>CM053760.1:6926732-6989349 GCA_028658305.1 Pachyuromys duprasi
AATCAATATAGCAGTGTATCAAAGCAGATATTAAGACTCACAACCAAGCCTTCAGCAGAGGGCTGGGAATAATAATGAAAATAGGGGAAGTTAGTAAGACTTGGGGAGAACAAGAGCTCCACAAAGACAAAATTGATCAGGGCACAGGGGTCTTATATGAGACAGTTTCTCCAATCAAGGACCATGTATGGATATGGCCTAGAACCCCGGCTCAGGTGTGGCCCATGGTAGCTCGGTGTCCAACTGAAGACCCTAGTAAGGGGAACAGGGACTGTTTCTGTCATGAACTCGATGGCTGGCTCTTTGACCCTCCCCCATACAGGCCAGGAGTAACAGTGTGGCTAGATCCCAGGGGAGGACATTGCAGCCAGCCCTGAGGAGACAAGATGAACTGGGGTCTGATGGAAGGGGAGGAGGTCCTCCCCTGTCAGTGGACTTGGAGGGGGGCAGGGAGGAGATGAGGGAGAGATGGGGAGAGTGGGAGGGAATGAGGGAGAGGGCTACGCCTGGGATGCAAAGTACCTAACCTGTGATTAATATAAAAATAAATAAATTACATTAAAAAAGAATGTCCTCTTAAACATAAGACTTGGTATAATATATATTTTACCACAAGCACGATATTGTATATGTTTTCCTAAATCAGATTTGAACTCATTATTTCATATTCTCATCCTTTTAGTCTAAAATTCTTTTCATAGATGAAAATGTCTGAAAACTACACTTTGAATGAATCAATAAGAATAAAAATAATAGCCAGGCATGGTAGCACATGCCTGTAATCCCAGCACTCGGGGAGGCAGAGGCAGGGGGATTTCTGTGAATTTGAGACCAGCCTGGTCTATAAAGCGAGTCTAGGACAGCGAAGGCTATACAGAGAAACCCAGTCTTGAAAAGAACAAGACAAAAAGAATAAAAATAATGGATCCACAGGTATTTACTGAATACTTTCTGGATTAATGGGCTTGTAATGTTCCAGCATGCTCGTTTAGATATAAAAATGCACTATGAAAAACAGCCATTTCTTTTCCCAAAGTTAGAAGTTGCCAAAAATGAACTGTCTCTGTTATTTGAAATAAACAAAGTCAAAATTCACTTCCAAATGGAAAAGAAAGTGCATTCTCATAGGTGATGGCTTACAAACAACTATCGAAAGGATCCCCTCTGGACTGTGTGGGATAAAATCTGATGCCCAAGAAAGTGGTCTTCTCAAAAAGGTCACAGGTGACCAAAAGCAATGTGTAATAATCAAAAAAATTTAATCATAACTGATAGATTAAATATTTATGTCAACAATCAGAGTTCATTTAGTTCAGCAGGCACAGAACACAAAGCAAAAAGGTGTGAAACAATGGGTTTTGAAATTCTAGAACAGAGAAAATCTTTGAGTCATTTCAAAAATCATGGTTCAAACTACTGCAGCTCTTATGGGCTGCTTGTATTTTCTACTCTGAACAGTATAAATAAAATGATTTTTAATTACAATAAAAATTGACTGTACTTACGCCTTCTGGAAATACCTGAATAACATTTCCAGCTATGTCCAGTATTCTCAGTTTTTTAAGATGACAAAGTCCCTGTGTCAGAAGACAAATGGAAGAGAGTTTTTAATATAAAATTTTAAGTATTGACTTGGTTCAGAGTTGGCAGAGTGTCTCTCCATCAAGACAGTCTTCCCTGAAGAAATCTCTATGGATGGACCAAGAACTATGAATCCTTATTTCTTTTGAGCACTCCAAAGCTACAGAATATATTCTAGGTTAAGTCTTTATAGGTCTAAACCCACCTGTCATGCTTACCAAGTGTGGTCATAGGAGATTTCCTAAGCACCTCTTTATATTTTGATTTTGCCACTTTCTACTGAACAGAAATGATATTGACTGTTGTTGTGGATTAACTGAGTTACCAAACTCAAACAGCCTAATATTCAGTGAGCACTCTTTAGACACCACCTATTATTAGAACAGACACCCTGTGAAACAGAAAGCCGCTTTAATCCTAGAATGTTTTCTGTAATGATAATTTCACCAGAATTTATAGTACATCTATCTTTTGCTTAGCGGTATGACAACACAGCCCTTTCCTCATAAAAGAAATAAAACCCATGACTATATCTGCATGATCAATGCAACTGTGCATAACCATAGTAACCAACCACATGGTTGTTACGAGACACCTTATTTCTAGTGTTTCTATTAACAAGCAAATGAAAACTAGGGTTTTAAAACTTGAATACTGTGTTAAGTTGAAAAAATTAGAGTATAACTTATTAATACTTCAAGTACCGTAGAAACACTTCTGAATGTTACTATTACTGTGGTGGCAGAGTTTCTCCCTAAGGAAATGGTACATCTCTTTAGCCATACCCAGGAGTCTCCATCTTTTATTGCATGCTATCAAAAGTTGCAATCTCTGGAGGCAGATGATTAGTCTGTGGTACTGAATACTTTAGATTTCCATCTTTTTAAATGCCAGAAGTAGTCTTGGACAGAAATTATCCCATAAAGAGAACACTATGGCTGAGATACAACTGTAGGAAGAGTAAAGTGTTAAAACAGTAGAAAATGGCCAAAGAGGACTGTAAAGAGACATCAGAGAAAGTGAAAACAGGGAACAGGAGAGGAGCCTACCACAGAAAGCCTCTGAAAGACTCTACCCAACAGGGTATTAAACAGATGCTGAGACTCATAGCCAAACTTTGGGCAGAGTGCAGGAAATCTTATGAAAGAAGGGGGAGATAAAAAGACCTGGAAGAGTTTGGAGCTTCCAGGGGTCTTTTCTGAGGCTGATTCTCCAACCAAGAACCATGCATGGAGATAACCTAGATCCCCTGCACAGAGGTAGCCCATGGCAGCTCAGTCTCCAAATGGTCTCCCTAATAAGGGGAACAGGGGCTGTCTCTGACATGAAAGCAGTGGCTGGCTCTTTGATCACATCCCCCTGAGCAGGGAGCAGCCTGACCAGGCTACAAAGGAAGACTATGAAAGACAGTCATGATGAGACCTGATAGACTATGGTCACATGGAAGGGGATGAGCTCCTCCACTATCAGTGGACTGGGGAAGGGGCATGGGAGATGACAGAGGGAGGAATTGGGAGGGAACGATGGTGGGGCTAGAGCTGGGATACAAAGTGAATAAATTGTAATAAATAAAAAATTATATTAAAAATAAAATAAAATAAATAATGCAAAAGAAAAAGAGACATCAGGACACAAAAATGCTTTTAATTTTTTAGATTAGTTTTATGTGTGTATATATATATATATATATATATATATATATATAATACATATAATATTTGTGCTAGAAATTGAACCTGGGTTCTCTGTAAGAGCATCAAGAGCTCTGAATCACTGAGCCATCTTTCCAGCCCCTAGATGTGGGTCTTCATTCTTCCTGTTTAGCAGTAGAAAGACTACATTTATCCCCATCAATCCATCAACCTTATCACATTTACCTAGCTTGAGTCTTATGTCCAGTGTAAAGGAATATTCTGATTTGTCTAGATGACTTGAGTAGTGGGACAGGACAACACTAACTAACAGAGGCAAACAGGAGAAGGGAATTTAGAAGACTATAACACAGAATGAGTATGAAAACAAAAAGAAATGGATGCTAGACAGAGAAAAGCAAACATATCCAACTACACAGTAGGCATGATGCTAAAGGTTAGCATTCCTATGACTAAGGAAAACATGAATTACATTGAAAATTCTTAATTTTCACTTGTCCACTATGGCCAAGTTAACTGCTATGGCATCAGCTCAGGAAACTGTACTTTAATGAAGTTAAGAAACTTGGCTACGGGACTTGTCCATTGGACATGTGCGTTTAGTGGAATGCTTTGGGAAGTGACACATTAGTCCATATGCTATCATTCTCACTCCAGTTTCTAAATGACATGCCTTCTTTTATGAAATTCTTGGTTGACTTTTAAATGCTGGTGTCATTATGACTAGCTCACAGACCTAGCAGCCCTATTTCTGTAGTAGCAAGAAATATTCATCTATATTTGAGTATATTATTCAAATGTATTTCCTAAGTAGTAATTGTCCCAATATTCACTTTCATCGATTGGATCAGTTTCATGAAAGCACACTCTTAAAATTAAATTCAGCTTTTCTCTGCAACATTCAAAGCTGCTTTGTGCTGTTTCTGTTCATTCTTTTCCCTATCTGTACACAAACTCAAATCCAAAGAGGTTATTCTCTGACTTTAACTGTCACAAACACAGTGTTTATGATAAGACTGTACTCCAGAAGTCCTAAGTTCATCTTGTACTCAAGGGGCTCTTTTCCTGTCCCCAGACCTCTTTAGGAAAATTAAAATAGAGCCCACAGAGTATGTGACACAAAATTAAACAGAAAATATACATTCATACACATATATAGACATAAACATGATTCATAGTGTATTAGTGATTCATACCTTTTACTTTATGAAAACAAATGAATGTTGAAGTGTTTTATCATGTATAATGCAGGCCAAAGAGAATGATATAGTCTAGCTCATAACCACCTCCCATCACGTTGAACGAGCTTTTCTCCAACAGCAATGATAACAAAAACGTGCAGCCCTTTTCTCTTTACCTCAGGCAAAAATTCAAGGTTGTTCCTGACCACAAAAAGCTGCTGAAGATTCCGTAACAACTTAATCTCTTCAGGGATGCACATGAGCTGATTATAGTTGAGATACAGTTCAGAAAGATGCCTGAGGGAAAAGAGCTCTTCAGGGATAGTGGTGAGCTGGTTATGGTTGAGGCTTAGGCGGGTAAGATTCTTTAACCTAAAACAACAAACAGCCATCAGACAAAGACAGTCCATTAGTCAAGTGTCACTGGCTTTCTTTCTCATTTTCTTACAGTCCCTCTGAATCTTACTGTGTCAAATGTTTGAAACTACTGTTACTCTTTTGCTCAAAAATATCTTTAAAGGAACTTAGCTTTCAAAAATAATTTATAATGAGAAAGTTATGCATTATCTAGATTTAAGCAAAAGAGAATTTTGCCCAACTATGGTGGTACATGCCTGTAATCCTAACCCTGGGAAGCAGAGGCAAAAGGACCCCTATTAGTTTGAGGACTGCCTGGTCCACATAGTGAATTCCAGGTAAGCCAAGGCCACAAAGCAAGACCCTGTCTCAACAACAATAAAATAAAAGGGAAAGAGAGAGAGAGAATTCTATATTCATCCCTTATAAATGCATATTGGCAATATGGAAAAGAAAGCTGGAAATGAGGGAGGACATATACATAACTACACATGCTATAAATAGATACAGGTACAATAAATAGATATCACCTTGATCATAGAAGCCCCCAAATGATCTTGCTTATTTTATCCTGTAAGGATACACGGGGGGGGGGGGGGGGAAGAAGAACTATCTATGACTCAGTTTGTAGCAGATATAGCATCTGCCAGCACTTTGAAATAGATTTCCCAGCTTTCAGAACTGGGAAAAATAAATTTCTATTGCTTATAAGCTGACTAGTTTCTGATGTGTTATTATGGCAGCCCAAATGGACTAAAAGAGAGAAATAGACACACAGATGGGAATGAACCCATAAAATTGATTTTTTTTTTTGCCAAAGGTGTCAAGGCAATTCAACTAACAAAGCATGATCTTTGAAAAGAGTGCTGAGCAGCTGAATAAATCATTGAGGGTAAAATGATACTAGCTATTGCCTCTAATGTACAAACAGTTATAGGTTATAGATCCAAACAAAAAAACTTTTCCTGAAAGACAATACAGCAGACTTTTTTGATAGCTTTGGCATAAGCAAAGAGTTCTTGAAAGCACACAAAGACCAAAAATCATATATATGCATGTGTATATATATACATTAATGTATATATATATATACATTAATATATATTAAGACAAGCTATGGCTAGGAAGAACCATCTGTAGTGCATATACTTGTCAAAGCACTTGTACTCAGAATACACAAAGGATGCTTACAACTATCTAACAAAGAAGCAATACAACTTTTAATGAACAACATGCTGGAAACAAACACTCTAGGAATGAAGACACACAGACACACAGAAATATGTAGCAACACTTAAAGAAAAAAGTGCATGAATTTGAGAGAGCAAAGTAGAATACATGGGAAAAACAAAGAAGAAAGGAAGAATAAAATAATGGGATTATATTTTAATTTTGAAAAATATTTTCAAAATAAATAAAATAGAATATGGACATATTAGAAAATGGGAACAAAGTTAAATAAATGATTAGTATCAACATGAGAAGGTACTTAGCATCATCAGACATTGGTGACATGTAAACTAAAACTCCATGATATTTCATACCCACTTGATTAAAGAATATTTAAATTGCTGATTGGAATGTGAAATCACATCATCTACTTTGTGGAAACATGGCTTTAAAAGTGATGTGTATATATATATACACATATATATATGATCACTTATATATTAGGGCTCTAAAATTCCACAATTTTGAATAATTGGAGTGAGAATTAAACATATACCCACAAAAAAGACTTGTATGAGAATGTTTGGCATAGAGTAATTCTTTGGCCGAACTAGAAACAACCCAAAGGTCAATAAATAGGGAAAAATATAAATGATTTTTCATACTTCTTTGCAATAAAATGCTAATTAGGATAAATGAAAAATAATAATTACAACAATAAGGTAAACCTAAAATAAATATATATATATATATAAACAATATAAGACAGAGCATGTATACACAAGGGCTGGAGATGGCTCAGTGGTAAGGAACATTTTTTATAATTAATATGTTATTATAAAATAAGAATGTATATATGTTCTATAACTTCATTATTTTTTTCTAAAATATATACAAACTAATTGGTTAATCAATTGCTTCTGAGAGGTAAGAAAGCCTACAAGGGGACTGAGGAATCTCCTGGGTTGTTTGAAATATCCTGAGTACTATTAACATGTACAGACTTGTGATAACTCTCCGGATTGTAGATTCATGAATCCTGTGAATATACTTAGCAGAAAACCTCAACAACTAGGCTATCTACGTGATATTATTAACCTTTGGAAATCATATAAGGTAGAATTAAGGGCAGAAGATAATTTTCAAGGAACTAAGAAAGGAAGAAAAGCTACACACAAGAGAAACCATGGGAGTGGAGGGCTGGAGAGAAAGCAAAGAGGTTGACCAGCAGAAAAAAGAAGCTGAGCACATCAGCCGGTTCTCCAACACCAGATGGCCAGCCTTGAAAACAGACATACATATACATAATACTATACAGGGTGAGAAGTTTGTATTTAGGAATAAATTTATAATATACATATATGTATATAACAACAATTAATGAACAAAGAAGCCATGAATTTGAAAGAGAACAAGGAGAGGTGTAATGGGAAGGTTTGGATGGAGGAAAGGGAAGTGGGAAATGTGATCATAATTTAATCTCAAAAGAATAAAAATAAACAATTTTTTAAAAAGCAAAAAAATAGGAAGGCAAGTAAGAAGAAAAACACCACATTGAAAAGGAATGAAGGCAGGGTGGGCAGAAGACAGCCAGGGACCAGAGGTCCGCAACCAAGCCGGGGCAAGCAGCACTGCAATGAGCAAGTACCTGATGGAGAGAGGGCAGAGAAAGAGAAGGGAGCGTTTGTGCACTATGAAGAAAGGCAGAACTGAAGACGCAATGGCTGCCACCTGAGGCCATGGTGATGTCTGGGCCTGTGCTACGGCTGGTGGTCATGTCTGGGGCTGTGGTGCTGCCGCCGCAGGAATCCGTGTCAATGTCTGTGGCCCACGTTACCACCAAAGGCCATGCAGACTTCTCTGGTCCAGGCAGCTACCTGATGTCTGAGGGCCACATTGAGCTGGTCCCACCCCTTGCCTGGACAGTGTGGAAGAGCTGGACCTGTTGGTGAATAAGCTGAGTAAGCCTGAGTAATCTTCCCTGAGGATATAAGATTGGGAGAGTTATCCCCGCCCCTTGCCCACTGCAGCACTTGAATGAGCTAGCTGGGGCAGCACCAGAGAGCTGGCTCAGTGGCACAGGCCAGGACTGGTGGGCTGACCAACTCGGGTACCACCCAGACCCATATCCAGGACTTTGAGTTGGCCTACCCCAACATTTATCCCATCCATGAGCTGCTGCAGCACAGGAAAGCTAGTCCTTTGCAAACAGCCAATAGCATCCAAAGACATCCAACCGCCAACCCACATATTTAAGGTTATAGCATTTACACACCCTCTGAAAAGTCCCCTCAATTCCAAACATCACACAGTCGAAGAAACTATACACAGCTGGAAAATACAATAAAATAAAAGCATGCCTACGCTAGAGCACGAAGCAAATCATAGTCACCTGCTCCAAAGCAGTCTAGGATTAAAATGAAAACCTAGGATCAAAATGGAAACATTCCCCATAGCATATCTGTGTGTTTTAAAGAAACCAAAATTACAAAATTCTCAGTACAAGAGGCCTTAAACCAGACCCAAGACTCATTGCAATGAACATTTGCAAGTAAAGGTCTCTGGACAAAAGCCTATACTGTGGGACACACAACGACACACCACAGCTTTCATGGTGAGATTTTTTTTTTCCAGGGCAGGGGCAGAGTAGGTTATAAGGGTGCAGGGCGGCTATGAAAGGGCTGAGAAATGAGTGAGACTTGGGTGCATGATGTAAAAATCACAAAGAATCAATTTTTTTAAAGGTATGGAAAAAAACAAAAGGAATGAAAATGTGTGGGTATGTCCTGTGGCAAAAGCCAGAGCATTTTCTCCACTGTTCAGTCATAATCATTGTTTCAGTTGAGCACTGTCAGTTACCATTGAAGAGTTGGCTTTCTCTTTCTCTTTTTATTTTCTTTTTTCCCTCCAAACTCCATAATGAGCTCAGAGCTTAGTACAAATGTAGCTGTTGTGTGTTTTGGTTAGTCAGGAGAAGAGGGGCGAAATCGGAGCCTACCACCCAGGAGGACTCCACTTGCAGCTTCTCCTTGGTCCCTTCCTCCTCCATAGAGTTAACTTGACATAACAGCTTCACAAGGTGGCAAATGAGGAGGGGTGAGTCTGATCCTTCCTCACAAGCACTTTCTCTTTCAGAGAGTCTGTCTGCATGCGGAAGCGCCTACTGTGTTCTTTGCAGCTGGGCATTACCACTCCCAGCACAGTTATACAGACTCCGAGACCATGAGCTGTGAAGCTTACCCTATCTTAACCAACAAATTCTTCTCTAGCCTCCTGGGTTCTGAACACATTGAGAAGACAGGTGGACAGAAGACAGGCATCCACACAGAGCTGACATGGTCCCTGCTTGCCCTCCTAATTAAGCTTACTAATTCACAGCCTTTCCTGCTCAAGCAGCTGCTTGCTTTCTGGAAGGGATGAATGTGAAGAACATAAAACAGCTAGAATAAAAAGCAACTCAATAATAATGAAAATCTTACTGAGAATTTACTCTTAATTTTTTTCTCATTTCCTTTGTGGAATTCATTCACTTTAGTGTGTGTGAGAGAACTCCTTCATGCACACACACAGGTGGGACAAGTGGACATGTACACACAAGCATCTTGACTGTATGCTTGTGTCCCATATGTATTCTGGAACCCACTAGATCAGAAAGGGGCAAATCACCTGGACTAAAGTTACATAACTGCTAGTTATGGTGCTGGGATAGGAACTCAGGCCTTCTGCAAGAGCAGCAAAGCGATCTTAATTACTGAGCCATCTCTCCAGATCCCAAAAACTTACTGAATCTTTAAAAAACCTTCATAGATACTATTGAGCCACAAAAGCACCTTATAAAATAAATACTATTATCGCCCCCTCTTTGTAAAGGTGGAAACCACTGAGCTATGGGAAGGTAAAGAAATTTCTCCCACTAGAGCTAGAGAGGCAGAGCTAGAGCTCAGCAGCTAAGACTCACACACTGCTCTTGCAGGCGACCAAATCGGTTACCAACAGCTAACATTAGACAGCTCACAACTTCCTGTAACTCCAGCTTCAAAGAATCCCATTTTTGGTTCCTGGCTTCCCCAGGTACATGTAACTCACATAACAAGCATCCACACATAGACACACAATCACCCCAATGATGTTGGACTGTGTTCTCTAAACATACCACCACACACACACACATATATATATATATATAATTTTAAAATAAAATTAAAACTTTTTAAATAAAATAAACTCTAAAATGAGGAAGTGAAATTCCACTTGAAAAGATCACCAATTAGCTTGTATCTACAGCCAGATCAGAATATAGACAACCTAGAACTAGCTATAAAAAAAACAACAGGGGCCTACAGATTTGTGATCCTACTTTTTCTAATGAAAGCTGTCCTTTATTTTCTTGTATATCACCTTCCGTCTATATGGTGTTTAAAACACTCCAAACACAGACAGCTTCTCAAACTGGAAAATCATATCATCACCACAAGTGCTTTGAGGTTCAGCCATTCAAAATTCTCTCATTTAAAGGGGAAGGAAGTGAGATCTAGGGCAGTTAGCTAGCTGGTCCAAGGTCATAAGGCTAGTTGAACAGAGATATATCCTGAACCAGATTCACCAGATCTCTTCATTTTTCTGTTCGCTGTACCATCTCGAGTACCAATTGATTGATAAATCAAAACTGGAAAAGCAAGTAAGAACTACTGACATTTCAATTACTATAAGTATTTCTCTTCCACAGAAATTAGATGGCTCCAATTTTTTTTTCTTAACTCTTCCACTTAAAACTCTTCCTTCCCTATAAAAGTATTTGTAAAGATGTTGGAGTGATTCTTTGTGCACTGTGTAAAGATTGTCTCTGTTTTATTCAAATGCTGGTCTCTGTGCTGGCAGAGATATGATTGTGGTATTGTCATTACTACGGAACATCTTCTGCCTCAGTATTTTGTAAACATTGTTTTCCATTACCTTTTGATTGGTTAAAGAAAGAGCTGAACAGCCAATAGCTGGGCATGGGAGGGAGGTTCCACTCCCTAACCCAGTGAGAGGGTATCAGGTGCAGAGAGAGGAGAGTCACTATCACGACACAGATAAAGAAGTGGGTACTGGGACAAATCTAACATGGCAGGTAACAGGCCACCTGGTGGGATGTAGACCAGGCCAGTATTGTCGGGTTAGAATAGCTGAGTGTCTGTCCAGCTGTAGTACCTAAAGCATATAATAAATATAAAGGTGTCCATATCATTATTCAGAGCAAGGGCAGGCATAGAAAAAAACATACAGAAAGAGGTATACACAGTGAATTGGAACAGGTTAGGCTCTATGAACAGTTCTACTTTGAAGTCTCTAGTGGCTCTTGCTTTGTAATGCATATGTTTCTGTTCAATAGACAACAAAGAGTCTCCAAAGGACACGGGGCAGAGTTCTCGCCATCTGTTAGAGCGAAAGCTCAAGAGTGTGTACCACATCAGAGGGGTGCGGCCTTCAGCTGGCTCTAGAGAAAGACTATAGTGACAGATGGGCAGGGTAAGGGAAAACAACGTATTTTGGTTGTTGCTAATGATAATAAAATGTGCCGGTTTTTTTTTAATTTAATGAAAATGACATCGTGATTTTAAATCCTTTGCTTTTATATGATCTTTTACCATCAAGTTCAAAATGGTTTACAACACTAGTGAGGTTAAAATTTAATGTCCCCAATCTGTGTCTGAGCAAGTTCCAAGAACTCCTGAGCTAGCATATCAATAACATCAGATTTAGGAGCTTACATTTTAAACCCCAACTTTTACATTTCCTGCTGTTTCTTATTTCTCTCAAGTAGTTTAAACTCAGTGACTGAGGGATGTCTCTGTTGGCAAAAATGGTTGTTGTGCAAGCGTGAGGACCTGACTCCAGCCGGAAATGGAGGCATATGTCAGTAACCCCAGAGCTACGGGTCAGAGATAGCTGGAACTTGCGGCCACCTTGTCAAGCCCAAAGGGTGAGCTCTAAGTCCAGTGAGAGACGCTGTCTCAACAAATTAAGTGGGAAGTGACTAGGAAGCCATCCCAACGTCACCCTGTGTTCTCTACACATGCTGCCACTCACATGTGTACACACATGCATACACCATGTACACACAGAAGAGAAAGAATAAAACCTCAGTGGCTTGCTTCACCCTTCTGATCTGCCATGCTATTTCTAACCACCCTGACTACTAATGCCAGACTTAATGCCCTCTAATGAATGGGACAGAGTTTGGGCAAGAAGAGGAATGTAATGTTTAACCAAGCCTCACTATAAATAAAATTACCTGCCAACTTCTTGAGGAAGACTCGTGAGCCGATTGTCATTCAGATTGAGCATCAACAACTCTTGCAAGCCATCTGTTAGAAAATAATTTGTCACTTTAGCCATCTGGTAGGAAGTAAGTTTTAGTCTTTCTATACTCCTTTGAATTCCTTTTGGATTCTTGCCTTGGCCAAGGTTCTGTTGGTTGCTGAAGACAAATAATCTCATAAACTAGTTAAGGCAAAAGGAGGAAATGCATCACATAGTTACAATGCTAAGTCACAGCATCTGAGGACAAAGAACAGGCCCAGGCTCACCACAAACTGGACCTAAGAACTGAAAGAGCAGAACCAAGAATGGAGTTTACTTTCTCAACAAAGCTTCTCTCGGCGCACAGCCTCTCTGCGTCTGTCTTGCCACACCTCTCTTTCTTTCGAACCTTCGAGTTCTATTTTCCACTCAGGTGCAGCCATCCCACAGCTCCTGTCACAGACATGACAGAGTTCTCATTCGAAAATTCCTCCACTAAATCACGACATTCCTAAGCTTCCTCATCCAGAGCTGCTATTGTGAGAGCAGTTCCTGGAAACTCTTACAATTTGGGAATGAAACTACATTTTGGCTTAATCTTTATTTGAAACAGACTTTTTCCCCACCCAATTCAAAATATTAAAAAGACCAACAAAACAGAAGCAGCTTACTTATGAACTAGATAGCCTGTGAGTCTCTTTTGTCCTGCTGTGTGACTTTTCTCAGGAAAAAAAAAAGTTAAACCATTTTAGTCTATCACAATTCTAAAGAAAGAAAGCTTATGCATGACTTAGTGATGGAATAGCTTTGTGACCTTGGTCAATCTGCTCTGCTCAGTGGGGATGTGGTTATAAAACACAGGGGGTTGGAGGAGAGGGTGTGGAGGTTGGATTTGATCAAAGAACATTTTATTCATGTATAAAATTCTCAAATACTATTTTAATATTAAAAGTGCTGGAGCTAGAGAGATGGCTCCATGGTTAAATGCACTGGCTTCTCTTCCAAAGGATCCAGGTTCAAATCCTAGCATCCACATGGCAGCTCACAACTGTCTGTAATTCCAGTTCCAGGGGATCCAACGCCCTCACACAGATGTGGAGGCAGGTCACCAATGTAAATAAAATAGTAATAGAAATGTGTTAAAAAATAAAAGTGCTGGGCACGGTGGTGCACATCTTTAATACCAGCAGTGGGGAGGCAGAAGCAGGTGGATCTCTGTGAGTTCAAGGCCAGCCTGGTCCAAAAAGCAAGTTCCAGGACTTTCAGGACTGTTACACAGAGAAACCCTGTCTTAAAAAGCCAAAATAATATAATATAATATAATATAATATAATATAATATAATATAATATAATATAATATAATATAATATAATATAATAAACGCGTTTAAAAATAGTGTTACTTCAGAAATTCCTTAATTTCAGCACAATGAGCTTCTTTTTCTATGTCAAATTGCTAAAGACAAGGAGGAAAATAAAATGCTATAGTCCTTAACTAACGTACCAAAGACTCCAGTGGCAATTCTACAAATATTGTTTCCAAATAAATGCAGGCTCTTCAGGGAAGTAAGCCCTTTCATCTCTTCGGGAAGTTCTTCTAAACAGTTGTTTCCCAGATTCAGTAATGTCAACTGGAAACACAAAGATAGAAAGTATTTGTACACTTCTTACCTCCAAGTGGGAAAAGCAGTAAGTTAAGACCCTTTGCTGAGATCCATATAACCTATGAAAACAAAGATACTATTTTCATCCATCTTCTTAAGCTAACACATAACGTAACTTGTTTCATGGTGGCGTTTTTTTGCATGTATGTCATGTTAATTAGTTCTTATTCATCCTCCTTCCCCACAGCCCACCTTCTTCTCTATCCCTCTTCTGCTATCCTCAGTTTCAGCACTTACTTCCCTTCGGCTTCTATATTACATGTAAGTCACCGTCTTCCCAACCCCAGCTGCTGCTGCCTACAGCTTGATCTTATCTCATGGCCTCCTCCCTTTCTCTCTCCTCTTACTCCTCTCTCTCCCTCTCTCTTCTCCCTCTCCCTCTCTCTTTTCTCCTTCTCCTCTCTTCTCTCTCTTTCTCTCTCTCTCTCTCTCTCTCTCTCTCTCTCTCTCTCACACACACACACACACACATATACATTTAAACCTAGATTCTGAGAAAAAAAATGTGTTATTTGTTATTCTTAGGCTGGCTCATTTCACTTAGATAATGATCTCTAGTTCCAGTCATGTTCCTAAAAATGTCATGATCCCTTGGGTTTTTTTATGACTAAATAAAATTTCATTGTGTGTGTGTAACATATTTTCTGTTTATTTTTGTCACATATATTACATCCAGTCCCTCCTCCGACCCCTACACTTTAGATCCACTCCTTTTCCATTTCCCTTTAGAAAAGGGCCAGCCTCCCAAGGATATCAACTAAACATGGCATATCAGGGGAGACTAGGCACCTCCCCTCATATCAAGGCTGGATGAGGCAACCAAGCAGGAAGGAAAGGGTACCAAAAGCAGACAAAAAAGTCAGAGACAGTCCCCACTCCCAATGTTCAGTGTTCCACAAAAACAAAACACTAAGCTACACAACCAGAACATGTATACAGAGGACCTAAGTCAGACCCATGCAGGCTCCCTGATTATTGCCTCAGTCTCTGTGGGCCCCTATGAACCCTGGTGAGTTGATTCCACAGGCTGTTTTCTTAGTAATATGTCTTCTTTAACCACTCATCAGTTGATGACACTCAGAATAGCTCCATTTTTTAACTCCTGTCAATAATGCAGCAATCACCATAGATGTGCAGTTCCTCTGTGCTGTGGTCATTTACAGTCTTGCAGACATACAACAAATAGTAATAGAGCTAAGACATATGCTATTTATGTTTTTGCTTTTTTGAAAACACTCCATATGTATTTCCATAATGGCTACACCATTTGGTACTCCCACCAATAGTGAATTAGTACTCCTGCCCCACACCCACACCTTAGCCAGCATTTGTCTTATTCGTTTTCTTGGTGATAGCCATTCGAACTGAGGAAAGCTAAACTCAAAGCAGCCTTAATTTCCAAACTTTTTGATGACTTTCCAAATATTTATTTATTCAATCGTGTTTGTTCTTTTGAGAAGTGTCTGTTCAGTTCATTGGTCATTTATTGTTTGGATTGGTGTTTTATATTATAGCTCTTTATATGCTTTAGGTGTTATCCCATGTTTGATGTACTTAGTAAAGAAGTTTTTACTGTTAAGCTATCTCTCCGCTCTGATGATTATCTCCTTTACTGTAAGTACTTATCAGTTTCTAAGAGGTTTTTGGTAGAGTCAGTCATATAAAGATATTTTAAGCATAGGGTCGTGTCATGCAAATAAGAATACTTTGACCTCTTCCTTTTCTGATTGTATCTCTTTGCTTTCTTTCTCTTCTCTTGTTTTATTGCTCTATTAATATTTCAAGCACTGGGACAAGAGGCCAGTCTGGTATAAGTAGTGTGTTCCAGGCCAGTAGTGAGATACTGTCACAAATAATAATTTATAAATTCTTTGAGCACTATATTGAATAGGAATAAAGTGGCTGTCCTTGTTTCATTCCTGAATTTAAAAGAAATCCCACTTCTCTTTTAGTAATATCAGGTATAGATTTTTGCATATAACTCTTAATATATTGATTATGTTTCTTGTACTCCTGGAATCTTCAGAGCATTTATCATGAAGGGATGTTAAACCCTGTTCAAAGGCTTTTCCTACATCTACTGAGATGGTCATATGATTTCTATATTGTTGGTGATTATTAATATTTAATATTGATATATCTTTTATATAGTGCTGTTTCTAAACCAGCTGTATAACCAAATTACCACACAGAGATTAGAATTTATTTAACCTAGAGCACAATTCTAGGCAGTAATTACACCATCCTAAACCTCCAAGCCTATGTAGCTTCCTCCCATTCAGATTTCCCACATTGTACTTCTTTTTTAGTCATATGTTAGGTCGGGTTCATTTCTCCTGATGTTTCCAGGTAGGTCCTCTCCTCTCGGATCTCTCCTCTTACTCTTTTTTCTACTCCCCTCCAAACCAGGATGCCCTACCCTCCATTCTCTCCGTTGCTCAGCATTGGCTGGTTGTTTTTATTGGCAATACAGGGAACAAATGGTAGCATGTTCACACAAACTTGAGACAGGTGATGTTTAGAATAAGCATCACAATGCAATGTCCCAATTGAAATCAGGTAGTGGGGTAGAGAAATCAACATTTGAATGATCAAGGGTAAAGTGTATACATTCCACAAGAACATTATACCAACACTGTATTTATTTATTGGTTTAGGTAATTTCTGAACCAATTTTGCATCCCTGAGTTAAAACCAACTTGTCTACATTGGATAATCTTTTGAATGTGTTCATGAGTACAAGTTGCAAGAATATTATTGAGAATATTTGCATCAATGGTTGTCAGGGAAATTGACCTATAGTTTTATGTGTACTTAACCCAGTTTGATTATCAGGGTAGGATGGACATCATAGAATAAGTTTCCTAGAACTTCTTCCCCTTCTGCTTTGTGGAACAGTTTGAGGAGCATCAGTGTAAGATCTTCTTAAGTGTTGTAGAATTCAGCAGTGAGTCTACATATTACTGCTTCTAGTTCATTGCGTGTTGTGGATTTGTTTATTTTCCTTAGATTAATTTGGTAGGTCTTACATGTCTTAAAAGAAATTGGCCAATTTAGATTATTTATAATTTACATATGCCACATAATATTTGTTACAGACCTTTTTAATCACATTGTTAGTGAATGATTTTTCTATTAAGCAAGCTATCTCTTCACTCTACTTCCTTTTACTTTTAATGATGCAAATAAATAAAGAGATACACACAGTTTCACAGTAAAGTTTCTTTATAAACTTTACAAATATTTTATTTTCTTATTCTATTTTATCCTATTCTCTTCTATTATTATCTCTTAAATGCCTACTTGTTTCCTAATGAGAGACAGAGGGGGTGGATACAGATGGGAGGGGGTGGGAAAGAGCTGGGAGGAGTAAAGGTAAAGAAAACTGTAACCAAAAGGTACTATATGAAAAGGGTCTATTTTAATATTTTTAATTGTTTTATGTGTGTGAGTATTGTGCCTGAACAAATATCTGTGCTCTGTGGACAAAGAAGACTGAGAAGGGTGTTGGACCCCCTAGAACTGTGGTTAAAGATGGTTGTGGGTCACCATGGGAGTGCTGGGAATTGAACCTGGGTCCTCTGAAAGAGCAGTGTGCTCTTACCTATACTCTTAACCATGGAGCCATCTGTCCATCCCTCAATTTTTAATTTTTACCTTACTATACTCTTATTTGTACGTGTTTGTAAATTGCAATGAAATTTCATATCCTAACTACTCATAGTAAAAGATTTGCCTCATATAAATTTTCACCTGAGAATTTTTAAAAGTATATGTGCCACCTTAGACAATTTATTCTAAAGGTAGAGTTAAAATATATTCACTAGCAACGTGAGGAGAAAGATTTAACGCAGAGTCTGCAGCTGAGAAAGTTTTGTATTACTAGTGTAATTCATTGTCACCACACATCCTTGCCTGGGTTCTTCCTGGCCTTGGCAGTCCAGTTCCCTCCCTTATATATACTCCCCCAAGAGAAGCATCTTAGTAAATTCCAGAAGTCTGTGTCTAAGGCTTTCCAAACTATGCAGCATCACAGAAGTCATGGGGGGAGGGGTCGAAGACTCTTCTAAGTAGCAGGATATGAGTCCAATTCCCGGGGAAGGTGAACTGAAACCAGCACAGACATAACCACTGGACTTAGCAACACAAAACTCATTAGTGTTCAGTCTTCATTCAGAAAGGCAAAAGGGATGAACATCAGAAGAGGGAGAAAACTGGGAACAAGACAGGAGCCTACCACAGAGGGCCTCTGAAAGACTCTACCCAGCAGGATATCAAAACATAGGCTGAGACTCATAGCCAAACGTTGGGCAGAATGCAGGGTATCATATGAAAGAAGGGGGAGATAGAAAGACCTGGAGGGGACAGGAGCTCCACAAGGAGAGCAACAGAACCAAAAAATCTGGGCCCAGTGGTCTTTTCTGAGACTGATACTCCAAACAAGGACCATGCATGGAAATAACCTAGAATCCCTACACAGATGTAGCCCATGGCAGCTCAGTGTCCAAGGGGTTCCCCACTAATAGGAACAGGGAACTTCTCTGACATGAGCTCATAGGCTGGCTCTTTGATCACCTCTACCTGAGGGGGGAGCAGCCTTACCAGTCCACAAGGAAGACAATGAAGCCAGTCCTGAAGAGACCTCGTAGGCCAGGGTCAGATGGAAGGGGAGGAGGACCTCCCCTATCAGTGGACTGGCAGAGGGGCATGGGAGGAGAGGAGGGAGGATGGATGGGATAGGGAGCGGATGGGGAGTGGGCTAAAGCTGGGATACAAAGTAAATAAACTGTAATTAATAAAAATAAAATTAAAATGAACAAAATGTCAGTAGTGACTGTGACAGTGTGAATGGTATTGGGGAGTCTGAAGTGAATGGTATTGGGAGTCTGTAGTGAATGGTATTGGGGAGTCTGTGGGAGCAGGCTGTGGAGTAAACAAAAGAGCAAAGATGATGACTTTTGAGTCACTTTTGTTCTTACAAGAAACAAGGGCCAGTGCGACGGTTCTGGGGAAAGGCTGGCAAGATGCAAGCCGAGTTCAAGCTCCAAGACCACATGGTGGTGAGGGAGAGAAATGACTCCCCCAAGTTGATTTCTACACATGCAGCTGTATGTGTGTGTTTGTATGTGTGTGTATGTGTGTGTGTGTGTGTATGTGTGTGTGTATGTGTGTGTGTGTGTGTATGTGGTTTGTCATAACAAAGGAAAAAGAGGCCACAACTCTGAGAGAGAGCAAGGGGGTTGGAGGGAGGAAAGTGGAGAAATAATTTATAATTTCAAAAATAGATTGTTTTTTTAATGAAAGTTTTGTTGTTTTGTTTTTGGAGACTTTTATTCTGTAGCCCAGGCTGACCTATAAAAACCCAGGCTGACCTATAAAAAGGTAGACTAGGCTGATCTCAAACTCATTACAATCCTCCTGCTTCGGCTTCCCACATCTAGATCATTAGAAGTGTGAGCCATCATGTCTGTCCAAAATGAAGTCCTTAGTTGCTTTTAAACTTTCGACTATCTCCTAAATTCTGGGCAGCAACAACCATACTGTCACCATGAAAATATGGTAAGATTCAGCATAAACTACTAAAATTATATAGAAAATTCCAAAGACTAAGGAAAGGACTGAATTATGGTTGAGAAATACCTCTGCACCTGGATGTTTTATCAGTTCACTGGTATTTACTGTGCTTGCTACCTACACATCATATTCTTGACTGCCAGCAGTGTTGCCATGAATAAGATACTTAAGAACTCTCATAATCTAGTGTTTGGAAGTTAAGACAAGTTTTTTTTAAAGATAATTTGTTTCTGTTAGTATTAAGTGATAAATATTAAAAAAAAAAAAAAAAAAAACAGGGTAATGAGATGCTGAGTGACCTAAGTCGGATTGAAAGTCACTGGAGAAAGTCTCTTTTTAAAGGAATTGTTCGAAATGGAAAATTGGGGGTTCCTTGACAAGGCTGATCCTGGCATGGGTTGCAGTAACACACCATGGTTATATATGATTCCTAAGGAAGTACTTTATGCACACAAAAAACAATTTTAAGTTCTTTGGCTTGGATGGCTTCAATAATTATCTCCAGAATGAAGTTCTACTGGTAGTCTCTCAGCAATCTGATCTGGTTCCAAATCCCAATGACAACACTGCTATGTTCATATTTTTCATCAGCACAGTACATAGAAATTAGCGCATCTAACAATTAAAAAGAACCTATGTGAGTCACCTAGTCTACCATAAAACCAAGTGAACTTCATATTCCTTCTGGAAGAACACAACATGCCACAGGCAGCTCTTTTGTCCTGAATATGTATCTTCCATCCATTATTTTTTTTAATTTTGTGTTACATTTAATCAATTGGAAAAAGATGCCACAGCATCATAGAACAATTTTGGAGTCATTTCTCTCCTGCTACATGAATGCCAGGGAACAAACTTGGGTTGTCAGGCTTGGTGGCAGGCACCTTCACTTACGGAGCCATCTCACTGGCCCATCTGTTATCTTTTAGGATTAAGTTCTAGCTCTCTGTCCCTCTTCCCCAGTTCTTCCCACAGCAACCATAAACCACAGTTTCATTCCCACTCCTCTTACATAATATTTAAAAAATCTGAGAAATTATTATCATGCTCCCTGAATTTGATCCATCTTTCCCTTAACCATTTATTTTCCTTAGGACATAGATTCCAGACCCCTTGACCACACTGGCCACTTTCTAATTGCAGCGAAGGTCCTCTCAGAAAACATGATGCCTAGGGTGACAGGGGCAATTAGCTCATAGCACAAATGCTGTAGACCATGGACAAATGCTCAGGCAGATGAATACTCTCTCATTAATGTCATCTAAATGTCATATATTCTTGGCAATGGTGGCAGGCACCTTCCTTTATGGAGCCATCTCACCGGCCCATCTGTTATTTTAAGATTGAGCTATAGCCCTCCGTATGTCTTCCCCAGTTCTTCCCACAACAACCATGAAGACAGTTTCATTCCCACTCCTCTTACATAATATTTAAATTTTTGAAGAATTGTTATCATATTCCCCACACTTGATCTGTCTGTCCCTTAACTATTTTCCTTAAGACATAGTTTTTTTTTTTTTAATCGAAATGAGGCACATTACTTGTGCATAACTTTCCCCCCTGGCGACCAAGAATAACAACAACAAGCCTACGCTAACAGTCAAGCATATTACCCACATCCTGGCCTTGTGCAATGAATTCCTTTCTTAACCTAAATGTAGGAATTTACATTTATCCCTGCAAAAGCTGCATCTTGTTGGTTTTGGCTCCTAACACATCTCCAGTGGGTCACGCTTAGATCAAATTCTAAAGCTTGATGATTCCCATAAACAAAGAGGGTCAAGCTTTTCCTTTCCCTACTTTTGATAATATACCTACCATTATTATAATCCTTTGGTGCCCAAACTTTAGGGTCACCTAGAACTTCTTTTGTCAGGAATCAAATCCTAACATCGAAGTTCGTCGTAGGTGCCAGCCTCATGTTCCATTCCAGTCAGCATGTTAATAATTATCTATAGCCTGTCAGAGATTGCTCAGCTGACTCTATAATGAATATTACTCTTCCTAATCCTACCAGATTATCTAAACAACTGTTCAAATAATCAGTCCATGCAGGATTTTTTTGCCCATCAAATCCTGTTTCCAAATACAGAGACCAGAGCCAGACATTACATGGAGGGGAGGGGGGAGAATGAGATCTTGGCATACTCAGCCCTAAATGAGATGTCTCCAGCAAATCTATCTCCTCAGAGTTCAGGGAACCCCATGAAGAGGAGGTAGAAAGAGTAAGAGCCAGAGGAGATGAAAGGCATCAAAAATAAAAAATAAAAAAAGAAGAAAAAACACAAAAGAAAACCAAAACACTAAGGCCCTCTAAATCAATACAAACCCAGCCGTGTGACCTTACAGGACAGGTCTGCACCAGGTCCTCTGTGTTTATTTTACATATTATGGCTTCCAGTTTAGTGTTTTTATGGGATGCCTGTGTGTGAGGATAAGTGGGTCTTTGATTCTTACACCTTCTCTTGGGCTCGTTTCCTTCTGTTGGTTTGTTCAATGTTGAGATAATTTTCATTTTTGTGGTTTTGAGGGAGGTGATTTTTTAATTATTTACTTTATGCTCCCACTGCAGCTTCTCCTCCCTCCTCTCCTTCCAGCCCCTCGCTCTCACCTCACCTCCCCCACACCTACCCCTTTTCCCATTCTCAGAAAATGGAAGGTTTCCTAGGGATATCAGCCAGCCTTGGCATAGCAAGTTGCAGCAGGACTAGGTGCTTCTTCTATTGACACTAGACAAGACAGCCCAGTTAGGGGAAAGGGATCCAAAATCAGGCAAGGTAGTCAGAGACTGCCCTGCTCCCAATTTAGGAATCTCACATGAAGACACAGCTGCACATCTGTTACATATGTGCAGAGGACTTAGGTCCAGCCCATGCATGCTCCCTGATTAGCAGTTCAGTCTCTATGAGCCCCTATGAGCTCACGTTAATTGATTCTGTGGGTTTCCTTGTGGTGTCCTTGAGCCCGCTGGCTCCTTCAATACTTCTTCCCTTCTTCCACAGGACGCCCTTGTTTGGCTGTGAGTCTCTACATCAGTTTCCAACAGTTGCTGTGAAGCTTCTCTGATGACAGTTACGCTAGAATCCTGTCTTGTCCCTGGTGCTGGCAGTTCTCCAGTAAAGCAGGCAGAGTTGTGGGTTGGAAAATGGGGTATGGCGGACAGGGTTGACAGTTTTCATTTTATCTTACTATATTTTATTATCTCTTAGAAGCCTGTTTTTTTCTAATGAGAGACAGAAAAGGAGTGGATCTGGATGGGAGAGAAAGTGGGGACTAATTGGGAGATGTGGGAGGGAAAATCATAATCAGGAAATCAATCTCATATATTATATGAGAAAATCTATTTTTAATGAAAGGGGAAAAAAAGAAAGGCAGAGAGAGAAAGAAAAAAAGAAAGAAAGAAGAATTAGGAGGCCAGAGGTCAACCTCAGGTGCCCTTCCTCGAGAACTGTTCATCTTGTGGTTTCTGTTTTGAGAAAGGGTCTCTTGCTGAACTGGAACTCAACAAATAGGCTGGACTTGGCTAGCCAGCACACCCCAGGAACCCACCTGTCTCCATTTCCCCAACACTGGAGTTACAAGCGTATGCCACCATGCCCAGCTTTTTAATTTGTGTTGTACAGCCAAATACTTTACTGTCTGACCCACCTTCCAAAACTCTGGCGGTGGTGAGTTGTTTGTGAGGGCACCAGAAAGATATAATAGACAGGGCACTAATAAGGCTATATTGAGGTTTTTCAGAGGCTACACAGACAAGGGCTTTGTGTGTCAATTCAAATTGAGTGTCAATCCAATATGGAACTCACGTAACAGTTTTGATTAAAGCAACATAAAATTGAGAATTCTGGTAAAAAATAATTTGTTTCTGGCTGCTTATTTGGAGATAGTTCTAATTAAATAAACTCTTCCCACTGTGAAAACAAAGTTCTACTCTTCCAGCTTTCCTGTAGCTTTTTTGGTTCTTTCCATGTTTGCCACTGTCTCTCTTGCCTTTTCCTAAATCTGATTCATTTCATTGCAATCACTCACGGATGTTTCTTAAACCCCACTTGTGGCCGGACTTCAAGCAAATGTGTGCATTTTCTCCTTCAAACAGTACAAGGGCAGCACCCTAATGTCTCCTGATGCTTAGGAACATTGACATTTAGCTGAGGCTATCTATAGCAATAGTTTCTTATAAATATAGGAGGAAAAAAAAAAGGACATCAAACTTAAGAGAAAAAACTAATTAGTGGAAACGCCAACAATAGAACATAATTTAGACCAAACAGTATACCTGGAAGTTTTAATACCATCTACCATAGATCCATCATAGCCCTGGCTTTACAAAGCAGGGAAGCCAAGGTACACACCATGATTTATGGTGAAACAAATGGCATTACTCTATTGTCTGTCCTTCTAATGTCCACACTACATTCTCTAATTGCTTTTGCTCAAAATGGTCAGGCATATACACATCTCACTCACTCACATACACACACATATATACACACACACATACTGCATACAATGGAATTTTCTTGTGTTGAACATGTAGAATTCTTATCTGAAAATTTTTATTCTATTTGTGTGCACCTTTTAGCAAGGTGCAGACTTTTGACTCCTCTCTGCTTTGTGATCTAGGGCAAATCACTCACACTTCTAAGCCTCTATTCCTTTTTTTAATGGAGATAATGGTATTTATTATACTTCTTCAAGTAGTTTTATGGATTAAAGATAATAAAATAAGATGCTTGGCAATGAGAGCAATTATTTACCATTAACTATAACTGTTCGGGCTCAGAGGACAGTGCATGAGCCTTGAAAAGCATTAGGGGAGTAATAAATATATATGTTGATAGTTGCAATAATTTTCATGTTTTAAACTTATTTGTCATCTTAATAATTTATAACTCTTACTCATCCTTTTGCATATTTCTGTAATCAGAGGCACTTCTTTAATAAGACTGGGACACTAAGCTTAATAAGACTAAAAGCATGCTTAAATTACAAATATATATTCATTCCCCATGAGTGCCAGCTACAGGAACCCCACGTATAAGGGCATCAGCAGCATTCTCCTGTCCATGTCAACAATGGGCTCCAGGAAGTAGGTATTTTGGGGGTACTTGCTACTCCACCATCAGCTTATTCATAAAATTCTCTAACCAAAGGCTGGAGTTAGTAACTGGCACACGGTTAATGAAAGCAGTCCATTGCCAAATTTACAACATTATATTGTTTTATAAGTTTTTGTTGAAACTAAGATAATTAAATGTTTTGAAATAGAATCAGTGGTTCTCAATATTCTTAATGCTGTGACCAGTTAATACAATCCTTCATCACATGATGACCCCCAGCTATAAAATTATTTTGTTGCTACTTCATAACTATAATTTTCTACCATTATGAATCACAACATAAACATCTATTTTGCAGGATATCTGACATGCGACCCTTGTAGAAGTGTCATTCGATCATCCAAAGGAGTCACAACCCACAGGTTGAGAACCACTGCTTTAAGAAGAACAATCTTGTGTCCTTTAATATTTACAAAGCAATGGATTCCATTTACTGAATTAAACCTAAAATTAAAGCATGAAAACTGGATTTGGCTAACAGACACAGTACTTTTTTTAAAAAAGTGTCGCTTGTAACATAATCTTTAAATATGCAATTTTGATGGGACAATAATCCAACAGAACTAAGTACTGGCTGGACTGGCTAGAGGATCTCTATCAAGGATGTACAATCTCTCTCTCTCTCTCTCTCTCTCTCTCTCTCTCTCTCTCTCTCTCTCTGTCCCTCTCTTCTCTTTCTGTCTGTCTCTCTGTGTGTGTCTCTATGTCTCTCTCTGCTAAGAATGGCATTAGATCTGCTCTTAGAAAGTTTAAAATATACAATGCTAATAGTGACATGATTGCATGTTTAGTCTCTTGAACTTGTTTTTATTACAAATTTGATCTATTCCCTATCTACCTTTTCCCCAAAATCCATGTAACTACTGTTCCACATCCATTTACATGAGTTTAACATTTCAGACGTCATAGAAAATGATTTGTGTAACACGTGGTTGGGGGGTTGGGGTGGATGGTTTTAGGAAGATGTTGCGGTTTTATCTGTCTGTCTATCTGCCGATACATTTTTGGAATAAGATCTGTTGTATCCCGGCTGACTTAGGAATGGCTGTTTAAGAGAATGGCTTTGAATATGGATCCTCTTGCCTCTATAGTGCTCGAATTATATAACACCTATTGTTATTATATAATCTGTCTTTTGGTGTTCACTCACTTCATTTAGCTCATCTATAGGGTTCATTTGCTGTCACAGTGGAAGGACTCCTTCCTTTCTAAGGCTGAATGACATTTCATTGTAAATACATAAACACATCTTTATTCATACTCTGATAGAACTGCAGATGCTTCTGTGTTTTGGATGCCACAAATCATACCACAGTGAGCATTTAATGCAGATGTCTCTTCTCGTCATTCACAGATTCCTCTGTATATACCCCAGAGTAAGACTGTTGGGCCATAAGCTAGTTCAAGTTATCATTTTGTTGAGGAAGCTCTACAGTGTTTCCCACAATGACTTTACAAAATAAGAGTCTCAATACATACAAAGATCCTGCTTCTTTACACCCCATGAACATTTGCCACATTCCACATTACTACGGTCATTCTAACATATGTGACATCTCATTTTGGCTTTAGTTTGCATTTCCCTGCTTATTAATAATACTCAGTGTGTTTCCATAGACATGCTTAGCTGTGTGCATTCTTCTGAGAAAGTTCTGCTCAAAGCCTTTACTAGATTATGTACAAGGTGATACAGTATGTGTATGCTTAATTAAACAGAAAATGCTACTATAATCACCACCTTGCAAAAAAGCCATAACAATTTCACACAAAGAATATGTCTGCAAGGACATCTGTCTAGCAATTTGTTCAAATTTAATAGGCATCAAGCCTTTGTTAATCCTTTTTGTTAAGCCAAAAATTATTTTAACAAAGTAATTTACAAAATCATCCTTATTTTGCTGGAAGTTATATTTATAAATATATATATGCATGTAATAGCAATTAAAAAAGAGGTCATGAATTACGAAGAGAGCAAGGCAGGTAATCTGGGAAGATTTGAGGGAGAAAAGGGGAGAAGTGATGTAATTATAACTTCAAAAACAGAAGAAAATCACGACTTCCCCTAACCTCACCTTGAGTCGTTTACTGTGGCATAAGTATTCCCCCTGCAATGTTCTTTAAATTTCAAACAAATGTACTCATCTTTGGATAATTATCTATATATTTACGTTGGTGAGCACTAGAGACCTCCTTGTCTGCTTTTCTCTCTTCTCTCCTCTCTCCTTTCACTCTGCCTTCACTGTCATCTGCCCTTTCTATTAGTAACTGAGGGAATGAGAGAGCAGTATTATAAACTGATCCTTTGAAACTTTTTTGCATATTTTGTTTGCTGTTATAACTCCTATTAAGACGTAGAAATAGATTTTATTTCCCAACCTCAAACCCCTATATAAGAAACATTGCTACTTTAAGAAGAGCAAATCTACATAAAACCATTAGTCTGAAACACTTATAAAACACTCATGATCACAATAAGCCTAGGTTCAAGTCAGTTCACTTGCTAATAGTATGATTTCTTCTTAAACACCAAGCATTAAGATGACCCAGTTCCCTATTGAAGAGAATAACAAAAGTAAAAAGAATCTTTCCAAATAAAATATGAAAACTTCATGATTTCCTTGTTTTTAAATGCTAAGTAGTGTTCCATTGTGTAAATGTACCACAATTTCTGTATCTATTCTTCAGTCGAGGGACAGCTGGGTTGTTTCCAGTTTCTGGCTAGTATGAATAAAGCTGCTATGAACATAGTTGAGCAAATGTCCTCGTTGTATGGTGGAATATCTTTCAGGTATATGCCCAGGACTGATATAGCTGGATCTTGAGGTAATGCTATTTCTAATTTTCTGAGAAAGTGTCAGATTGATTTCCAAAGTGGTTGTACAAATGTGAACTCCCACCAGCAATGGAGGAGTATCCCCCATTCTCTACATCCTTACTAGAACCCTTGCCCAGATGTAGTCACTGGGCATCTCAGTTTCCATATAAGGGGAAACTGAGTCCATGCCTCTGACATGGATTCTGTTGCCCACTCTTTGATCACTTGCTCCTAGTGGGGAGGCCTTGCCAGGCCACAGAGAAAGAGGATGCAGCCAGTCCTATGAGACTTGATAGGGTTGGGGTCAGATGATAGGGGAGGAGGAACCTCCCTTTCTGAGGACTAGAGGAGGAGAATAGGAGGAAAAAGTGAGGGAAGGTGGGACCAGAAGGAGATGAGAAATGGGACTACAATTGGGATGTAAAGTGAATAAATTATTTAAAAAACGAATTTAAATTAAATAAAAAGAATAAGAAAACAATAAGAGAGCCACGCAAAGAAGACAAAGTCATGATATCTAGCTCTGGAGGCTTCTTTCCTGAGGGAGTATATTTTGTAACATATTACTTTTTATTGTAAACTATTACTCAGATATAAAGACATAATACAGACATTTTCAAATATGCAAGGGACCTAAATATTAACTACAATATACCCAGACTAGGATGATATAGGGAGGCTTATTGTTTTGAAAGGGAAAGGTAATCTGCTTGTCATGCAAGCATATTGTTGTAATTCTAGCAATCCAGAGGCAGCAGAGGAGGGAAGGGAAAGGGGAAAAAGGTAAAGGTAAAGTGAAGAGAAAAACACAGGTTTCAGAAAACAGCTGAGTCCACTGCTGGAGGACAGTAAGCTATGTCCTGGACTGACAGCATTCAGCAAAACCAGAGGACAATCTGCTTAGTGAAGGGCAAAAGAATGGAGGTTCCTGGAGGAAAAGATCACAGAGAACAAAAGCATTTGAAAATTATGTGATTGGAAGCCAGGCTAATGCAAAAACTCAATAATTAAAGGACTAAACGTGACAGTATAAAGTGATCTTTTCTTTAAGTGTAAAGAACAGACAATGGGAAGGACGAAAGGACAGAGATACATGAACTGATTCCCTCTGCATGAAGCTCATTAGCAACGCACACTGCAGGCAAAATAAAGATTGGATTTTGGTTACATGAAGAAGATAGAAATGCTATAAAGCTATAACAGGTTGATGAGGCCACCAAGGCAAGGCCAGAGTGGATTGCACAGGTTGGTACTAGCAGCTTACACAGTAGGAAGCAGAGAGAGGCTACTGAAAGATCTAAATGTGTCATCATGCTAAGTTAAAAGGATAATTGTGCAGAAACTAAGCTGCTCATGTACTTGCATTTGAAACTTTAACAATTAAAATTGAAGTAGACAAGCCAAAGAAAGAATAAATTCAGAGTAATTATGCATGGGAGTAGGGACTGGATCTCAAACAGTCACAAGAGATAATTTTAGAATAAGCTTTTTAACAATGAGTTTTCTTATACCAACATGCAGTGCTATTTTAATAAAAACAAGTTCAGGCAGTAAGACAGATCAGTTTAAGGTTTTTAGTGAAAGCTCAAATTATTTTGCTCACTCATCTGTCCTTTAGAAAAGCATGAGCTCCCTGTCTTGAAGCTGTAACTACACCATCTGAAGTTACTATTAACTACTACTATTGATTATCACCCCATCTCTTCAAAGGACAGAGCTGAAGATTACAGTGCACATGATTTCATAAAGGGTGAAGAAGGTATGTGGAGATCACAGATGAGTCTATAACATTTAGAGAGTTGCAATGACTATGGTGTTTATAGGCTCATTTGGTGTTGACTGTGAAGAAGTCAATAGAAAGGAAACTACATAGCTTGCCTCCTCATAATCTCAAGATTTTTAGCAGCTGGAATCAGATGTTATCAGGCAGAAATATTTAACATGAGCATCTGGGACTCATTCATATCAACTGCTTCTCTTTAAGAAGTGTATTCTTTATTTTAAATATTAACCATCTTCTAAAGGCTGTTTCAGAGGGAGACATTCCTTTCCTATTCCTATCAACCCTCCACTTGAAGTCCCTGCCAGTTCTAGGAAATGAAAAAGTAACTCCCTTCCCAACATGTCTTAATTCCATATGTAAAGACTTCAGGACAGTCCCCCCAGGGGGCTGGGCAAGTCTTGCCTGAACCCTCAAAGTCTACTTCCAGATGTGAGCCCCAAGGTAGACAGACTACCAGATCCAGGCTTCCAACCTCGTTCCAGATGACAGCCTGAAGGAAGATGAGCATAGCAGAGGTCTAATTCTGATTCCAGATGTGGGCCAAAGGGCAAAGGAGTAAATTGCAACATCTTTCCTACCATGTGCAATGCCCTAAGCAAGGAGGGCTACTCATGCCTCTCCAACAGCACTCCATACTGTCCCCAGAGAGCTAAGTCTCCAGAGATCATAGTGTCACTGCTCTGTCACTCAATGTTTTTATTTTACATTCACAACCCCCCCCCGCCCCCCGCAAAGACCTGAAGTTCCTCACCTGGGTCAAAGAGCTTAGCTCCGGGCACATTTTGCAGATGAAGTTATTTTGAAGGTCTAGAGTTCTCAGACCAGGCAGCCTTCCAAGTGTCGATGGCATCTTCCTTAGCTTCTTCCCAATCAAAGTAATGATCTTAGTGTTTTTGCCACCCTTCAGTGCTGTTACCAACAACCTCTCAGTCATGATTTTTGGTGGTGACCATTATGGAGGTGTGTTTCTTATTATATATCCTTTGCACATCTAATTGCAGAATTATTGTGTCATAGAAGCAACACCACTCACATTATGATGAAGGTAGAAGGTGTAGATGATTTTCTAGGTAGAGGGAGGAAACAAGAAATAGCAGGTCGGGCCAGAAAGCATACAGGACAGGCTTGTATACCCAGGCTTGTCCATATCAGGCACATGGACATTATCAAATACTGAGATCACATGAGGACACTGGGCCAGCTTTGGGAGTTTTCCACCAGTTCGAGAGGAGGGATGCTAAATATTTGTGAAGGAGAAAAAAAAAGTAATGTAGAGTGGACTGAATTATTTCCCAACACCTTGGAGTTCATAACAGCATTTTATAAAAGGATTGAAAAACTCATTAATCATACTTGGAGTGGGGGAGACATCAGCTCAGTCTAAAAACTAATAAAGGAGAAATGAATCAAGCATTTATTACATTATTCCAAAATGCACTGCATATCAGTATATTCAAATAGCTCATGGCTTTCACTCATACCGAAACTGAAGCTAATACATGAACTTTAACAAGTCTTAGAAAATTCATCATTTCTCCAAGGTCTAATGAACTAAAGACCCTATGTAAAAATCATGATTACCAGATTGGTAGGAATGAGGTTAATAAGCCATTAATCAATTTTAGCCAGTTAAAACTGAAAGCATCATGTGGGATGAAAGTGCCTGATGGGGTGCAGCAAAGAGTATAGGTGAGATGCTCATGCATAAATCCAAAGCTGCATCTAACAGTGGCTTTTTGGTTTAACCAACACATACAGAAAAGGGAGACACAGAGAGCCAGCTAAAGTGAGCCTCAGGGAACCATTCAGCCAAACCTACAGCACGGGAAGCTCCAGAGCAGTTCTCAGCCTTCCTAATGCTGTGACCTTTTAATACAATTCCTCATATTGGGGGGTCCTCCAGCCATAAAATTATTTTCAGTGCCACTTTATAACTGTAATTCTACTAGTGTTATGAATCCTAATGTAATTAGAGCATTGTCAAAGTGGTGGTGCCCTACAGGTTGAGAATTGCTGCTCTGGAGCGGGAAAATGAAATAAAGTTTCAGCGATTGCATAATTAAAAGTGGGAACTGTTCTGAAAATGGCTATGAAATAATAGTCAAACACAATGTCTGCACCTGGACAGAATCTTGATTTGAAGAAAAACAAGGATCAGCCAGAGAAATGTGAGCCGAGCCTTATGATAGTAATCCTTGGTTCTCTTGTATATAAAATGATACGGTATTAACAATAGGACGTGTTTCACATGTAGCCAACACTTGAAGAGTATACTGAAACTGGAGAAAGTAGAGGAAGAAGCAAGAAGGACACAATTTCGCTTGATGATTACTGGTGCTGAGTAAGAGCCACACAGGGGTTCGTAATACTTGTCTCAGGGTTTGGTGGTATGTTCAAAATGGTAGGAAGAAGAGGAGGTTGTGGCTGGTGACCTTCGATCATTTAGACCTAATATGAGGTCTGGAGGCACCCTTTGGTTAGATATGTTCCAAACTTAGGTTATGATTTCCAGATATTTAAACACTATAAATGATACTCTGCCCTCAAAGAAACTACAATCCAATTGTAAAAAAAAAAAAAAAAAAAGAAAGAAAAAAAGAAAGAAAGAAAGAAAAGAAAAGAAAAGAAAAGAAAAGAAAAGAAAAGAAAAAGAAAAATCTTGATAACAATGTAAACTTATCTTGCGTAGTGGCTGAGGATAGTTACTGTGGGTAAAAAGAAAAGCAGGAAAGAGAAGTAAGGGGGGGGTTTAATTTTAAATATGGACAACAGGGAAAAGCCTCACTGAGAGATGCTATTGAGGCAGGAAGTTTCCAACATGAGAACAGCAGGTACCACAGTTCTGAAACAGGAACACCAACCTTACAACGGTATAATGGATGTCACCACTGTAATAACATGACAAGCTAGTCACTAGTGGCTTCCAGGTGCGCGTATACATAAAACCATTCCCAGCTACTTAAGCACTGCCTTTTTTCTTTCAACCTTAGTTTTATAAGAAAAACCGTTAAGACTCTACCCAAAATGTCTCAAGTGCTTTATTTTTAAAAAGCTTTACTCCTAGGGCTAGATAGAAAGTTCAAAGGTCAGGACCAGAGTTTAGGTCAGGATCTGAGATTGGTGTCCCAAACCCAATTGGTGTCCTGAAGCTCACAACCAGCTGTAACTTCAGCTTCATAAAATTCAACATGCTTTTCTGAACTCCAGGAGCACTTGCACTAATGTGTGCATAGCTACACACAGACACACACTTAAAAACAATAAAAATTAAAACTTGGGAAAAATCACACTCTGGCTTCTCATGAGATTGTATAAATCTTTCCTTTGGAGTCAGGCTGGTTAAAGTACTCACTGCACAGTATGAGGACCAAAGTTCAGATCTCCAGAAGCCAATAAACTCAGGGTACACTTGGTAGCTCATCTGGAAACCCAACTCTGCAAAGGCAGAGACTAGGAATCCCCTGGGCAAACTGGCTAGCCAAAGTAGCCATGTAGACCCTGCTTCAATGAATGAGGTAAAGAGAAGTAGAGAAAGACTCCCAAAGGCAGCCTTGGGCCTCTACACACACATACACACATGTACCTCACATACATATGAACATGAATACACACAAGAACTCACACACAAAGAGGAAGCTCTGAAAAATCTGTGGCGCCATCACCTCTTAAGTGACTATGGTGTGCCCAGAATCGTAGGAGATGGTACCCAAACACTGGGAAATAGCACCAGAAAAGGGAAGGGGGCACTGTAACCTGGTCCTACTTTCTACTCATGTGACAAACCTAGACAACTCTGTCAACTTTGATTCCTTCTTCACTCATATTTAGCAGGTACCCAGTAGTATAAACACAACTTACTTACCCTGTTATCCATGGCTGTGAAACCACCACACAATGATTTAAAACTCTATTTGTGCACCAGTCTTCATCTGAGCAGAGCTTATGCTTGTTCCCTTTGGTGACCGCTGTAGCAGCTGAGGCCAGACCAGTAGGAATCCAGTAGAGAGTTCCTTCCCCACATCTTGCAAGAGATGCTATTGTTGACTAGAGCCTTCCAGTGTGCAGCTTGGACATGCGGCTTGGCTCTAAGTGTGAGCATCTCAAGACAGAAAGCAGGGCGGGAACATTACCTCCGTGACTTAGCTTCAAGCCAGATCACCTCTAACACAATATTTTGATTAGAAAGAAGCAAGTCTCTGAGGTCTACCTGTATCTCAAGGGATGCAAATTACATTCTACCTCTTGACAGCAAGTGAGAAGAATAAAACTGTGGTCGTGTTTTAAGAACCAGCTGTAACCCACCCTAATCTTGTTTATTTTTTTTTTCAGTAAAAGTTTGCTCACTTTGAACACTGTATAAAGATAAAATCATATGACTGGCTTCTGAAAATAACATTTGCAAGGCTTATCTATGTAAAAACATGTGCAATTACTTATTTTTAACTGCTAAATAATACTCTATTATATCTACGTAACACTTTTGACTTGTCTTTTCCTCTGCTTGACGGGCTCTTAGATATGACATTGACTGAGGCACTGAAAACACAGCCATTTTCATTCTACTAGCATATATTTCCTTAGGAGTGGAATAATTGTCACACAGGACCAGCACACACTCCTCTGAGGCACTGCCATATTGTATTTCATGGTGGCTGTACTATTTCACTGGGGTAGACAGTCCTACTGACAGGACATTAAAGTTTACTTTTCTTTTAGCATTATTTCTTTCTATCCAAACTGACAATAATCTAAAAATCTAAAAACAAAAAACAAAACATACACACTCACATTCAGTGGGTCTTTCAAGACTACTGAGTACACTCCATCCTCTGTCAGCCAGATCTAAAGCCATAGGTATGGACTCCAGCATATGCAGTCTCTATCTTGGATTTCATTTTTTAAAAAAATTGTTGTATCTAGTAGGAGGATGAGAACTGCCACAGCATGTATGTGAAGGTCAGCAGCCAACTTGTGGGTATCAGTTCTGTCCTTCCACCATGTAAGATCCAGGGACTGAACTCCGGCCACCAGCTTGGTGGCAAACACCTTTACCGGCTAAGCCACCTCACCAGCCCTCTAGCTTGGATTTCCAGGTGAAACTGCTGTAGAATTGTACCATAAGATTCTAGCCATCCACTTGGGATCTTTAACCTTCCTGTGTGCTAACAAACCCATCAGTTTCATCTTCACACTTCTTCTCAGATTTATCCTATCTAGAAGACATTTCTCACTTTGAGCATCATTTACTCCCTAGAGACAGTATTTGTAATAGTCAAATTTACTACAGAAAGAATGAGACATGGGATTTATTAGCATGGCTTACAGCCTTGTGGTCAGACTATTCCAACAGTGGCTGTCTCCTAGCGTAAAGCCAAAAAATCCAATATTTGCCCATTAGGTCCACCATGAGGATGGATATCTTGTTGGACTTCAGTATATACAGGACTCCTCTAGAGGTAGGCTCTACTACAAGTGAGGAAATAACCTTGACAATAGGAGCAAGGGCAAGCAGGTAAAAAACAAAAGCTCCCTTCTTCCATGTCCTTCATACAGGCTGCAACCGGAAGGGGCAGCACAGATTTAAGGTGGGTCTTCCCACCTCAAATGATCCAGTCAAGAAAATCCCTAATAGCAATACCCAGTAGCTTGGGCTTTAATTAATTCCAGATTTGACAACCAAGTATAGCCATTGCAATAGAAATGAAATGGTTTATTGTTCAAATTCACAAAGCCATACTACTTTATATTTAAATTTTCTTCCTGCTAATTTCTCTCATCCTGACCTCATATTTTGACAAAATACTTAGAAAGCCCTTAGCTGGAGCATCCAATTGGTAACATATGTTAATTTCTCACTGTTAAAGCAAATAGACTTACCAAATCTTCTGCCATGTAGAAGTTACCTTCCTTTTGGCTTGATACTTTCCTCAGCTCTTTAACCGTTCACCAATAGCCTACCACTATGACGTATCTCCCAATGATAATCTACACAAGACTCTTCTTAAACTTGAGGCCGACTCCCAAAACTCACTTATATCTTTTTGTTATAGCAGCAAAAGATTTTAATGAGTCAAAACCTAGGCATTGTGAAAAAATATGGGATTTTTAGTGTACTTACACATGTTATTTAGCACACAAGGGGGCTAATGAAGATCTGACAGAAGAGGAAATACAAACTCCGCATGAATACACTGCACCAAGTCAGCCAGCAGAACATGGTGCCTTTTCAGGCGAGCCTCTCTACAGAAACAGAACCAATCAACTGTGTATGTGTTACACAACAGGATTCCACAGATTGGGCTGCACACTAGAGGCTAGGCTGTCTTCAGATGAAGAGTCAGAGGCCAGCAAGCCACTCCGTTTATGGAGGAGGGCATCTCAGCTGTCCCAGACTGACAGGGACAGCTTGAAAACACTCTGGAAAGTTGTTGGTATAGAGCTCACACAGGAAGGTCAAAAATGCTCATGTCTGATGACAGAAGAGGGTGGCAGTGAAAGGACCAATAGACGCACTAATGCAGGAAAGAGCTGCAGAGGAAGACAGACACGGCTTTTTCCTGGGCCCTCACTCTTGGAAGATACAATCTACTCTGAGAGAAGGCCTTGTCCCTCCATTAATCTTCTCTAAAAACATTCTCATGGACATATCCAAAAATATGCCTAAGGTGATTCTAAATCTGGTCAAGTTAACATTCAATGAACCATAACACCCCTGCAAAAAACTACTGTTTCCCAAGCTATAACTTAAGATTTCTAAAGTGTGTGTGTGTCTACAAAGGGTTCTGTGCTAAAATCCTAGCTTTGCTAAGTTGTTTCAGTACAAACCCAGCCTGCTATCATGTTCCTGTCTGCTTCTCCTCCCACTGCTAACAACAGAAAGTCACACAGCTTCTCACCTGGACTGCTTCATATTTACACTCCACGGTATCTGATCCAGCTACCACTGTCACCATATATCTGCCTTCTCTTGTTCTCTTTCATGTGCGGTGCTGAAGACTGAACTCAAGACTTCACACATGATGGGCAGACATACTACCACTGGGTATCCGCAGCAGTGCCTATCTTTCTATAATAAAATCTGTTCATCTGCTGTAAAATATTCCATGGCTCCTCACTGCTTCTCAATTAAAATACTTGTCACTCCTCTTACAGCCCTTAGGAAACCGCTTGCAAGGGCATCGGCACACTTACCCCTTTGCTCACACTATTCATTTTGCCCATGGAACCTCTGTACTAAGCAGAATAGTTCCTATAAAGCAGACTTTAAACTTCACTTAACAGTTTGTACCCTCTATTTTTTATTCTTTTCCAAACTCTCCCATGCTATTACATACTAAGCCACATTTGAATGAAAAGTTCCAAGAGCATAACTGACAGAGCAGGCACTCAATACATGTTTATTAAGCTGAGGTGAACCAAGAAAACTGAGAATTCAACACTGTTAAAGCATCAAGAGACTCCCCAGGCACTGCCCAAAATGAGTTTACCACTGTTGGTCCAGTCCTCCATGAGGTGCCTTCTGCACTGTGTTAGAGTCAGAGGGAGGGATAGAGATGAGAAGTTGGATTAGAGTTGTGGGGAAGATCGTGACTGTGACTGTCTTGTTAGATAACTCAGGGCATGAAGGGAGAGGGTGCGTAGGAGGTGCTGGATGGTGTCTGACAGGGTGGGACGGTTCTGCAAGTTCAGGTTTATACACATTAGAAACCTACAAAATGGGGTGAAAATAGATACAAGAGCTTGCTTTTTCAGATTTTTGAGTTTGGACCTGTATCTTAACTACACCCCTATATGTGGGCAGCTGCAAATGAGAGGGTTGCTCAACTGCCTGCTGCAGAGCCTCATGGAATGCTGGCATTAGCTTTCCCAGCAAGCAGAAATCAAACCATTTGGCAAGAAAACTGAAAAATCATCAGCTTTTTAAAATGCCAGCCTGTGAACCCAGTACAGGACCAAGAAGCTAAAGCTGGATACTAATCCAGACCAGAGTTAATAACTTATAATGTGATCTTTACCAAGTCAGTCAAACTGGCTCTATTTCTGTTCTCATCAGTAAAACAACAAGACAGAATAAGAGTTTATTCCACAGAGATGCATGGGAAATAGCTAACTAATGATTATAAATGACTTTGGAAGCACAAAGTGCTGTGAGAATGCTAAATTATACATCCTAGAATGTCAATGGCCTTAAAGTGAAAATAGCCATTTATTTCACTAATACAAAGAAGGCTTGTTCCACTTACTACAACTCTACGATATGAAAATACCTGGCTAATTCTGAATGTAACAAAGGCCTCTGTGACAAATTGACTAATTTTTGAAAGCCAGGAAAATGCTTAAAAAATAACAGGAGTTCATAAATACAGATTATGAAAGAAACCAATGCATTTACTTGACTTGTTTTGGCAAGCTTATTCTGTGATTAAAGTGTGGTCTGAAACTTTGGGTACAAATCTTCAAACTAGCAGATGCTTCATATACTCAAAACTGCAATAGAAACTCTCTATCCTTTAATAAACAGCATTGGTTTCTCTTGGTTCACTTTTTAAAGCAAATATGCAAACAGAAGGTTTGATATTAGGGCCTTGTACAGCCACAAGCCTGCCTTCCACTGAAAGCCTTACTGACGACTAGCCATGTGGCGTGTGCAAGTAACTTATGTTTGCTCAAGTCTCATCCATTATCTTTACAACAGGGATGAAAACACCAGACCCTGAACTGAGAAGTGAACAAGCCCACACACGTCAACTATTTAGCACAGCATCCAGCACAAAGTGAGTGTTCAGTAAGTTCCATTTGCCTTGTGCAATCTCATATACACAATATATCAAGCTCTCCACTGTCATTTAACAGTGAGGTGCAAGCGCTACTCAGGTTGACACAGGTGCAAACAGATGCACACTACATCAAGTACCTGCTTCCCTGCTGCCATCCATGGAACAATGGCCTCTTTTTTATTCTTTGTCTGAGAAGGTCTTACTGTGACTAGTCTAGAACTCACCCTGTAGATGAAGCTGGTCTTGAACTCAGAGATCCACCTGCCTCTGCTTCTCAAGTACTGGTACTAAAGGCATTTCCCACCACACCTGGCTGTCCACTTCTTTATTCCATCACTACTTCATTATATTCATTAAATAGCTGAGTGCTTAAGTTACCCTTGTTAGAGGAGTTCAAGTGAAGAAAGGCTAAATGACAATGCCAGAAATGGATAAAGGACCTTACATGGGTTAGGAGACTGGCTCTCTATGAGCAGATCATATGATTTAAAAGAGCAAATCACCGATGAGAAATACAGACTTTTGCATTCTTACTGCTAAGTAAGGTCATTTTTAAAGCTTCATCCCCAAGTATGACCAGAATAGTTACATAACTGAGGACTTTTTAGTTTCTCTAAGAAAGAATATACCTTTAAAAAACTTCCCTTAAGTTCATGAAAGCATCACAAAAACTTACCATCTTATACTAAGTTTTGTTATTTTGCCAAAGGGACCAGATTCCAAAGAAGCAACTTAATTACCATCTGTTTAAATGAACCACTCTAACATCCATTTTAAAAACATAGATACATATTTTCTATTAGATATTAAAAACATACAAATCAAAAGGAAATAGCCAATAGATGGGAGAGGCAGAAAATAGGACACTGAGATAAAACCAAGACCAATCAATTACTGAACATCTACAGAGGCCAATTAAGGGGAATAAACAAAACAAAATAAGAAGCATCAGAGGAGATGATCTACAGTAGAGCCAAGACTGTGGCTTGGACACTGGGCATGTCTGACTAAGACAAGAAACACACGTTAGCAGACACTACGCAGATTGCCTGTCTTTCTACAGCAGATGGCCGTAACCACGTGCCCACCAAGGGCTGCGATAGGAAAGCCTGGCTCAGCACTATCAACTGGAGTTTTTTCTTGAAAAGGTGAAAGTAAAAAATTTTAAGTGTAATCTTCTTTTTAAACAAGGGCTAAACAAAATGTAACTGCTGCATTCAGCATGCCAATTTTAGAGGTTTCAAAGCTGTGTGTGAAAGAGTCATGAACAACATCCTGAAAATAATCAGAAAAGGGCTGGGACCAGAACAGGGAGCACAGGGTTAGAGCCAGCAAAGAGCAGAGCTACAGAAACAGAGAATTTCAGAGGAGTGATACACAGGGTTAAGAGGCAACAGTGTTTTCCACCAAAAATAAGAGTACCTGGTGCTTTTAGAAGCATTCAGCACGTGGTGCAGTTACATCCAGACAAGTGAGCAAATGTCTAAAACTCTAAGCCACCTAGACAAACCACTGAGTAATTGTGTCAACATTCAGTAATAATTAAAACAAGTTTTGTCAATTTATCACAGCATACACCAACTATTTCTGAGAAGCACTTGAATATTCATTATGAACTCAGAAAAGGTGTTTTCCAAGTTCATGCTGATTGGTTCAGAATAGCCAGAATTTAAAACTTATATACGAATATTATCATAACCAAACCAAACCTGTAACCCTGTCTGAATCAATCATGACTTCTAAACAAAGTAAATGAAATTTTGAGATATCAGATAAGAAAAAAAAATGCTGTGATTTTTACCTTGTATCACTCTTATGGCTCATCCTGGTTACCAGAGGCAAGAGTGTAGCCTTCCTTTCCCCTGGCCTCTCAAAGTTCTGATTTATAAACTGTCTTGAAAGTTTAGATTTCCAAGAGATTAAAATCTTATTATGGTTGTGCATCCTTTCCCAATGATCAAAAGCAAAGATCACTCATAGAATAACTATTCTCATAAAATAAAAATCACACAGAACATGCTAAAATGCTAGGTGTATTACCTAAATTTTTATCTTTTTTTTTTTTAAGGAATGATAGTTTCCCAGGAAGCCTATAATCTTTTTTTGTTATGCATCTCTATGTGAGGATATGTGTACATGAGCCAGGACACAAGACTCCTCAAGCTAGAGTTACAAGGAGTTGTGAGCCACCCCATGTGTGCCGAGAATGAAACTTGGTCCTTGGCAAAAATAGTATGGGTTCTTAAGCACTGAGCCATCCCTCTAACCACACCTAAGTTTTCTTTATAGTTCTTGTGATAGTGTCAACTTGATTGAACCTAGAATTACCTAGTAACAGACCTCTGGTCAGGCTTCTAAAGACACTAAAAAACCTCTAGACTGATACACGGAGGTGGGAAGAACTATCTTAAGCAGGAGTGGCATCATTTCACGGATAAGGGTCTTTGAATCAAAAGAACACAAGTTCAGCACTAACACCCATCTTCTCTCTTACCACAGGGCGATGTGACACACTGCCCTACGGTCCCTTCACCATGCTGGCATGGACCAAACCCTCAGACTGTGAGCAAAACAAATTTTTTTCTTCCTGTTGCTTAAGTATTTTGCTGCATTTTAGAGTTAATATAGTTCTAGTAGGGACAAACTGTTCCTGATTTATAATAAGCAAGAGTTTAAAATTAAGAGTGGAGAGTTTGAAATTAAGACTCTGTCTGATCTCAAACTATCTCCAGTGCATGTGACAAAGCTTAATAACAGGCACTAAATATCCCAGTCCGATCTTATGACTATGGGTCCTTTGGTTATTTGCCTGAGGCCATGTAGCTAATTCCAAACTACAGAGTTTATCTGCTGAAGTATCTAAATACTCTTCTCTGGCAATGCCCGGGAAACAGACTACCCCAAAACTTCACCCTACAGCGTAAAAACAAGGAGAGACCTCTGCCAACTTGTGAACTGAAGGGTAGTCTAGAAATGCTCCTAATATGTTTCATTTATCCCATCAGTTGGGAGTGAAGAACAAAGGATTCAAAAACAACCTACTTTTTAACAAGGTCATCATATCTATTGCAAACTCATACTCTGGAGTTCATATTCATCCCCACAGCAGTACTGTGCTGGCTGAAACTATAAAAAAGGGTAATACAGAAATCACAAGAGAAGTTAATTTTGCAAATTAATATTTCAGCAGTCTTCTAGAAAGGCAATGATTATTTCAGTAAGTAATATTAGCCATCCTGCCTATGCTCTAATAAGAGAACTATAAACTTCGTGTGGCACATGTAAAGCCAAAGACACCTGTGAAGATCAGTTCTTTCCTTCTACCATGTCACATACAGAGAGAACTCGCATGGCAAACATTTGCACCCACTGAAGCATTATAGCTTAATTTCACTGGCCCCTATAGACTTTTCTATGAGTGCTCTATCAAAAAGCTTTTAGTATTTAGTCTACATACTCCTTACATTTTGAAGATTCACTGAAATCAGGCATTTTCTTCACTGATAAAGGTAAAGTCACAGTTACATGATACAGGCTGAGGCTTCTTTGAAATTTTGGATATTGGGTTCTCCAAAATTCTGGATCATCTTGCCTGCACATAATCAGCTTGAGAATGGGTCTCATGTGTAAGTATGAAACTTATCTATCATACAGGTCTCCCATAGTCCAAGTAATTATGTATATTAATTTTTCAAGTTTTTGTGCATGAAACCTAAAGCCTAGCAGTATAGCCTTTTCAATTTATGGTGCAAGTACTAAAAGTTCTATTTTGATTACTCAGATTTGGGACTTTCAGGCTAGGGATACATAAAAAAGGAGAAAACAAAATGCTCTTGGGTTGTTCCTTTCTCCCTTTCAAATAAATGAGAAGACTAAGGTAAGGTGAAGCAGAAAGTACTCTCTTTGTGAGGAAGCACAATTGTGTATTATCTCTACTCACAGCTTAATGGCAGCTCCTCAGTTCTGCTCTCCCAAATGATGTCCAAAGTCACTTGGCAAGCATTTAATGAGTTAAATCTTTTAGTGCTGGTTAGCAAGAAGTTATTTCTTAGCACTTAAACTAGGGAAAAACAAACAAATGAAAGTTCTCAGTGTGTAGGCACTAGAAAGACTCAGACAGTAACCAGGTTGGCCTGGTGTGAGAGTCTAAAGACATGTGCCTAAGGAGGGTCCACTAAGCTGAGGAAAACAGTTAAAAGGTGAACTGGGTAGAGCATCTGACTCTGAATGACAGTTCAAAACTGTTCAGTGAGGTGAGGACAAGGATAGGTGTTCAGTGAAGAGAGAACAAGTGTGGGTATTGAGAGAGAAGAGTTGGTGAATTCAGTGATTAACATAGGTGGGTGGACAGTGAAAAGAGTACAGAGTGTGTACTCAGTCAAGGGAAAACAAGAGTGGAAAGAGCTGATGCTACTTGAGCTTATAGATGGAAAACAAACATCTTTAAATAAGATTTCAACCAGGAAAGACTAAATTCATGAAACAAAAAACAGTGAGAAAACACATTTCCTCATCTAATGTTAAAAACTAAAGTAAAAAACCAGCAATTACATTCTTAACAATCAACTGATTTGCTCCTTCACTGGTTCATGACACCTGGACAAGGCAGACAGTATCCTAACAATTCTGTGGAGGTACCAGTTTTGCCTTTAAAAACAAACAAAACACTGATGAATCTTACTATGTTTTTATAATTTACTGATCCAAAATAAACATCCACTGATCATCCATTGAGCATCCTTTGGTCCTAATCTTCCACCTCAGAAATGTAGTAGCTTAACTTCCTTACTTTATTATCTCTCTTTACTTTGGGTATGATGATATGCTCATATATTTAAAGTCCTTTAAATGCAAGAACCTGTGATTACATTATTCTTAATAGGTAAAGAAAAATAAAAGCTAGATAAAGTGCTAATGTAAACTGAATTCTATTTCTAAATTCTGAAACCGTTGAATAAAATGACAATTTGAACACATATATATTGATTCAACTCCTTTATCATTTATTCTTTTTGGCAGACATCAGACATGAGCAAAGCTATCTTGCTCACAATAGTTACACATTCTTTTTTTTCACTTTTTACAGGCTGTAAACATATCTGAGTGGATAGAATTCTTAGCTGAAGACCCATTCCAGAATTTTGACATAACAAGTTTCCAATCAGGACTAAGGAACGCTAGTGAGATTCCCATTAGTCCAGCAATAGCAGCAACAAATTTAATTTGCATGTGTTGTTTTCAAATCAACATCGGCCATTTTTAAAAGACTTTTTTTTTTATTGGCTAAAATGGTAGAAGTTGGCCATACATTTTACTCATAAATATACTGGCCATTTTAAAATAAAACATATAAACAAAAAATAGAAATACATAATTAAGTACATTCAAATTCTTGTTGAAACAACAAAACAATGAGTTATTTTAAAATATCTTTGTTGAAAAAGGAATTTGCAATTGCTAAGTTTCATGTCTGTTACTCCTTAATGCTGATACTTTAACATGAATATAACATTACTTCAAAATAAATTCAAAGGACTTATTTTACAACTTCATTCTTATATAAATTTCAGAGTTAAAAGATCAAAAGTTACAAAGCAGACACTCTCCAGACATTGTGCAGCAGGCATTATGTCTTATTCGGCTGAAATGACATCAGGGAGTCCCAGCTCTGCTGACCAGTCTCTGTTAGTTTGCCACACTGTTACCTGCTTTTAATAGCATAAGCCATTATCTACTCATAGAATACATGGATCAAACGCCCAAATATTATAAATGTGGCGATGCTTAATCCTCGTTATATGTCTAACTTGGACTGAAACAGGTCAAATTAAAATGTTTCAATTTTATAATTTGTTTTGTTTTGCTGGTGCTAGAAACTGAACCCTGAGCCTTGTGGATGATAAGCAAGTGCTCTAGTAGAGCTGTCCCCATCCCATGTACTGTTACATAAGAACAACAGACACACTTGTCAGAGGTACAACCCTCCTAAAAGAGCATTGCTGTAGGTGATTTTAAATCCCAGTTACACATGCGTCTGCACTGATTTTACCATACTGCTCTCTGCCTTCAACTTTACCTATACATGCAATAAAATAACCAAACATGTGAGTGGAAAAAGTTATACAATACACAACAAAATAACATGTAGCCAGGGCTTTCTTGAAACCTAGAAAGTCAGCACAGCAGAGATCTGGTTAGAAGGGCAGGGAAGACTTAAAGAGAATGCAGCCATGTCCCCCTCTGTACCACTACAACCTCCCAGGTGAACAGTGAGAGGCTGCTGGGTGCTTCTCAGTGGGACAGGCTCTAGGGAAAGCAATGCAGCTGAATGTTGGGGAAAATATAAAAGTTCTCAGTGTGAAGAAAACCAAGATACAACACTAACTCCAGCCTCAAGCTAAAAAAAATAGCAAAGGAGGAGTTACAGACTTCTTAAGGCTACATACACATAAAAAAAGAAATCTCCAATTTTTAAAAAAGATTCAAAACGGATACAATGAACACCTACTTACCACCAATTTTGCTTCATTTCTTTGAACTACACTGATTCTCATGTAAGTATTCAAATATTAAAGTAGTTTCTTCTTAGCAACAGAGACATGCTGCATAACAAGTGTCATGCCATTGATCCTAGTGATAACAAAGTCACTGTGATTTCACGCATTAATAAATTTGCTGTCACTACAAGATGTTCCTATGATGACAGAGACTGGGTCTCCATACTTTAAGAAAACTTACATTGAAATACTTACTTTTGAAACATAAAACTTGGGGCCAAAACTTAAGACAAAATTTATTCCAAATCAAAATGTCCATGATAATTAAAACTAGCGAAAGAAGTAACAGCTTGGTCTATGAATGATATTCTCCACAATAGACTTTAAGCTCTCAGAATGTCCCTAAGAGAGTACTGCTGGAAGTTAATCTAATGTATCTCTGAGAAACCTGTTATTCCGCGTATTCATAAATCTGAAGGTAGTTATGTTTTTCAGTAGCATGTACAAGAATCTAGCATTTGGTAGGAATACACAGACTGGCGCACTCTATAAACGTAGTGTAACATCTTGTAAACTAGCTGCAATTTTCAGTAGCTGAGTTCACCAACCGTGTAACAGAATTATAATGCTCTCCTAAGCCATAGGCATGCCTCATGTATCTGAAATGAAAAAAACAAAATGTAACTTGATTAGTTATTTACTATATATACATACTATACAGACATATATGACTACATACTCTGAATGTCCCTGTCCACAGATATCATTGACTATTATGAGCGTGTTCATTAATAGTTCACCATCATGTGACGAGAACTGGCAGTTAACCAGTAGTCCAATCTCTAGAGGCCCACAGGCTAAGATGCTGACGGTTCAATGAGCTCAACGTATGACTAAAGTTCAAACCATTAGTGGTAAGAAAAGCTAGTAAACATAAACAAGCACACACACACACACATACACGTTCGCAAGCAAACACAAAAAAAAACTACAGAAGTAAATCCTCCAGGCTGAATGTGAAGGGCCAACTCTCTATCACGCAAATACATTCTCAACATGAAGGGCTGTTTGAATAATCCTACCTTTTGTGCCAGTTTAAACTTAGTGCTGTTAATGTCAGGCTGGGAAAAACAAAAATCTAATTTTAAAATCTCACAGCCTTTTAAAAAGACTTTATTCTCAGCTCATACAAAAAAAAAAGGAGGTCAATAGTCTAAGCAATTATGTAAGTCATACATTTGATGCTTTCTAGTTCTATGGCTGCCTTTAACATAAACAGAAATAATAAACTATAGCATTTTGCTTAGTATGTATAAGAAAATGTTTTTGTCTTAAATATGAAAAACGAAATAGTGAAACTTCTGGGTACTTACACCAGCACTAAAGGGCTCCTTGGATATTCTTCACCAACTACAATAGGAGGTGCATCTGCCTGTAGTACCTCAATTGGTGTTTGCAAAATGTGAGACAGAGCTCTCAGCTACAGTGGAAAAAAAATGGATTAGCAAGAAAAACAAAAATGTAAATCTTACTCAAATCACAAACTACTGAATTATATATACTAAACATGGCAACCAGTTAGGGCAAAGATGTTTCTGTTCATATCTGATGAGTGAACACTTATTATTTGGTTAATTGATGAAAAGATGGATGATAGACAGACAGACAAATTGCTGCCTCAATGGCAGAAGTTTCTCAACCTTGGACACAGAATAGCATTGTAAAATACCAATGTCAAACTTGGTGAAGTGTAGATTGTGCTTATTACAGTCTCTGTAGATGAAAACATTCTATCTTTCATAATGCTGCAATTTTTCAAGTACTCGTGGCTGAACATCAGACCAAATTGTTACCAGCCAAAGGAAAGGAAATAGGGTCTGGCAAAACATGAGATTTGCTTTCAAAAGCTTCTCAGATGACGCTGATGCAGTCAGTATCAAGAACTACTACTCTGTAACTTTCAGCAAGAATAAGGTAAGTATGTGAACTATTCTGCCCTGTGCTAGAATCTCCATCTGATCAGCATGCCATACTACTTTAATTTTATAACACACAATATAAACTTAGAGCTTAAAGCCTAATGAATTGCAGTGACTACTAAAAGTAATGCTAATGACTACTGGCATACTATGACCATGCATTATAACAATGCATACATTTCATGTGGATTAATTCATCCAGTCTTCATAACTACTTTATGGAACAGATGCTGATAAATTATCTGTTGTTTCGTTTTTGTAAAGTGGGGTGCTTATTCATTTGTTTGCTTTAACACAATGTCTCACTATGTAGCCCAGCTACTTAGAAACACACTATGCAGACCAGGCGGGCCTCACCGTGCAGTCCTCCTGCCTTGCCTCCCAAGTACGAGTTTACAAGTGCGAGCCATTATACTCACTGTACTTTTTTAACACCTGGAATCTGAGGTAGAAGGATGTTAAAAGACTTCTCTGGGTCAAACAGAAAATTTAATAACCAGCTGTGTGTGGTGGCACACCCCTGTAATCCTAGCACTCAGGGAGGCAGAGAAAGGCAATCTCTATGAGTTCGAGTCCAACCTGGTCTACAAAAGCGAGTCTAGGACAGTCAAGGCTACACAAAAAATCTCTGGAAAAACCAAAACGGAAAAAAAATTAAATAATCTACGCTGAACTGAGAAAGCTGATTCTAAATAGAACCTGAGTTCATAATGAAATTCATCCCAGCAGCCTTCCAACATAATTGCTAATTTATGCATCTGCCCAATTATAAAACTTATGCCACAAACAGAACCTTTAGGTTTTGAAAGAATGTTAAAATTTACTTCAAGAATAAAGGTAGAAAGAATTCTATGCTACACAAAAATATAAATAAAATCCCATATTTTTTGCAAAATGTGTTCCTTTGAAACACATTTTTAAATTTTTTTCTTTTTTCTTTTGATTTTTCGAGACAGGGTTTCTCTGTGTAGCCTTGGCTGTACTGGACTCAGTTTATAGACCAGGCTGGCCTCGAAATCAGAAAGATCCACCTGCCTCTGCTTCCCAGAATTATTACAGGCAAGCCCCACTGCACTTGGCTAATTTTTTTTTTTTTTTTTTTTAGCTAAGCAAAGCAATAGCAATGTCTTCAAAATGCCATATATTAGGGCTAGTGAAATGATATAGCAGATAAGGACTTCACCACCACCTTGACAACTTGACCTTAATCTCTGAGTGCCACAGGGCACTGTGGCATGCCCAGAACCACACACCCTGTAAAATTTTCTTTTGGCTTTGGTTTTAATCGATAATATATATTGATCCCACTTGAAAAACAATAACTTATATTTCAAAGGAATTCATAAGTAATAGATGAGCAAATACCCTTCCAAAGATATTCTTAAAAACTGCCTCAATTAAATATCTCAGTTTAACAGCGTTAAGTACCCAATGCCATCATATCTTAGTGAACCTTTTAACGTACTTCAAGTCTCTATTCCTGTCAACATAAAGCTAATGAAACATTTGTTTGTCTGAATTGGAAGACAAAACTAATGGGGATGGTTCCCTCTGGTGGAGAGGTCCAACTACTGCACTAGATTTAAAAATTGCAAAGAAACATTTACATCTCATCTTCACACAACAGTTTAAAGGGTCTTCTAAGGCACAGACCACTGAAGACAACTAATTACCTTCACACAACACCAACACTGCTGGAGTCATTCATCTGGCATCTTAGTTCAAACACTACCATACACTACCAGCAGTCTGTCTTTCATTTCAAAACCAGAGGTGGAGAAGTTGGAGACTTATCTAAGGCACCGAAGATAAGTCAGGACAGGAGCCTAGCACAGGCCTTCTCATCCTTTCTCTACCACCTCAGAATGCTTGTCACCACCAGGCCTAATCGGATGTTTTGTTGTAGTAAAACATGGTTAACAGTAAATTTTAAAAATCAGAGCTCAAAGAAATTATATTAAGTTTCTATGTGTGTCTGAATATATTGCTTTCTTATACAATGCTAATGCATCGACTTAACCCACTATTTAGGAGGAATTCTACAGATAACTGTAATAGATGTGTTATGGTAAGTTTTATACAAAACACAATTTTTATTTTGCATAGCCTAGGCTGGTCTTAACTCTTCATTATCTGACCTCAGTCGCCCTAGTGATGGGATTACACACACATAAGGCCAACGCTGGCTCATTTCTATTTCTGATATAAGGGAAAATTTATTTTCCCAACATTGAACTACTTAGGTAAAAATTTACTTTCATTGAATAAAATCTACAACTTTTCTCTTTTCTTCTTTTTAAAACAGGGTATCCCTATGTAACTCAGGCTAGCATCCAAGCTACCTGGACTACAGTTGTGCACTCCCACACGAAGGAAGTCTTCATTTTTTTTTTTTAAATACAGAAAAATCAAAAGATTGGCAGTAGAAGCATCACAAATGAAACCACACAGACGCAATAGCGGCTCCTATCAAGTCAAAAATCCAACTCAGGGCTAGTTAGAATGAAATCATCCTTCACTTACCCAAAGGTACATGATCTAATGATAGGTATAAAAATGTGTAACTCTGTTTCTTTCTCAAGAGAAAAATGGCAAATGTAGAGAGAGGAAAAAAAAAAAAGGCATCGTCAAAAAGAAACTGGGCTTGGCTGAAAAACATGTGAAAATGACAAGTGTGCTTCCGAATTAACTTAATAGCCTAAATTACTGTGAACTTGCAAGCTTACCTCAAGCTGACCACCCCATGCTGCTGTGTTCACAATATCTTCACAGTACTTTCCAAACTCTTCTGTGGAAAACAGATCAAAATAACTTTCACAATCTCATTAGACAATGCCTGTTGTAGCTCCCACCATCCTGGGTGAAAACAGCCACGTCAAGAACATCTCCTTCCTGTTCACCTCCCTTTAGTATTTAGTCTATGTCTCAGAAGTACATTAAACACAACCTCTCCAACTTTCCACCATCTTTATATGCAAGAATAAAGCATTTCAGCTTCTCGCCTTTAACCTGAAATCGAGAGACATATGTAATTAACTTACTTAGGCAATGACGCCTAAGAGTGTCAAGAATTCACTATCATGATAAGTGTTCTAAAGCAAAGGAAGTGTGGCATACAAAACGCCACACAAAGGTAAAAATGCAGCACACCCTCCATACTGAGGCTTACTTTAAGAGCTTATACACAGTGAAAGCACAAATGAGTTTAATCCCGACAGGGGCAGCAGTAAACAGTTTTTCTGGTCGTCCTTTTCTATATCTTGATTTGCATCGGTGTCTCTTGGCCAAGGAAGAGATTTTTCTGAATAGTGCTGACAGCAAGACCTCACCTCTGAATCCACAACAGGCAGATTACCGCACACACGGTTAGAAATGCAGCATATTAAAATGGCTAAAAAGAGATGGTTCAGTGCTTTCAAGCATATCCTGCTCTTCCAGACAGCCCAGGTTGAATTCCCAGCACTATGAAAAAATCCCATCTGTCTGTAACTCCAGTCACACTCTCCTCTTGTCTCCAAGGAAGGCACACACACGGCACACACAGATGCAAGCAAAACCTCCACACAAATAAAACGGGATCAAACAGCCTTCCTGTCCAAGAACGGAAAGAAAAACTAGAACTGATGTTTATTAATCTCTACTAATGTGTTCATCTCTGTTAGTACTGGGTCTTCAAAACCCTGCCTGTAGTAATTCACACACGTTGGCCTTCAATAAAAATGGACTGAATGAACTAAAACTTTTGTCTTTTTCTTACATGCAACATGAATTAAATGCTCTACCACCAGAAGAGATGGGTAGAGAAATTTAAGAATTGTGACACGTGAAGTCACACTTGAGATCTATCCAGATACCTAAGGCATGCCACACTCCCCACAAGTGACCCACTCAACTGCCAGCGCTCACTCTGCCCATTCTGTGCTATGTTCCACCTTCTCCGTTGGAAAGTCAGCCTGCACCAGCCCTTCTCCAATACCTCCTGGCCACATGGTCCACTCGCAGTGGACACTGCCATACACTTCTTTCTTACATTTCTTTACTCTTAACACCGCTGAAGCCCTTTCAGATTCTGACTTGGTTACACCCTTGTTTGCAAGTTGTACAAATTTTTTTCAGTTCATCATAAAAACTGAACCTTAATTATCAGTTTACTGTAACAAACACAATATTTTTCATGGGGGGTTGTAAAATCAAATTTTATATAACTAGTAATCTTCCTAGCTACAGCTTATTGAAAGTGGCATCATACTTCTCTGAGTAAGACTTAGTTTCATAATCATTTTCTGATCATGGTCTTGCAGCCACACACATGCATACTTACAAAGACTGATCAAAACTCACCTTCCTCTAACTTTGTTAAACATGAATTAATACACATTTTCAATAATGACTAATTATACTCCTGTCTTATTTCTTCATGACTTATATAGGTATATTTTAACTATAAAATTTTACTTAAGAAAAAGTAAAATATATCTATATTATTCATATTATAGAAAATAAATTTGCCTAAAACATAATGACTTTTTCTTCATTAAGAAAAGTCTTACTTGCTACAATCAGGAAGCACTTGGGGAAGCAGAGGCAGGCAGGTTTCTGTAAATTCAAGATCAGCCTGGTCTACAAATTGAGTCCAGAACAGCCAAGGCTACACAGAGAAACCATGTCTTGAAAACCAAAAAAAAAAAAAAGAAACTAGAAAGACTAACAAAATGTAGGGAAGAAAGCTAAGATACCTGGAGTATACATATCTCCCGTATTGGGGTTTGTTAAAAATGGCAGGAAGTCTTCTGGATGGCTTTGCATATACTCAGCAGTCTGCCTCCGTAGGGCAGCCACAGTCAGGGCACAGTCCTGTTCTCTCAGCTGATCCTCAAGCGCTCCGTACATACAGTGACCATCAGATGGAATGTGCTTAATTTCCAGTTCTCTGGCTGCCAGTATCTGAGCAAGTTTTTCACTCTCTACATGTCTGGCTCCAGATAAGTTCTCAATTTCAGCCTCAGCTATCCTTTCTTCCCGCTCCTTTTCCAATGCAGCTTTCTTTTCCTAGGACAAGAAAATACTAAAGTTAATCCATAATGATTAGGATTAATTCATATTTGATAAAAATGGAGCTAAAGTGTGAAACTTTTTTTTGCCATTTTCCTTCTCTCACAAGTAGTCAGTCTGATCATTCATCATCTGTAGAAGTTCCTAACTACAACCATTAGAGAATTATCTCATTCATCTGACCCCTGTGTTCCCAGCATCTCGCTCTGTACTAACACATAAAAAAGCCTCTTTATAGCCAGGTATAGTGGCACAGATCTGTAACTTCACTTGAGAAGCTGATACAGGAGAATCACATGTTTGAGTTCAGGTGGGTCTGCAAAGTTGCAGTCCAGCCTGGCCTGCATATAAGAACCAGTCTCAGAAAGAAAAAAAACAGGGGAGGAGGATGTCTTGCTACTGTGGCTAAGGCGAGCCTATACTCTCCATCCTCAGACCTCAGTCTTCCGAGCCTTGGGATTAACAGCATTTGCCTCTACAGATATCTTCATAAAGTCAACAGCTTGACTGACTGATTTCCAGGTACTTAAGAATCAGTTGTCCAGTGGGCTTTAGTGACACAAACCTTTAAACCCAGCACTTGGGAGACAGAGACAGGTGGATCTTTGTAAGCACAGATGAGACTGGTCTACAAAGTGCGTTCATTGACAGCCAGAACTATGGGGGTAAGACTCTATCTCAAAAAAATTAAAAAGTTCTAGAGAGATGGCTCAGTGGTTAAAAGCACCATCTGCTCTTTTAAAGGCCGCGGGTTCAATCCCAGCACCCACATGGCAGCTCACAACTGTCTGTAAAGCCAGTTCCACGGGATCTGACACCTTCACACCAATGTACATAAAATAAAATTAAAAAAATAATTAAAAAGATTCAGCCTTAAAGTACATGCTCATAATTAAGTCCAAACTAATCCAATGTTGAATACTCCACTACAGTGGACTTACTATGTTAAAGCCACCAGAAAGGCACAGACAGATACTACTTTCAATTGATAAAGTAATACACTAAAAAAGAAAGAAGACTTGCAGCTGGGTATAGTGACACACCTTTAATCCCAGCACTCAGTAGGCAGAGGCAGGTAGGTATCTTAGTTGGAGGCTAGCCTGGTCTATAGAGTTGAGTTCCAAGACAATCAGGGATACACAGAGAAATACTGTCAAAAAACAGGGACAAATCATTGTTTGCAAACACTTAAGGATTGCAGTTAGACTAAAGTCTCCCTAGTCACATGACACGTAGTATTCCCGAGAGCACTGGGTGCATATCCTCCCAATTCTCTTCTTAACTGTAATAAGCACAACATAACTAGAGAAAACATGACACATCCTTTGTAACAAAAATACCATTATTCTTTACACAGTATAAATTGCTTCCTTATTTAAATACGAAAATGCAAGTTCTTGAGATTTCCCCATGGCTGCATATCCAGGCATGTTTAGGGTTCAGTGAAGTCAACAAGAGCGTTGTTAATGAGAACTGTGGGAAATCTGGAGACAAAGGAACATTGCAAATCACAAGCCAGAGAACACTCATGTTTCATAGCTAAGGATAATTCACAGAAAGAGCATACAAGAGAAGAGTATTAAAAGATGAGGTGGCTGGCTAAAAACAGGTCTGTCAAATATTGTTCATGGGGCTGAAGAAATGGCTCAGAGGCTATGAGCACTGGCTGCTCTTCCAAAAGTCCTGGGTTCAATTCCCAGCAACCACATGGTAGCTCACAACCATCTATGAGATCTGGTGCCCTCTTTTGGCATGCAGGTGTACATGCAAACAGAACACTGTATAAATAAGTACATTAAACCTTTAAAAAAAATTTAAAAATTCTTTTGTTCATGGTAACACAGTACTAAAAATTAAAGGGCTATACACAACATTTGTAGTTCTTTCTTTCTGGACGGTAGAACAGTATATTTGGAGGGTTATCACTGTGCTTTTACAACTTTCTAATGTCAACCACACATGTACTTATGGACTTGAAGGGAAACTATATTTCAACTTAAAAGAAAAAAAAACACTAAACTTTGCAATTTTTTAAAAATTAACTTTATCATATTGTATCAGTTTTTATCTCTATGTATGTCTGTATATCAATTGCATGTGGCTCCTGGAAACCAGAAAGGGGTGGGGCAGAATGTGTGTGTGTGTGTGTGTGTGTGTGTGTGTGTGCGTGCATGCATGCATGTCGGTCATATTCCCAGAACTAAAGTAAGAGATGACTGGAAGCCACCATGTTGGGAATGACAAGCAAACTGGGTCCTCTGGAAGAACAGCCAGTGCTCCTAACCACTGAGCCAACTTCCCAGCCCCTGAAAATCTTGATTAGTAAAATCAGAGAAGGAAAAGAAAAAAATGGTAACGCAATTTTAACAGAAGGTAAGGACTTTGTTGTTCTAAATTCTAACCCCTTGGGACAGAAGTAAATGGAAAGGCTTAATTTAGTAAACTCAATGTCTCCATGACGTGCCACATGAGAGAACCGCAAGTGTTATTTAGTGGGCTTAAGTACCTGAATCAAACAAAAGCAGTAATAGCTTACTAACGAAACTTAAACCTACATAAGTTTGTCCTTCCCGCTTTAACAATGAGAAAACCGGCATGATTTCCTTCATGTTTTTCTACAGCTGTGGATCTATGTATAAAATCTTACACAAGATGGCACTGTTACTTTATGAAAGACTAAAATCAGTTTCAGTGGGAGAGGAAGAATAAGCACCTTAGACATCATCTAAATCCAAAACCCCACATTTCCTCTTCTGAGGAAACAGCACGCAGAAAGATTTCCAAAGGCCATACAGCTGGTTAGAGCAGAGCAGGGACCGGGGACAACACACAGAGCTCCTTCTCTGCAGGCACCTGAATCAGAATAAAGGTTGGAGCAGATGGCAGCTGGAGTTAATGTCATTTCTTTTTTTTTTTTTTTCACTGTCAGAACGGAACTTCATTTTATCTTCCACGCCCTGTAATCTCTTAAATACTAATTTCTATTATTATCATTTATTGCCTAATAATCTGCTTCAGAATTAAAAAGTAACTGTGTTTGCTTCTAGTAAACCAGGTGGGAAACACACTGATTTCTTGCCTCTGTGAAACTTCCTACGTTAGGTACTTTTCTACAAGGAAAGTACTAGAGACAGAATGGCAATGAGGTCTAATAACAAAATAATTTAAAATAAAAATATTTTTTAAACTGACGGAAGGGAAGAGCATAGAATTCGTAAACACGCTGCTAGCAAAGCTGGGGTGATATCAATTTGGGCAACAGTACAGGTTTGTGTCAAGCCTTCCCTTTCACTGAACGGTCTCTACCTCCTAGAGCCCTTATTTTTGGAAATCAATTGTTTTATTCCTACCTTAGTTTTGGCTTAGTTTGGTTTTTTTCCCAAAAATACAAAATGCTTCCAAGTTCTTTTTTTTAACCCCAATATTTACTTAGGTTCTGTTTTTGTTTTTGTTTTGGGGGGGAGGGGAGCTTGCAGTAGTTAATGTTCTCCATTCTCTTTTCACCATGTAGGTTTCAGGGATTGAACTCAAGTTCTCGGGCTAGGCAGCAAGCAACTTTATCCACTGAGCCATCTTGCTATACTCACGTTTCTCCAGTTTAAAAATAACAGACTCCAGAAGAGCCTTAAGATATCATGCTTTCCTTCCAGATTTGTCTACCAATAACAACCACTAGTGGTTAACTGGTTTTTTAATCCTTGGTTCTTTGGCAAAAAGAAGAGTTCTAAATAACCTAATCTTGAATTTGCCCATTTAGGTCCCATTCTCTAAAGGATTATGAACACCAAGTGTTCTCTGCTCCAAAAGTTCACTAGATTAATAAAGCAATAAACTGGGAACTATTTTCTCTGCCATGTGACAAAGCAGTCAACTATAAATAAAAACAAAATTTTCAGTATAGTTGAAAAATGTATTAAGGTCACATAGGAAAGAAATATTGAAAATTTTATGTAAAATAGGTCTAGGTACGCAGTAGCTATCTCCTTGGTTTTTAGAATAGGCCACTATTAGACGATGCAATTAATCAGCACCAATAACTTTGTTTTTAATTGTTACTGGCACACAAAACACCTGTTTTTATATACAGAAGCAAGGTGACAATTGTGGGGCCAAGACAAAAAGAATGGCTATAATAAAGAGTTTAGCTAAGTAGCCCTTCAAGACAGCACAAGCTCTGAGATTCTTTAAAACTCAAAATGACAATGTCAGTCAAGAGTCAAATTCCATACAAATATAAACATTTGACTATTTGCAACTTAGCTTTCATACAGGAGACAGTGTCTTGAGACTGACATTTTAAAAGGAACATGATACGTTTACCAAGGTAAATGTAATCATTTGTTGACACTTCAGTTCTCCGGGCCTTATATTAATGGTTCTGGACAGTTTCTTATTTAATATCTTTAATATTCCTATGACACTGGTATTATTTTTCCCTTACCTATTACTGAAACTGAATGGGAAGTCATGAGAGTACATGAAATTCAAACCTGACTGGGGTTGGAGAGTAGCCTAAGGCCATGTCTGACTCTCAAAAGCACAATTAAAATAAGGGGGAAATACCTGTTCTGTCCGGCACTGACCTTACATGCTCCTCTAGATTATGTAGTAAAACCACTTAACATGCACTTAAATCTTAGAAAACATGAATTAGTAAAATAGCATTCAGAACCGAACTACTAAGTTTTAACTTCTTTTTCTAAAGGCTTCCCCTCCTCATGCCATTCTCATTATGCTAAGACCATTTACACACTACTTCCAGTAACTACAATCCCACATCTCATTCCCACACTTGTTATATTTCTTCTGTGAAGAATATCTTGTCTAAATATTTATCTTTCCTTCAAATTACAACACATCATTAACACCTGACATAATGAAACTATTTGAAGTCTACATTCGCTACATTTTTAGTATCATTCATCATTATATGTTAACCAACATGTAAATATCAACATAATTCTCTGAGAACTCTGGATCCCTGTATGTTTTATTATATTTCTAAGTGCAAATATTTGTTTCACCCCTAAGAACTAACTTTTAGACAGGGCTGTGTTATCAGTCGTAAGAAATTTCTAAATTACGTCTACAGTAAAATATTGGTCTCCTTAGCCTTCCCACTTTCTACAAGAACTGCAAACTAGGTATCTTACTTTTTTATTGTCTTACACCGATTATCTTCTCTAGAAGGCAATAAAATGAAATCCTACCTCACAAGATGTTAGGACTAAATGAGACTTCAATATAAATAGCTTAGAATATTATCTGACATTGGCAAGCACCTATTAGATGTTAGCTCAGGGCCCTTGACAAGGAACTTCAATTTTTTTCCATTCTTTTCCTATATAATACCTAAGAAAGGATTACACACACAACACCACTAACTTATATACATGGTGATATGACATTCATACCCGTCTCTTTTGTGCTTTTGATATCCGAGGTGGTTGATTCTCAAGTACCAAGTTTGAAATGTTAACAGCAACAGAATCTATCTGAAGGAACAAAAACATTAAAAAAGTCAAAAGAAAGAAACCAATAAACATTTATTGAAAGTGTTAGGCTACTAAATTATTATAGAATATTAAAAATATATCCAATTCCTTAATTCCAGTTCAGGCAGTAGTAGATAGCATGCTTTGTCACCTTCTCTACATATATGAATGAATTTGTAAAATTGCCAAGATTTTTCATAGCTCTCCAAAGACAAGGTTTATCCTTGCATACCTTTTGTCCTTCTTAAGCCTACTCCATTACTCTAAATACTTTACTTCCATTTAAGGACACCCTTCTTGTCCATGAATGCTCACATATAAAATACAGCTTGTGGTCATTATTACCTTCATATCCTGAAAGGTGACAAGTCACTTCTCCACATTAATTAGCCAAAACTTAATGAGCACTAATTCTTCGAGTCAGAACTGAGCAATTTCTATCTTCTCCTTGCTAAAGACTGATAACTTCATTAATAATTACAATCAGTAATAAAATCAAATGTTAACACTGTTAAAGAAAGAAGTTAACCTTCTGCTTGGAAAAGCAGCTAGTACTTTATAACTGTAACTGAAAGTCAAGCTAGTTTTTAGTATAAATATATAAAGTAACTTAAAGTATCTGAAACAAATGCAGAAGTCTTCAAAGTCTACATCCCAAGTGATAAAATTATCAAAATCTGATAGACTTCAAATAGTTTAATAACTTTACTGAATCTATGAATTCTGATTTTTTTTAAGGATTCTGATAAAACTTAGAACCATATTAACAACGAGCAGAAGAATTAGGGGAGAGGGCAAACAGAAAACAAGTTTAAATTAATGAAAAAGAGAACAGTCCAAAGCAGACTGGAGAGTTTGCATCTTAGCAGTAAGAGATGATGAGTGGTTAAGAATCAAACTTTTCTTTCTCTTTGAAACTCTTTGGAGGAAATCTTGAAACTGAAGGCCTAAAAGAGCAACAAAACATGCTGCTACTAGAAAACACAGGGGGACAATTAGGAACACAATTAGCACAATGCTAACTCTATACTGATAATATGACTGAACAATAACAGCTTGTTTTTATATATGTGTGTGTGCAAAAGAGAAAAAGAGTATGCACGGACATACATGCCAAACAGCATGTAGAGGTCAGAGAACAACTTATATGAGTCAATTTTCTCTCTCTTCCGTGGAGGTTTGGTTCCAGGGATAGAACTCAGATAATCAGGCTTAACTGCAAACACCCTTACCTGGTGAGCCACACTGGCAGCCCCAATAAAAATTTTGTCACTTTTTCTGTTGCTGTTGGTTTTTGAGAACAGGGTCTTGCTATGAAGCCCACACTGGCCTCAACTCACAACCTTCCTGCTTCTCCCTCCTTAATGCTGGGAGTATAGGCATGTATAGGCATGTATAGGCATGCCAGGCTGGAGATAAAAGTATTTTAACAGTAAGAAAGGCCAAGAGCATGATGACTGGAAAATGAAATGAAAGACTTTGACACTATATTTAATATTGTGTAAATGGACACACAGAGTATTCCCTTGTCAACAGAACAAAACGTATTGAAACTTAGGGAAGATGAAACCTTTTGTAGGTCTAAGAAATGCTTACCAATAGTTAACTGAGGTTGTAGAGTATATGACCCTTCATATCCAAAACCCATGCAACAAATTACTATATCGAGGGATAAAGATGGGTCTGACTTTTCATTCCAGCTTTTGTCACTCAATAATCATTATGACTTTGGGACAAAGTTCTTATTCTCTCTATGCTGGTTTCCTACTGGAACAGTGTGATTATCTGTATTACTTCATAGTTATTACCTTATAGTATTACAGTGAACAAGTAGCTGGCACACACTTAAGTAGATTGATAAAATAACACTGAAAAGATTCATGTTAGCACAGTTCCACATTCACAAGAAACATCAGTAAACCTTCATTCATTACAACGGGTTCATAAAACACTTCTTATAAGTTAAATATGATTTCACATTTATTGACTGATTTAGTTTCTATAGGAAGCTGTACTTATACATAAAAGTATTTATGTAATAATAGTATGTGGAGAAATTTATTCTAGGGTTGATTAAGCAACTTTGCAGAGGTTACAATCTTATTCATCAGTAACTCTTGACAAGAAGTCTATTCTTCCAACTTTGACTCAAGAGAAACCTCTAGCACATTTTATACTTTCTCTACCACACTTTATACTTTCCATGCTCATCATCGGGTTAAGTACCTAGGAACTTCCTTGTTGATCTCCCTTAAAAAAACAGCCATAAACCTGGCCACAAAAATAGAGGAAATGTAAAGCCTGGTGTGGGGATGCACGGCTGTAATCCCATCACTTGTGAAGTCAAGGCAGTAGGATCAGAAGTTTCAAGTTCAAGGTTAACTCCTGCTACAAATCCAGATGGGTGGCAGCCTGAACTACAGGACACTGTGCCTCAGTAGAGGAGGATGATGAAATGTGATGTGTGACTGTGCGTGAATAACTTGGTTTCACTGCCAGTTTTGTGAATGTACACAATAAGCAGCTCTGCATACTCAGAGACAAGCTTCAGTCCCCATACCTTACTCTCCTTCAAAGTCCGCTTCAACTGCTCCAGTTCTTCCCTGTGTTTCTGCTCCATTTCTCTCTCCAACTTAGCAACATCCTCCGTGAGCTGCTTCCTCCTCTTTTTGTCATTTTTGGGAACAGCGTTCTTCATTCCCTGAATTTTGGCTAAAAAGGCACCAAAACCGTCAAACCATGGTGTCAGAGGCCAAGGAAGAAAGAGACAAAGGTTAGAGGTATAATTATAGAAGCAATTAGTCATGACACGACAATCAGCTTTGGAGAAAGGCCCGGATGAGGTTTGAGACCCAACTCACACCTCGTAAACACGACCTTAAGTTAAATTTGTTTGGCTTGACAGGGCAAGACGAATTATTAAGGCAAAACTTCTGCCATCCCTTCTGTGACCATCAAGCCAAGGTGAAGCAACTCAGACCACTCCACTAAGGACAACTGTCTGGTACTGGGGCAGGGATGGGAAGGTAGGCAGGGGAGGTCCATGCATTGGCCTCCAGGCACATCAAACAGCAGCACACGCGCGGCCCCGGCAAGGGATGCCCTGCAGGCCGTGCAAGGGGTCGCCGCCGAGGACTGCAAATAGGGAGAGCGTCGGGAAGGGACTGGGGAAAGCTGGAGAAGACAGACCAAAAGTGATCTGCGGGGAAATCTACAAGGATCCAGGTCGGTCACCGCTCCAGGTTCCCGAGGGCACGCGCCACGCTCCCGGCCCCCGGTGGGGACGACTTTTTCCCGTCACCTTGCAGCTCCTTCTTCTCCTTGCGATGCCTTCTCACCAGCTGTTCCTCCTCATCTAGCTCTTCAGCCGGGACCTCCTCCATGACGACCGGCGGTCGGGCACACGCGCGGCCGGAGCTCCGCACCTCGGGCGGGCCAGCACCTCCCACCCCTCAACCCTCACCCGGGGCGCCATTGGCCGCCGCGAAGGCGCAGCCCCGCCTCAAGGCGGCTCCGGATCCAGCCCTAACCACTGAAACCCGCGGAAGCCCACAGGGGCTAGGGCGCCTGCGCGCTCCCACGGCTCCGGCGGCGCGCCGGAAGCTGGGCGGCGGCCGCGGAGGACGCCCCGGGCGGGGAGCTGCCCCGCCACACAGCTACGCCCAGGCGATTGGCCCTGCGGGAGACGCGCGGAGATGACGTCGCGAGCGCGCTTTCGCTCGGCTTTCAATTTGTGCTTTGAAACACTAGTTCGTGTGTGTACCTTTTGCTAAGCCGTATTGAAACGTTTTTGTTGTTGCTGTTTGTTTGTTTGTTTGTTTGTTTGTTTGTTTGTTTGTTTAGACAGGGTTTCTCTGTGTAGCCCTGGCTGTCCTGGACTCCCGTTGTAGACCAGGCTGACCTCGAACTCACAGAGATCCGCCTGCCTGTGTCTCCCCCAAGCGCTGGGATTACAGGCGTGTGGCACCGCGTCAGGCTCGTTTAATAATAATAATAAATGTGTGGATTGTTTTCAATGACGATCTTTACGTTGCATTAATCGTACGGTAGGGAATTAATTGTTTTGTTTTTAACGTGGGAAAAGACTAAGAATGCCTACTCTTGAAACGGACACGTGATGATAGAGAAAAATATAGAAAGGATTATGCGTTGTAAAATTCAGGGTCTACGTTCAATAAGACCTAGATTTAGTAAAAGTATTGTCACCGTGCTTTGAAGGTTTGAGTCAGGACTTAGCAAGTGTAAGCCGTATGTGCCCCAAAATCAAATTACTGAAGTAAATGCAAACAATTCTCATGGAATGGTGGAGGGTGGGGTAAAGGTAGAAGACACAGAGAGATGGTCCAATAAATTTTTAAAATCTGTTTTTAGGGCTGGGCATGGTTATGCTTTAATCTCGGCACTCAGGAGGCAAAAGCAGGAAAGATCTCTGAGTTCAAGGACAGCCTGATGTACATAATGAGTTCCAAGGCTAGATAGGAGAGACCCTGTCTCAAAGATAGATAGATAGACAAATAGATGACAAATAGATAGAGGTATAAATAGTTGTAAATAAATACTAAAAAGCTATTTTATAGGGATTGTCTGAGACAGAACAAATGAAGTTGAAATGATACTTCTGAAACTAATTGAAGACATTTTTCCAAAGATGAAAAACGAACTGGCCCTACAACTAGATAAACCTAGAAGGGGTAGATGTAAATTTTGATGAAAAGAAAACATCTAGATGTATTCTTTTCTCCTTGTTGCTGCTAATTTCAAGATCGGCAGAATTTGAAGTCTCCAGACTGAGAAGTTAAAATCTAAGATTTTTTTTTCCCTTTTAAATCATGCCAGAAAGCAATGCAATAAAATCGGATAGAAAAGTCGTTTTGAGGTGATACCTGTATACCCTGTCAAGTTTAGAGACTGTAGGGATTTGGGGAGTTGGACTAAATACATTTGGTGTCATGATATGGACACCAGACTATCAGGGCTATTAGTGGTTAGCATGTCTCCCCCAGAGGCTCAGATGTTCATTACATGATCCCAGTTGGTGGCACCCTTTGGGTGGGTATAGGGCATGGCTGTCCTGGAGAAAGTATGTCACTGAGGGCGGGCTTGTTGATGCCACAGCCACGTGCCATCCCCGTTTTGTTGGGGCTGTTTTGTCGCTTTTCTGATTCCTGCTTGAGGTTCAAGACATAAGCCCTTAGATTCAGCTCTCAACATCCGGCTCCTACAGCGTCCACTCCACCATCATGGACTCTCACCCTCTGGAAATGTAGGCCAAATAAGTTCTTTATTTGTAAATTGGCTTCATTGTGGTGTAGCAAACAGAAGAAATTCTCAAATATTCATGGGTTAAGAAAATACTTCAGTGAAGAACTTTCTCTGAAATTTTTTGCTGAATGGTGTATTACAGCCACTTGACAACAACTAAAATGGCTAAAGTTGGGGGGAAATTGCATGAAAAAAGTAATAGTATAAAAACTATTTAAGGGGTAGAAGCTTGAATGATTATATACAGAATAATAAAACTAATGCAAAAAGAAATTTAAAGTTTGGGTATAAAATTCTCTGTTTATAGATTTCTAATTTCAAGAACATGATATTCAATATATTGAGTTAATAAATGCTTTTTTATTCTTGCATA
>CM053760.1:6989849-7021492 GCA_028658305.1 Pachyuromys duprasi
GCTTAGCAGATAAAAGCTTTTACCACACAAGTCTGGTGACCTGAGTTCAGTCCCCAGAACTCACTGAAACCTGCACAGAGTGGTGTGTGTCTGTAATCCCAGTGAAATGACAGGTGGGGGCAGGAAAGTCAGCCTGAAACTTGTAAGCCTCCCAGCTTGGAGTAGGCTGCGTAGTGACAACAAGAAGAAAGGCCCTGCCTTTGTGCCACAGAAGGTGACTTGAAAGTTGATCTCAGGCGTTATCAGCTAAGGGAGTTTTTTGTTTGTTTTGTTTTGTTTTGTTTTTTAATTAGCAAAGTCCAGTTGAGCAAGGAATATTTTCATCACTGGTATCAGTTACTTCCTCAAGAGATCAGTGTTGGATATACCGGCAGAGATGGCAGGCACTACCTTAGTCAGCCACACAGCAGCTATTCGCCATGACTCATCCTGCCTTCTCAGCTTAGGGTACTGCTACATAGCGCTGTCATGAATCTTCCCATACTTTCAATAGGCTGGATGGCCCTGGGATGCCCCTCGCTGCTCTTACCAGTCTAGGACCAAGGGGGAATACAGCCATATCCTGACCTGCTGTATCTCCACAGGCTCCGTAGGCCTGATAGGCTCTAGGCTTGAGCTGCTCTGGCTGTTATTTGTAACAGGCCCCCAGACCTTAGCACAACTGACTCCATGATGGAAGTTCCATTCAGGCTGTAAAACTGGGCACATAGGCTTGCTAAAACCAAAACAGGCTGAATCCATCAAAGTCCATAGTTACAAGAAAGTCTCTAAATGTACTAGCTTTCCTTTGGCTTCTGTAGTTTTACTTCTGGCTAGCTGCTCATGCGAACTGAAGTATGTCACCCTATGACATAGTTTTTGTTCTTAAAAGCTCACCCTGAAAAAGGCTCAGGTTTACATTGGAATCTTGAATGCCCAGTGTAGTCACTGGCTGGCTAATAAAGACTTTCTAATGGCGTAAATCCATGTCTGAGCAGCCCTCTCTGGTGAATACCCTACAACATTGTTCTCTATTGATTACCTGCCTGCTGAGAGGACCCTGGGCAAGGCAAACAATTTTCACAAGCAGTGCACTTTCCTTCAGGAGAGACATGTATATAACTTACTGGGTAGAGGTGGGGTCGGGGAGGGAGATGCCCATCCCCAGAACACTCTTAGTCTTTTTCTTTTTTAACCTGAACTGTGTTATCACTTGCACCTTCAACAAAGTTTGCTCAGGATTGAAGCCTTCCAGAGGATGCCATACTGAATTTGCCTTCCATCAGTGTTTTCTTGAGAATGTTGAAAGTCTTGCTTTATTTTCTTTCATGTGACGTAGACGGGGCCTTTTATCTTGTCACCTTCTGATTGTGTTAGTACCTTACAAACCTGATGCTGCGCCAGCCTAATTCGTTCCTTCAGCACCTTGTATTCATGGCCAGCAATAACCAAGCGTCTCTGACAGCTTCTATGAGGAAGCCCATAAGGGGTTGATTTCTTCATATTGCTTCACATTACACTGTCCTGGATTTAACAAGGGATGAGAAGTTACACCACTCTGCTTCCACAGCACTCAGACGGATTCCATCTACTCCCATTCCTTCAACTTCATGATCCAGGCTGGCCTTGAACTCACAGAAATCCACTTGCCTCTGCCTCCCAGAGTGCTGGGATTACAGGTGTCCACCAATGTGTCCAGCCCTCTCTTTCTTATATAGAAGTATTTCTTAGAGGCTGTTGAGATGGCTCAGAGTCCTTCCAGAGGACCTGAGTTCAGTTCCAAGGATCCACACTCGGAGCTCGCAACTTCCTTTAACTCTAGGTATAGAGGCCATGAAGCCTTCCTTTGACCTCTTTGGGTACCTACACAGATGGTGTACATACCCAAAGACACAGACATAAAGATGAAAATAAATCTATTTTTTAATTTAAAAAAATAAAGTATTTCCCAATTTAAACACTTCAAAGGCAGAATATCCCAGATTATCATAGTTTCCTGTGTTAAGGCCTTCATCTTGAAAAGATCAGACTAACTTTGTAACTCATATGTCTTCTAAAACCTATATTTTTGAGTTTTAGGCCCAGGTTAAGCTAAAGCCTCTTAGCACTTTCCAGAGAATGGAAGAATGTGACCCTGGCCGTCTGTGAGGACAGAGATTAAAAAAAAAAAAAAGTGAACAAGCAACGACTTTCACCCAGCAAAAAGAATGACCAGACTTTTGTCTGTGAGATAGTATTTCTTAGCAACCAACCCAGATGGCCTCCATCCTTCTTCTGAGTAGCCCCTGACCTCTGGCCGAAAGCCTGCAGCCCCCGATCTTCAAGGATGAGCTAATCGCCCCCACCCCCACCTTTAATTGCAGCCACATCCACACTTGGCAGGACTGGCCAAACTTGAGCACCTGAGACTAACCAATTATTTTAAAAGTTAAATACCTCATCCAATCCTGAGTTGCCAAGACTGCAACCCCTGAAAATTCCTGTGCTTTGTCCTTTAAAAACCCAAGGCCTTTGTCTCAGCTTGCCACTCTTTGCTGACCAGCAGGGGTGACCCCATTGCGCAATGGTTAAAATAGACCTCTTGCATTTACATCGATATATGGTGGTCTCCAGGAGTTTTCTACAGCTGCCTCTCAGGTACCTAGGCACCTGCAGGGCCTGACAGGCTCAGGCTGGGCCTAACAATCTGAGTACTGTGTCTTGGGTTTCCCTTCCCTTTGTATTAAAGAGTGGACATGAGACATTTTTTTTATCAGTTGTAATATTCTGTCCCTCTTTACTGTCTGATTCTTCAACATGAATTCCATGTTTCGTGAACCCAAGAGCAGCTGCTTAGCACAGTCCTCATTTGTACTTCCTTATGACCCCCGCCAGCTGTCACAAAGAGCAGGCCCAACATATATTTCATCCCCTCCACCCCCACCCCCCGTTTCTAACTCAGAGGTTTGTGCAGAGGACAACTTCTTCAAGCCTTCTTTCATTGTAACTACTCCTGTGTTTCTGGATAGACAGTTCAGTCTCATCTTGTAGGTCCTGTTGTCCAAAGTAAAGGCCAAATAACTGAGGCCACAGACTGTTTATGATCTCATCCCATGGATGTCCTCTAACCCTAACCCTTTGAGCGTGTTGTGTAGCAATTTTCTCTGAGGGAAAAACAAAAACCCTCCACCTTGGAGAGAAGCTTCTTAAGACACAAGATGTTCTAAGGAGAGGTTAAAAAAAAAAATCCATTCTGTGGGAGAACTCATTAAGCTCAGGAAGCAAGCAACTCAAAGGCTTCAGGAAGTCCCTGAAACTGACCAGATTCACTAGGCTCCTCCTTCCCCAAGCATATGTAGGCAGCAAGGACTGCTGAGACATACTCTCAGACAAGCCAAGTTACATAGAAGATGTTTACCAGCTGAGCCACCTGGAAGATGCAGAGATGTACTGGGGTGCCTGGAATGTTCAGACCAACTGGGATACATGGAAAAGAAACTCCAACTTGTCAAACTGCCTGAAGACTGTGTAGTGAGCTCCTGCTTTCCAGCTTTAGTGGGCTCTCATCTATGCTGGGTCAGGCTCAGTGATGCATCTGTCTTTGATTTATTTGTTTTCCTGTATGTAACTCCTCATCCATGTCCCTGTAAGTAACCCCAATAAAATTCATTGTCTTGGCAATTGGGATGGTGTCTTTGCTCTGGTCTGTCATCACTTCCCTATCTATGGTAAGTAGAGAATTTTCCCATCCCCGGGAGCAGTATCAATAGGAAATACCCATATTCACAGGGTGGACCCCATTCATCTATGAGGTATGCCAACAAATGTCATCTAGTGCAAGATAGTCAGCATTGCATTCTCCCCATGGACACTCTACTTTAGATTCTGGAGCCTTATTCGTACACCTTTTCAGCCAAAGCAAGCACAATGCAACTGTTACTGCAGCTAGTGGGCTTACCAGTCCACACCACAGGGGAAGGACAACCATAAAGAAAGTCCCCCTGCAGATGCTCCACCTTCAGACAACTTAATCTTAATTAAATGTCTCACCACTCGCAATAGTAACGAGAAAAATGTTCCTCCCAAACTTATCCTTGGTTCTGTCATGCCCATGTACCAGCACCAAGTGCTATGTTGGCTAAAGAGAGTAAAAAATGTCTATGTACCCCAGATAAGACAATAGTGACAAACCAAAGAAATAATTCCACCCAAGCCTAGCTGAGTGCACCAATGAGTTTAATTGGGGTGACTTCTAAGAGCATGCAGTGAAAGGTTAGCTATAGTACCATGAGCTACACCACTGAAGAAATATATCTCTCCTAGTAACTGTTAACTGTTTAAAGGGGCTGCCTCATCATACTGTCCAGCATGATGAGGTTTTATTGGGCTCAACCTTATATGAGTCATATATTGGTAATCACGGCTGTTGAGAATTCAAAGGATGACAGCCATGCCATGCCCAAAAAAAACAGCGTTCTTGAGACCCAGTTTAAGAACTATTTGCAAAAAATATATTTTTTTAATGTGGACTCTCATGCTGAAACTCCATAAGTAGAGACCAGAATACATGTTGTGAACATCAGGTAAACTCCTTTAGGAAACTAGTGCCAATTGAGGAAATTGGAACCATGCATTTGTGCTTGATTCAATGACTGCTGTAGTTTCAGTATTAAATGGTCATGTAAGGAAGGCTTGGTACTCCCCTGGAAACATTATTTTGTGATGTGGTGGCAACTTGAGAAGATGGGTATATGTCTCCAAAGTCCTGCTTTGGCAGGTCCAGGGAGAAGACTGGGATGGGATACAGCATCCTCATTTGATTTATCTCTTAGGTCTCCCAGCTGATGGCTCAGGCAACTGATCACGACAGACAATTGAAAGAACAAGAAAGAGGGAAGAGACTCCGGGATTCCTTCTTAGTGACTTCTGACTGGCTGGACTGCAACTAAAGAAGCAAACTTAAACTGACCACATTTTTCCAGCAGCCAGGGCTGCAAAAAGTAGCCTGCAGGGCGTTGTAAAAAAGGCCTTTTGATCTGTAGATAGGCCTCTTTGTGGAGATCTGCAGTGGCCTAATGTATGCCTGCTGAGGGTGAAGCCCTGAGTCTATAAACTTATTTGTGAATCTACAGGGAAATAAGAGATAAAAAATAGACCACTCACATACACAAGCATTCAAGAGGAAAAGGTGAGTGAAGTTAAAAACTTCAGTCCTGTTTATTGCCTGGTCATAACGTATTTCTGAGACAAAGCTCTCTATGTCAGAAAAAGATTTACCTCACAGTCAAAAAGGCAATTTATCACAAAAACAGATCAATTCTACAATATAACTGGTTACATGGTTTTTCACTAAAACTAAACATTTCTTATCTATATATCCCATTACATACGTTCATAGTGAGTTCAGAATGACAAAGGTTGACAAGGCCTAAAAGTTTACAGGATCCAAGAGGTTATAAGAATGTATTTCTTTTCAACTAGGATTGGCCTGGCTACACATTTTCCAACTATCTCTTAGTTTATAGTGAGTTCAAAACAGTAATGTATCTGTCCTTCATTCCAAAATACAAAGTAAATTTTAAATGACAGTATTTTATGCCATAAAGTATAAGGAATTACAATGAAACAGTTTGTATTTATTGACATCAAGATTTATACTTAATTTAGACATTTTTGGTAGTCTCATTATTTTGAGGGTTCATGGGAAGTTTAATCAGCTTGCCTATATGAATGGTGCATATGAGGATCCATTGTGCCATCTCAAGTGAAAGCTTATCTGAAGCCACAAATCTGCCTCAAGCTTGTCTCCTAGTGAGGCATCTAGAGGTCCACAAAAGTATTTACTACAGCTGTAAACTCTATTTACAGCATCTAAAATTGTTTGAATCAAATCAGTAATTCTATATTCAGGAATAAATTAATCTGAAAAGCAGTGTATCTTCATAAATATCCCATAGGAAGTTTGTTCAAACAGAGTGGTTAAATACCCAGAAAGTGAGGGTTCAAACCATGCCAGATTTTTTTTATTTTTGAGAGATACAGCAGCACAGAGAGAAGGGGTATCAGAGGCTGGAAGCAATTCTGGGGATGCATCATGGTACAGACCTTGCAAAACACTGGTTGACTTTCCGGAAAGCCCACATGCCAACTGAACTTCCCCTTTCTTTGTAATTCCCAGCTTTTGCTGACTTGTTCCTATTTGGGTGGATCTCACTGTTTCTCTTGAATCATGTCGCTAGGGAGGGGATGGGTAGAGTGCTCTGTGGGGTGGGGAGAAGGGGCGCAATGGCAGCAATGGCAGTACTCAAGGCCCCAGCACTCGAGGAGGCAACGGCAGGCTGATTGACGTAAGTTCGAAGCCAGCCTGGTCTACAAAGCAAGTCTAGGACAGCCAAGGCTACACAGAGAAACCATGTCTTGAAAAACACAAGAGAGAAAGAAGGAAGGAAGGAGAAAGAAAAGGCAAGACAAGAAAAGAAAAAGAGAAAGAAAAAAGAAGGTAGCCAAGTCACTGTACCAGTTTCCAATTTTGGGCTGTCACGGCTTCTTCACTGCTGGTTTCAACAGTTACAGAATGCTCTTACTACAGTTATAATCCGAAACAAGTCTCGGCTTTTGCTGACTATTTGCATGGTCTCAACCTACCCATGCTATTTGACTGGATGCGGATCTGCTCTCTTCCCCAATCAAGTCTCCTTTTCATTCTTGCATAGTTCTGAGAGCCCTGTCTTTATTTTCAAACTGCTTAGAATCTTCCAGGATCCTCAAAGCCAATGCCATATGTAGATATTTCATGAAATGAGAAATGTTGGGTTAGACATCATGCTGGAGGACTAGGAGTTAGACAGATCCCCTGATAGGCAGACAAGGACCCTCAGTAGGTAAAAATAATAGTGAACTTCCAAGATGGCTGTCTTTTTCATTGTCCTGACCTGAGACAAAAACCTGGAAGCTTAAAACAAAGGCCTTGTGAGCTTTTTCTCTGAAGGTAGGGCCCCTGTCATGGGCTGCCTCTACAAGTTCAAAGCTGGATCAGAACGTATTTACCCAACAAGGTGGGCCAATCCACAGTACTGTTGTTCAAACTGACCAACATCGGGGAGGCAGACCCTTCAAAGACTTTAAACAGCCCAGCTCTCAAGAAGACACTGGGCTTCAGCTTCCCAGGAGCCTAGTCTCTGCTCGGAGACCTTTTTCTCCGTGTGCCTTTCTTCAACTGCTGATTCTGTCTGCTGTGTTTTCAATTTTTCTTCTGCTACCTGTCATGCTAGAGGGTTTTGTTTTGTTTTGTTTTGATTGTTTGTTTTTGCTTTTTTTCTTCAGTCTTTCAATTCTTTAACTGGCAGAGAAAATGAACCCGATCAAGAGCCTTAGGCAGTAACAATGTGGTCTAGTGATATTATTTGTTCTACTTACTTTTCACACAGGGACCTGGAAGAACTTTTTCTGCATTTCTAGTTAATGGGGTTTTTTTGTTTGTTTTGTTTTTGATTTTGTTTTTCGTCCTCATATGGCTACATCATGGCTTCTTTGTGTGTGTGTGTGTGTGTGTGTGTGTGTGGCACAACGTTTATTGGGGGAGGGGGCATCAGCCCTTCTTGGCCGCTGCCTTCCTTCATAGCTGCCAGCACGTTGCTCAGCAGCTCCCGCTTCCTCTTGGCCCTGATGTGCGTGCCCACCCTCTTCTTGATGAACTTGAGCGCACGCTTGTCCTTAGACACCTTGAGCTCCATGGCAAGGCCGTGTACCTCCCCGATCATGTCTCACACGAACTTGGTGTGCTTGGTGATGCGCCCTCGGCGTCAGCTGTGCCTCGGATTGCTGACGTTCTTCGTCACCTTGGGGCCCTTGTTGAGGCCCACGGCCATCGGGTAGCACAGGGCCATGGCTGCGGACAGCGGGGCGAGACAGCAGCTGAGACCCTGTACCTCGGCCCGAAAACCGCCCACCCTCAGGGGCGCCCCGGGGCTCCAGGAGCCCCGATGGCAGCAGATGCAGCCCTGACCACATCATGGCTTCTTAATCTTCTCTATTCTATCTTATTTTTACTCCCTCTACCTTTCCATAACTCTTCTTCCCTTTATAAAAATAAAATGGTTATGAGTCTCCGCATCTGCTTTGATCCACTGCTAGGTAGAGTCTTTCAAGGCCCTCTGTGGTAGGCTCCTGTTCTGTTACTTGTTTTCTCCTACTTCCCATGTCCATCCCATTTGTCTTTCTAAGTCAGGATTGATCATCTTACCCTGGGTCCTCCTTCTCATTTAGCTTCTTTAGGTGCCCATATTTTAGTATGTTTATCCTGTTATAGATCTATATAAGTGAGTATCTACCATGTGTGTCTTTCTGCTCCTGGGATACCTCACTCAGGATGATCTTTTCTAGATCCTACCATTTGCCTGCAAATTTCATGATTTCCTTGTTTTTAATTGCACGGGGGTCCTCTGTGAGACTGTTTCTCCAACCAAGGACCATGTGTAGATATAACCTAGAACCCCTGCTTGGATGTAGCCCATGGTAGCTCAGTATCCAAATGGGTTTCTCTAGTAAGGGGAACAGGAACTATTTCTGACATGAGCTCAATGACTGGCTCCTTTACCTTCCCCCTACCCCCACCCCGAGGGAGGAATACCCTTGCTAGGCCACAGAAGAGGACATAGCAGCCAGTCCTGGAGATACCTGACAAGGTAGGGTCAGACAGAAAGGGAGGAGGACCTCCCCTATTAGTGGACTTGGAAAGGGACAGGGAGGAGATGAGGGAGGGTGCGGTTGGGAGGGAATGAGGGAGGGAGATACGGCTGGGATCCAAAGTAAATAACCTGTGATTAATATAAAAAATAAAAATTAATGAAAATAAATAAAAATAAAATGGGCTCTGATTTTTCCCAGGAAAGTGATGCCTCTCTGACGGCAGCATGCATACTAGGTCCAACCTAACATCTCTGTCTGTGTCTCTCTGTCTACCTGTCTGTCTCTTTGATACAGGGTTTCTCTGTGTAGCCATGGCTGTCCTGGACTCTTTTTATAGACCAGGCTGGCCTGGAACTTAGAGATCCACTTGCCTCTGCTCCTTGAGTTCTGGCACTGCAAGCACCACCCAACCCAGCCACCCTAATCTCACAATACAGTGATAGGTAGTCTAAAACTTTTCTTGTGTTGGATTCATTTGTCTAGGCAGATACATTTTTTGTTTGTTTGTTTGTTTTTCAAGACAAAGTTTCTCTGCGTAGTCCTGGCTGTCCTGCTCTGACCAGGATGGCCTTGAACTCACAGAGATCCTCCTTCCTCTGCCACTGCTCGTCTAAGCAGATACATTCTGCACACTTAAAATGAAGATCCTTTTGTCAAATCTGTTTTGGGACCTGCTTTTGTTATTTAAAAATTTGTTCTATTTTCCATATTACTGTATTTTAAAAATGTGACTTTAAGCTGGTGGCAGATGCCTTTAATCCCAGCATTCCAGAGACAGAGACAGGCAGATCTCTGGGAGTTTCAGGCCAGCCTGGTCTACAAAGTAAAGTTACAGGACAGCAAAGGCTGTTACACAGAGAAAACCTGTTTCAAAAAAACAAAACAAAAAGAGTAACTTTAATAACTTTACATTTTACTTTTAATAAATACTTCATGATTTATTGACCTAATTTTATAATGTTAGCAATTAAGACTTTCAAATATTGTGATATTAAGATGTTACAAGAATTCCGTTTCAATAATTATATAAAATGTAATTTTTTGTATGTAATTTCTATTAAGAAAGTGAAACTTAAGCCAGACATGGTGGTGCACACCTTGAATCCCAGCACTAACGAGGCAGAGGCAGGTGGTTCTTTGTGAGTTTGAGGCTAGCCTGGTGTACAGAACAGGTCAGCCAGGGCTAGACAAAGATACCCTATCTCACATAAAAAAAAAGTGAAATTTCTGGTTCAAACGCTTGTGTTTGTGGTACCTGAGATCATAGAACTGTTTTTAAAAGGTCTTAAAGGTCATTCATTAGTTTACCGTAGTCTGTGACTAATAAACCAACAACATTTGTATATATTTAATTTTATATAGATAGTATAATTCTATCATTCTTCTGTATCATGTCTTCACCTAATTATTTTGGAAGTTTTCAATATCAGCATCTGGAGATTAGTGCCATTCTCTTTAGATCTGTGCTTATCACATTTTATATATTTTCTAATATGCTCCGTGTTTACTTCTCTAGCCTTTTTTTCATTGTTCAAATATTGACATGGAAATACAGAATTGTGTATTAATAGATAATAGACGTAATAAAATGATAATGGATTAACACAAATAGCTTCTCCAAATAAGCAGATTCAGTTAGGCTCAGTTGTTTTCTTTTATACATTTATTTAGTGTGTATGTGTATGTACCTTTCCTTATGAAACTCACCATCGCCTATCTTTTTTTTGTTCTGCAGGCAAGCGTTTTAGACTCCTTTCAAAGTGTTAGAAGATTCTAGGTAAACGTTTGTTGAATAAATGAGTTGTGGAATGGTGCAAAGATTCTGAAACAGTGGTGAGAAGGTGCCTGGTGAAACACCCTGGAATGATTGATTTAAGGAAGCAATTACACAAGAGAAAGTAAAAACCAGAGAACAAGCCCAAAATGTGATTCGCACTTAGGAAGTACAAGGAATGCCAAATTCTAAAGAGGTGACAGGTTTTTGTTTTGTTTTGTTTGTTTTAGCTGAGTTTGAGAGATCACAGGAAAGGACAATTTAACAGTCATCAACTACTTCCTTTGTTTTAATAGGCTTCTCTATGATTTGCATGTATACCTATCTATGATGTTATATATATATATGTGTATGTATATGTGTATATGTATATATGTTATATATATATATATATACAAATTGCTAAATGAGGTTTCTTTTTAAAGTACTATTGGGGCTGGCGATGAAGATAAGCATCAGACTTGTCTAGAATACATGAGGTTCTGGGTTCAATCTCCTAGACTGGGAACAAATATTTGTAATTTAATCTTACTTTTGGGGATTTATTGTTCAGTTTGAGCTATCATAAAAAAATAATACAGACTGCAGAGTTTACAGAATACAATTTTATTTTCAAATAGTTCTGGAGGCAGAAGGTGCAAGATGAAAGGCAGCAGGTTTGGGGGCAGGAAAAAGCTCTCTTTCTGACTGGAAGTTATCTGTATCTGTAAGTAGCAATTCCCCCAACTCCCCCATCCCCTGGCTTCATGACAGGGTAGTCTAATTAGCACCTCAGTCCTCTTAAAGAAATGATAACTGAAGCCAGAGAGATGGCTCAGCAGTAAAGATACTAGCCAAGAAGCCTGAGGACCCGACTTTGATCTCCAAACCTCTCATGTAGAAGAGACAATTGATTCCTGAAATGTTTCCTCTTACCTGCACACATGCATGCACACAATTAGGCAGATGTGACTCCCAACCCCAACAGACATGCAAAAACACAAATTCTATTCAACTGGGGCTCTGCCTTTATCTTCTCATCAACCTCATCATGCTGTGAGAGAGAATTATTCAGTCACAGCTACATTAGTTCATGCTTTTCTATATAAAAAGAAAAAATCCTATTTTTAGTGGTGTCCTAGAAAAGTTTTATAAAGCCGCTTTGTTAGGTTTTCAAATGCAAGGCAATATTAGTCAAACTATATGTAACAGGAAACACAGCTGGGTACGGTGGCACATGCCTTTAATTCCAGCACTCCAGGAAGCAGGTGCATGCAGATCTGTGTGTGTTTGAGGCCAGCTTTGTCTACAAAGTGAGTCCAGAACAGCCAGGTCTACACAGAGAAACCCTGTCTCAAAAACCCAAAATAATAATAATAAATCTACTACACAAGTGAAAATTCAAATTAAACTCTGTGTTTACATGAGATGGAATTTTACTTTCACTTTGATTATATGCATGGCTCAATCAAGACAAAGTACCATTTTTATTAGGCTTTATTTTTTAACATTTGGCTTTAGGTTTTTTGTTTATTTGGTTGGTTGGTTTTTGACAGGATATTATATAACCCAACTGGCCTTAAACTCTCTATGTAACTGAGGATGTCCTTGAACTCCTAGTCCACCAGCCTCTCTAGTGCTGACATTTTGGGCACAGGGCGACATGTTTTTTTTGTTTAATGTCAATATAATACAGGTGCTTTAGAGGTGTATTTGAGTGGGTTGTATGTAAACAAATGTGTGTCTCCTTGACTAGTGTTGCACTGTTTAAAAGTTAATTCACAAGTATTTCTAAGGACTTTAAGAATGCAATAAAATAAACTAATAGCAAACAGGAATGTTATTCAGAGTGAGCGTATTTATTTGGAGACACTAACAAAGAAGCCACGTGGTTAATAATAGCACATCAAATTTGGGAGTGTAAAAAAAAATTCTACTCTTTAGAAAGTTCAATACTTCCAAAAAGGAAAACATTTCTTCCTAACAATTCTTTTAAGCAAGCTATGGTGACCCGTGTCTACAGTACTAACATTCAGCTATCAGAAACAGAAAGATTGCTGTGAGTTCAGTCCAGCCACCATTAGGAAGTGTATTAGTCAAAGTTTTTTAAAGAAACAGAACCAAATAGAATGAATGTATGATGAAGGACGATGCATTAGATTGGCTTACACAACATGGTTTGGTATGTCCAACAATGTCTATCTTCATCCTGGCAAGGCTAAGAACATGGTAGTTGGTGAGTCCGCTAGGCTATGGTGCCTCAGCAGCTCCAATCTGGTGCCAAAGGCTATGGAGAGTCCTAGGAAATACACTGTTCATCAGTTCATGTTGACTGGCTGAAGAATCTAGGTTCAAATGGCAGTGAAGAATAGCAGCAGCAGCAGCATAGTATGTGTAATCATCAGCAAGATACAAAGGAAAGCAGACAATACTCAAATATATTTTCTTAGGCTTTCCTTATACCGGAACTCACACTTAGGTTTGATCTTCCTACTTCAATGTACCTAAACAAGAAAATCATTCACAGACATTCACAGTGGCTAACCGTCAAATGTATGCCCAAAGGCTGGTTGAATGGGTGATTCTAAATCTTGTCAAGTTGACATTCAGTATTATCATACATAGTTAAGTTCCAGGCCAGCCTGGGCTACAGTATACTGAAATCAAACAAACAAACAAAAGTATTTCTTAATTATAAGACATAAACACAAATTTCTCAGAGAAACTCATTTGAGACTGGAATATGGTTATCAGAGATCTTTTAAGCCAACAGTTATATGCTTAATTATAAACAAAAATTAGTAGTTTAATTGATTTTTGGTTTGTTTTGTTCTTGACAGAACATCAGAGGGTGTAACCCAGGCAGGCCTTGAACTTGCTGTGCATCCAAGGTTGACTTGGACCTGATCTTCTGTCTTCAACGACACGCCTCCCCCCCAACACGCACACACCACACGACTGCCAAGCCCTGGAATTACAAGTATATGCCACTGCATTGGTCTAGCACTTCAGGTTCTTGAAACGTCACTCTCAGATAAGATACGGTGGTGTACATTGTGTTGAAGTTTTCTTCCTCACATGAAGGCCAAACAGTTTTTAGCCGAATCAATTTGTTATCTTAGTTACTTAGCCATGGCTGTCTATCTTCTTGTCACAGTGGCTAACCATCTGGCAGCAGGAGCTTAAGGGGGAAATGGTTTATACTGGCACCACAGAGCTCACAGTGCCTGGAGTCTCTAGTGGAGGATCCTCTCATGACGCTGTATCAGGAAGGGAGAACAGGACAGGCAACAGGACCCAGATGCAAGCCTGCAGGCATATGCCCAGAGACTTAAGTCTACCGTCTAGGCCACATATCCCACAGGGTCAAAAAGTGCCATGCAAGCCTATGAGAAGGTTTCAAACTAGATCTAGATCATTTTTAAAACAACGACAACAAACAAACAAACAAACTGTCATATTTTCAAGATATGTCAGCAGTTTTCCCAACCTCTTATTGCAACTGAAGTGGTCTCCAGGATAGGAAGAAATGATTTGGCTTCAGTATTGGCCTTATCTGTTTCCTATTTTCCGAAAAATTTTGTGCCAAATATTTGTTTCTTGATTTAAAAGAAAAAAAAAATACCTGAATCAAGGAGAGCATGGATTTCTGGTAAGTCCTGCGTACCTTCTTTGTTGTTGAAAGTTAAAGTTTAATACTGATTTGAAAGGAACAGGCTAGCTTTACAGGTTTCTTTATGAATTCTATGCCCCATATTAAACTAAGTTCTCCCAGTACTTTTCCGAAAATCAGAAAGACACTGATGAAAGGGGAAGCAGGTGAATTGAGACAAGACCCATCCTGTTGCAAAGGAATGCCAAAGGTCTTCACCCCGCTGCCGAGGAATGTCCAGATCTGCAATATGAGACAGGGTTGCCTGGCAACTGGTCCAGATGTCCAGGGCAGGGCTGACTGGACCTGGGTGCCTAAAATGAACCAATCATTTTGAAAGTCAACCACCCTGTAGCCCTTCACCCAATCCTAAGCTTCCAAGACTGCAACCCACCTCTCAAGCTTCCCCGTGCTTTTTCCTTTAAACACCCAAAGCTTTTGTCTCTCTCCACTGTTCCCTGCTGATTTGCAAAGCAGTTCCACCATGTGTTGCCCTTAATAAACCTCTTGCTTTTGGAGCAATTCGTTTCCGAGTTTCCTTCAACTGCCTCTCCAGTAATTGGGCTCACGATAGGCCTAACATTTATCTTTTAGTTGTGCTGTGGTTATTCCTAAACCAGCTGTAAACCAAAATCACCAGAGAATAGGATTTATTTAATTAACCTAAAGCACAATGCTGGGCAACAGTTACTCCATCTTAAATCTCCAAGCCTGCATAGTTTTGACCCATTCCAATTTCCCACATTATAGTTGCTTTTAGTCATATCTTAGGTCGGGTTCATCTTTCATAGTTCCCAGTCCTGTCCTGCCGATCTCTGCTCTCTGACTACCCCCACTCTGTTCCTTCTCCTCCCCTCCAGACCAGGATGTCCTACCCTATTCTCATCATTGCACAGCATTAGCTGGTGTGTTTTATTGAAAATACAGAGAACAAATGGTGGCATGTTTACCCAAACTTGAGACAGGTGATACTTAGAATAAACATCACAATGTAATGTCCAGATTGAAACCAGACAGTGGGGCAGAGAAATCAGCTTCTGAATGAACAACGGTAAATTCTGTACATTTCACAAGAACATTATATCAATACTACTTCTCTGTCTCTGTCTCTCTGCCTCTCTCTCTCTCTCTCTCTCTCTATATATATATATATATATATATATATATATACACACACAATCTGCCTATCTACCCACTTAACTAGTTATCTATTTTGATATATTTTTTAAAAAATCAAATTCATCACAGCACAAGTTAGATGGCAATAGTTTTCTCCAAATAATTCCCTGAGATTCTCCTGACTTTTACAGTATATATAACATCATGATATTTTATATAAATTCATAATTTTTTGTCTAATTTAGTGATTTAAAAAAATCCTCAAATGCTAAAATCCAATTTCTTATCCAAATGAAGCATTTAGATTTTGGTCCCTGTGTTGGTTTGAATAGATATATGGTCCCCAAAGAATCATGTGTTTGAATGCTTGGCCATAGGAAGTGGCACCATTAGGAGGGGTAGCCTTGTTGAAGTAGGTATGGCTTTGTTGGAGGAAGTGTGTCATTGTCGAGGTGAGCTTTGAGGTCTTATATGCTCAAGCTATGCCCAGTCTCCCAGTCTCCTTCTGCTGCCTGCGGATCAAGCTGTAGAATTCTTAGTTTCTTCTCTAGCACCATGTCTGCCTGCACACTGCCATGTTTCCCATCATGATGATAATGGACTGAACCTCTGAAACTGTAAACTGACCCCAGTTAAATGTTTTCCTTTATGAGCATTGCCTTGGTCATGGTGTCTCTTCACAGCTATAAAACCCTACCTAAGACAGTACTCTATGAACAATTTGTCTTGAGAGATCTGAAGTGAAAAAGAAGATTGTCTCTTCACAAAGGTAAGTTCTTTCAACTTGCCTTCTCAATCCATTGGGTCCATCTTCCTCTCCCACCCTTCCTCAGATCCAACTGCCCAGTGTTGCAGTCATGCTCATCTGTTCTACAGGAAACCCACATGTTCTCTCAGCAGGAGGAAGAGCTGAGCTCTACCACAGGTTTCGCTGTTTCACCTGCCACCATTCTCTGGGCCATACTCCTACTCCGTGGGCTTAGAGAAGTTCAGCTAGCCTTTGTCCTGATTTCAAAACCAATCAGAAAATTTAATATTATTTTTTTCTTCCTTCTTTTCCTTCTTGCTTTTTCTGTTTTTCTCCCACACTCACAAGACTTTGCTAGTGAATCTCTCAGAGCCTCTTTTATCTAGTGTTTTGGAGAAAGGCAGGAGAGTACTGATTTGTTCCCTTTCATGCTCACAAATCAGGTCCACAAAGATACCCTTCAATCTCCTTTCCCCTAGAGCTATGGAAACTGCGGCTAGAGAAGAACAAGTTTGAGGTAGCCACTCCATTGGACCTGAGATGGTCACGTGCGTGCAAGTCATGCTGGCCCGCTACTCTTGTTTTCAGCAGACACCTCCTGTTTGCTTAGTTAAGCCTCCTGTTTTGCTCAGTTAAACCTCCTGTTTTGCTCTGTTAAGCCTCCTCTTTTGCTTGGTTAATTTTCCTGTTCTGCTTGGATATGTTTACTTCTAAAGCTATATAAGTGGTTTACTCTGTAATAAAGATGGCGCCTTGATCAGAACACTGTCTTGGTGTCACTTCTTTGTGTTCTCTGTCTTCTCTTTTAATTCCCAGCCCCTTGTGCAGGTGGTTACTATTGGTAGTCATGGATGAAGACACAAGTTTTGTTGATTCATTATGTGAAGTCATCACTCTGTCCTTGTCTTCATTAGACCCAGCAGCAGAAAAAGTTTCGCGCAACTTTAAATTATACAACATAGTATTCCACTATGTATTCCATTATTTCACTCTGTACAACATAGTATTCCACTGTCTTGCATTTCACTTTTAAAAAAAAAAACTTACTTGTTGTTTGCATTCTATGATATATACAGAAGTTCTCCAATTCCGATTTTGCTGCTAAAATTAAGATTGTAAGAGACAAGCCAGAGCTAATTAAATGAAAAGCATTTATTGCATATTCAATATGTATGCAGTATTACATTCAGTGCTATGAAGGAACAATTAGTTTTTCCCTACATATACATTATATATGTATATACATCAAGGAGAATAAAGATTATGTTTAGGTTATATGAGCATAGTAAAAAGTATCAAGCACCTTTTCCTATTTTCTCCCTCTTCTGATGTCCATCTTGTTTGCCTTTCTGAATAAAGACTGAGCATCTTACCAGGGTCCTCCTTCTTGATTAGCTTCCTTAGGTATACAGATTTTAGTATGACTATCCTATATTATATGTCTAATATCCACTTATAAGTGAATATATATCATGTGTGTCTTTCTGCTTCTGGAATACCTCACTCAGGATGATCATTTCTAGATCCCACCATTTGCCTGCAAATTTCATGATTTCTTTGTTTTTAATTGCTGAGAAGTATTCCATTGTGTAAATGTACCACAATTTCTGTATCCATTCCTCAACTGAGGGACATCTGGGTTGTTTCCAGTTTCTGGCTATTACAAATAAAGTCTATCACAAAGGGGCTCTGAAAGACTCTACCCAGCAGGGTATCAAAACATATGCTGAGACTCATAGCCAAACTTTTTGCAGAGTGTAGGGAATCTTATGAAAGAAGGGGAGATAGAAAGACCTGGAGGGAACAGAAGCTTTACAAGGAGAGCAACAGAACCAAAAAATCTGGGCACGGGGTCTTTTCTGAGACTGATACTCCAGACAAGGACTATGCATGTGAAGAGTTTAAGTTAGTCTGAGTATAACTCCATTTTGAAATAAAGAGCCATTTGACTGGGAGTTGAACTCAGCTACCAGGAAATATCACAGAATATGCACTTGGCAGAAAATAAAGTTAACTCTCCTAGCAACAGCCTCCAGGAAATATTACAGAATAAATGCTTCATAGAAAATAGAGACAAACTCCCTGGCAATAATCAATGAGAATAGGTTGGGAATCAGGTGGGAAAATTCTCCCCAGTGTTTCAGATTAGTTTAGAAGAATAGCCATTTTGATTATATGCCTTAACAATTGTGATTTTGTGCCTCAGAGAAGGTCATCTCACCCCTCTAACTTTTACCCAACCCTGTAACATCAAGACATGCCCCCCAACTTGCTGTCATGGAAACATGTACCCCCCTGTTTGCTGTCATGGAAGCCCCATGCTCACAGACTTTCCCTTTAAAAATCCTGCTCACTCGGAGCATGAGGTCCTGCTTCTCTTCTTGAGACTTGGGTCCCGAGTTCGATCGCTCTCATAATAAAGCTCTCTTGCACTGAGTCGTCTCCTGGCGGTCTCTGAGGGTCCCGTGAACCTGGCATTACACATAGATAACTTAGAACCCCTACACAGAAGTAGCCATGGCAGCTCAGTGTCCAAGAGGATTCCCCAATAATAGGAACAGGGACCTTCTCTGACTTGAACTCATAGGCTGGCTCTTTGATCGCCTCCACCTGAGTGGGGAGCAGCCTTATCAGTCCACAGAGGAAGACAAAGAAGCCAGTCCTGAAGAGACCTGAGAGACTAGGGTCAGATGGAAGGGAAGGAGGACCTCCTCTATCATTGGACTGTGGAAAGGGCATAGGAAAAGAGGGGAGAGGGTAGGATTGGGAAGGGGTGGGGGAGGAGCTACAGCTGGGATACAAAGTGAAGAAACTGTAATTAATAAAAATGAAATTTAAAAACTATCAAGCAAGTTAATCACAGAAAAAATTAATTACAACTCTAACATCTGAATGGCACTTTGATAGGTCGACAAGCTCACAAAAGGCTGAACTCAAGATCATCAACAGTGAAAGGTCAAAGTCACTAGTGATTTCCTGTGACGGGACTAACATGGCTTCCAGCTTCAGGGTGAGCTGCTTGTATAAGAGGGATGCATACAGCCTTGCTTCTTCCCTATGGCATTTGAGTCACCACTGGTTTTATTTCACACCTGTACCTCAGCCATTTTGCATAACTTCTTGGTTTGTGATGGGCTTTGGGTAAGGGGGAAACCTCTTACCTGGCCCTCTGTTCATTTTCCTGGACTTTCTATAACGGCAGTCAAGTTTTCAATTTTCCTTACTCTTTTCTGCAAAATGTTATATACCCTTTTATACTCCTGACATGATGTTATCCTTTCAGGAGTATAACTGTCTTCTGGAGAAGTAATGAAATCTCCTGGAATAGATGGTAAAGCTTCATAGAATTCCATGATTCAAAGATTGTTCAGCCTTACCATGTTATTGTACTTTCAGAGTATGGATATATTGAAACAGCATTCAAATGTCATCTTTATTGTGAAATCTAAACCCTGTTTTCTTAAGTCCAGCTCTGGTCCTCAAGATGCCTTAATATACATTTCTAAAAGTCCAAGGAATCCCCTAGGCCTGGTATAGAATCCTAGAGGTTTTACATAAAACACAAACTGCACAATGAGAATTCAACATAACTACTTAATGGTCTCCTTCAAACAAGTAAACAAGCAAACAAACCCACCCAAGAATATAAAAAAAACAACATGATGAGCAATGTTTGTACATTTCATATATATTTTTATTTGTCACAAATACCCAAGGAAAAATGTGTATTATCACAGTTTTAAAAGCTAATTAAGATAAAAGTGGTACAAAGATATTTTTCTAGCTTAACTAACATCACCACTCAAAGGCCTACATTTGTGTGTGTGTGTGTGTGTGTGTGTGTGTGTGTGTGTGTGTGTGTGTAATTTTACCAATATTGAACTCCTCTGTCCCAAAGGAGAAAAACTGAGAGAAAATCCTGCAAAGTAGAGCAAATTTCTACACACACAGAGGGAGGAAAGAAGCTATAAACTTTACAATAACATAAATCTTAGTACAATTTATACTTCACAAGGTAGACTTCAGAAGTCCTGTTAAACTCTTTTCTACAGGTATGGCAAACCATGGATAACTTTCCTTAAGCTTTCCTTGCTTGCATAGCAGGAAACATAATTTGCAGCTGCAATAGGTCACTCTGTAAGGCCCCTAGTTTATAATATCTCCCTGTACTGATATAGCTACATATGTGATATTGTCACATCTTCCATCAAGAGACTGGCTTTACCCTTCTACTACTTGAATCTTGTGACATATGATGAGGAAAAAGAAGATGGCAAATATGACCTCATACATGGTCTACAGCATTAGATTTGAGAGGCTAAGCAGAATCTGTTGATTGCCCTCTGGGAGTCTCATCTTGCATTTGGAAGAAGTAAGGACACCCACATCATATGATCATATAGCCAAACTAAACCAATAGCCATTAGTTGAATGCATCTGCTGTTGTGGATAATTTAAAAGAATGGGCTGATGATGTTTATCATTCACACTAATAATTATTATGGTGGTATTATGTAACCCATTCTTATAATCAACAAAAGGTACAGACACCTGGTAGATTTTTGAATAGCTTTATCTTACCTAGGGTAGGATAGCTATTAACCCTCTAAACTACCTTTACCTCCTAGCCCCAATCCCAGGCCATCTGCTCTAATAATTTCTATCTGGTCTACTTCCCATCCGTAATTCTAGAAATACTTGCTTATTCTTTCATCTGGGCCACTTCCTTCATCCATGCCAGCCACGTACTTCTCTCCAAACTCACCTATGGTGGCTTTCTGCTTCTTTCTCTTTCAGTACCTGTCTCCTTCTCCTTCCCCTGATCCTCCTGTACTCAAAGCCCTTGAACTTTGGCCACACCTACTCTACTCTGTCATGTCCAGGTGTGCAGACATTTATTCAGCTAATCAGGAATAATTAGGGAACATTCCTTATCATCACATGGTTACAGGAGATAGTTCAACATTATAACAAATCCCATGGCAGGGTGGTAACCAGGTCTCGAGGTACAGAAACGAGCATTTAAAAACACAGTTGTGCCTTCCTCCAATAATCTGTAGCTGAGACTGGGAAGCTAACTACTTCACTGACCCTCAAGAGTGTGACGAGTAATACATTGTGGGAGTTTTTCCTCACAGCCCTAAGCTCGTGGAATAAGGACTCAAAATACATTTTAAATATTTAGGCCATATAGGTAGACTCTTCTCTGAGTAGCTTGTGACTTAAATAACCAATTTATGCTAATGTACATTCTGTTACATGTAGATCAGTAGACATGTAGGTTTCCTCTGCTCAGGTACATTATATTTATCTTCCTCACATCTTCCAAGATGACTCTCTACCTGGCTCTATCCCAGAATCCTTTTTGTCTTCTCAATGTCCTATATTCTGCTTCAGCTACCAGCCATTAGCTTTTTATTGACTGTTGTTGCATCCATATAATACACAATATATTCGCTCTACATTTCCCCCATTTAAGTCCAATGAAAGACTTTTTTCTTACAAAATAAACTATATACATTAATAACAATTATGAAAATGATAAGCTATACACATTCTCAATGTCCAGTCCAAGGTATTTGGCAACCTTGGAAAAATATTCTATTATCTATCTTATCTTGATGTGTTCAGAGTTCCATACCTAAATCATTTTCTATCCTTAGTGGCATTACATGTATATGTGTGTATGTATATGTGTGCACTTTGTTAAACCAGTTGTTTGTCTCTGTATAAACTATTAACTATTATTCACTGCAGAAGGCATCTTCTCTGTTGAAGGATGAGAGCTGAACTATCCTATGAATATTATGGTAAGTATTCAGAAAACAGTTTGATAGTGTGTCTTTTAGCAAGATCTGGTATGCCCTATGACCCACCCCCATCCCATCTACAAGGCTCTTGGTCAGGTTTATAGTAACAGGCATAAATTCCTTCTTATGGTATGATCCTAACCACCAATCAGAAAGTTTTGGATCAACCATAACAGCCATGCCTCTATTCATCCAATACACATATTTTGCCAGCCAGTCATTGCAGCTTGCAGGATTAACGTTGCTGATAGCATTTCTCCGCCAGCCATTTTCAAAGCATCTTGTGGCATTGTGAAAGCTAATTATAGCTCAACTTCAAAAGTCCTCACACTTTTTCAGTCTCAACGCTTTAAAAGTCCAGTGTCCCCAGGCGGTAGTGGCACACACCTTTAATCCCAACACTTGAAAGGCAGAAGCAGGTGGATCTCTGTGTTTGAGGCCAGCCTGATCTACAGAGTGACTTTCAGGACAGCCAGGGCTACACAGAGAACCCTGAGGGGGGTCCCTGCAGTATCCACATACGGATGCGAACCTCAAGAAGAGATAAGAACAAAAACCTAGTGCAGATTGACTTCATTAATCTGGATCAGGCTGCAGGAAAGCTAATGCCAGGTGGTTCGTTGTCAGCATATTTAAAACACAGTGCAATCTGGGAAAGGTTTCCAGGCAACAGTTAATCCAGTTCTATGGGCACAATAAAGTTTGATGTGTGACTGCATAGAAACTCTTTTTTTTTTTTTATAGATTTTATTTATTTTGTATACAGTGCTCTGTCTGCATGTATGCCTGCTCACCAGAAGAGGACACCAGATCTCATTTTAGATGGTTGTGAGCCACCATGTGGTTGCTGGGAATTGAACTGAGGACCTTTGGGAGAGCAGCCTGTGCTCTTAACCTCTGAGCCATCTCTCCAGCCCCATGCATAGAAACTCTTTACAAAGCACATATGACTATAGGAGGCTCTATAGCTAAAAGGCAGTCTCTGACTAATATAGCATAGGTCCAGGCATAAGTATATATGACATCTCCCCTAAGGATGGGTAACGGTCTAAAGAAGGAAGAGTCTGGGATAATCTTATTCTGGGGGATTTGGGTGAGGTCATCCTTTATAGGAAAATGTGATGGGGTTCTGCCCAAGCAGAAAACCAAAAGGTCACCAGTCTATTAACAAAATCTATTCAAAGCTTTCTGAATGGAATGCAGGTACTACATTTTTATCTCCTCCATTGAGGAAACACCCCTGAGTGATTAACATTCATTATTCTCTTAGTGCTTCTCTGTGAGTACAAGACCTCTGTGCCCCTAACAAAACCGTGTCTTGATAAAAAAAGCCCAGTCTCTTCTGAAATGCAAAGCAGCCTCTTAACTGTGATTCCCTATTTAAAAAGAAAAAAAAAAAGTGTTCCAGACACATGATGGTACAGAACATGCCTTATCATCCCTAAAGGGAAGAGTAGGGCATGAATGTGGCCATAGCAAGATTAAAATCTAGCAGAGGAAACACCAAGTCCTGTACGTTCCTTTCTGGCATCTGAATGCTCATAATAAAATAATTTCATTTCAAAAAGGCATAGATGACCCTGCCCTTCCAGTCCTGCTCCCTGTAGACACGAAGCTCCTCTTCTTGGGCTGTTTCAATGGTGTGTTTGAAGCTTTCATTAGTGAATAGACCATGGTTCTGGTGTCTCTAGCCTCCTGGAGTCTCTGCCACAGCTTAAGGTTCACCCATAGTGCCACATAATGGCCTCTTTGCAGAAACTCTGATTACATCACAAATTGCTTGGCTGGGATAACTGTGGTTTAAGACCCCCCAAACCCCTTCAATATTCCACCTTTTATTTCTGCAAAACCTGTACCACAAAAAGACATTGCCAAGTTCGGCTGTTACCTTAAGATGGTGCCTGGTCCCCAGGGCTACAGTTACATCCTGGGAAAACAATTCTCTGGGCAATTGCTTTCCAGAAGCAGGAAACCTCACCTTCATTCTGAGTTTAGGGTCTTTCCTTTCAAATAAGTTGCACATTTTAAATAATCTTTTTGCTACTGCTTTTCACTACAGACCTAGAGCTATCAAGATGCACATTGACCATTCCACAGACTGAGTTTTGCCCTGCCTTGAAATTTCCTCTGCCAAGAAAATTAGTCCCTTATGCCTGAACATTAATTAATCTCATTCATGTTCTCATGACAGGACAGCAGGAATAGCCTACATCAATTTCTGATTGAGTCTCTGTTCCTGTCTGAAATCTCATGCGCCAGCCTTCTACTTGCCACATTCTTTGCAGCTTTCAGGCCCTTCGAATTCCAGTAAGAATAGCCCGTTAAGTTCTATTGACAGCATTTAAGGATTTTTTTCTTTTCAGCCCAAGGTTCCAAACTCTTTCAAAGATTTTTCCTGTAAACTAGTTCCAAATCCTAAAAAGCACCACACATTCAGGTTTATCACGACAATGATCCCACTCTTAACATTTTCCTGTATAAGCTGTGTGACAAAAATGCCTGACAAGAAGCAGTGAAAGGGGAGGGTGGGGTTACTTTGGCTTAGGACAGAGGTAGCAGGTATAGGAGGCTTCTAGTCATGTTGCATTGAAGTCAGGAAGCAGAGGGTATGGGGTTCCTGAAGGTGTCTTGACCAATAGCAAAAAGATCTGAGAAGAGGCAAGAAGGAAAAGTTGGCTCAGCCTGACTTAGCCAGGGTGAATCAAACTTTTGAAGTCTAATGCCAGTCGGTTTATTTCCAGAATATTTAAACACAGTACAATTTGGGGAAAAATTTTTCCCTGGTATAATACAGTCCCTGGTGCACAAGGAGACATTGAAACTCAACTCAAAATACATGTCATTTCTTCCAAGAAGATGAGTTCCAGAGATATTAACTTAAAGACTGAGGAAAGGATTGGGCCTGGTCTCTGTCACACTAATAGCATAAAGGCCATTTGAGCTATTAGCCACCTCTAGACCTGCTGTGGGAGCTTGGGGGACCCCTGGCTATCCAGATAATGTAAGGGTCATTTAGGCTACTAGCCACTTCTGTTTCTGTTTGTGGGAGCTTGCTTTGGACTGGCTCTACAGATAAGGCAGATCACTAGGCTGTTAATCACCTCCGATTCCCAGCCTTCTGTATGGAAAAACAGGTTATGCGTCCTTGCCTTTGAAAGGGCAAGCCTGCGTACTTAACATTCCTGGTTTCCCTGGTGATCTGTGGGTACAAGGAACTTCTTGCTTCCAACAAGAAGGTGAGCAGGAAGTAGGAAGAGTTTAAAAACATCAAGTTCCGCCCCCAGGGATCCACTTCCTCCAATAAGGTGCCACCTCCTGAATGTTCCACAACAGCCTCAAACAGCACTACCAGCTGGGTTCACACAAAGGAGTGTGTAGAGGGTATTTTACATTCAACAGAGAATTATATAAATATGGGTTTAAAGAGACTGTACTAAATGAAAAGAGGCCTTTGTGATTCCTATTAGGATTTATATAAAAATACCAAATACAACAGATCTTATATGAAAGAGATTTATTGGATGGAGGTGGAGAGAGAGAGATGATGGGGGTCCCCCAGGAGAGAAACCAAGGCAGAGAGAGTGCAAGAGAAGAGAGCAGGGGGGGGGGGGGGGGGAGAAAGGTGTCCAGGAAAGGGGAGAAATCAAGGCAGAGAGAGAGAGAGACAGAGAGACAGAGAGAGAGAGACAGAGAGAGAGAGTGAGAGATGGTGGAAGTCGCAGACAGGTTGTATCTGAAGCCCCTAGCCCAGGTGATGACATAGGATGCAGGTAGTAACACAGAACCATTGTCAGGACCCAAAAGGCCCCTAAGTTCAGGCCACACAACATAACAGTTCCAAATCGCTTTTGGCAGATGGCAGGCTGAAAAAATTGCTCAGCTGTCAACAGAAGCCACATCTTACAGAACAGAACGGATTCTGCAGAAGGCCAAGCGTGATGGGAAGCAATCACAGGAATGGAATAGGAGCAGAAACAGAATTGTGTCCTAAGGATGGAAAATCCTGTGCTGGTCTACGAAAGTGAACGGAAACACATTCCCCAATACGTTTCATAATTCCGCTCTACCCAAGGGTCTGAACATGTGGAATCGTATCAAAGAACTTTATATGAACCTGGATTTGACTTGGGTGAGAAGATACACAAAGTTAACTTGGCTAATTTTCTTAATTTATTTTATGTTGCTATAACAGAATATCCAAGACTGAAAAATTGATAACAAATAAACAAAAGTTAAAACAAAAAAACAACAAAATAAAGTTTATTCTGGCTCATGTTTCTTAGCCTGGAAAGTCCTAAGTTGAGGGTGGGCATCTGGTGAGGATTACCTTGCTGGTTGGTACTTTGGTTCTTACAGAGGCCCAAGAAATTTTACCAAGCATCACATAGGTCACATACAATAAACAGAGCTAGACTAACTTCTATAGCAAATCTAATCTGAAGTTGGATTAACCCCTTAATTCTTTTTCCCCTCTAAATTTTATTTTGTTTTCTTCATTATCTAATTTATTTATTTGACAGCCTAGTAGGAAGTTTCCTCCTTCCTCTCTCCCTGTGCCCCCCCCCCCTTTCTTCTCAGAGAAGCGGAGTTCCCACAGATATCAACATGCCTTGGCATGTCAAGTTGGACTGGGCACATCTTCTTTTGAGGCTAGACAAGGCTGGCCAGTCAGCGGAAAGGGATACAAAGGCAGGCAACAGAGTCAGAGGGAGCCCTTCCTCCTGCTGTTAGAGGCCCACATGAGGACCAAGTTGTATATCTGTTATATGGGGGAGGGAGGGAGGCTAGAATCATCCCAAGATTGCTCTCTGCTTGGTAGTTCTGTCTCTGTGAGGCCCTACGGGTCCAGGTTAGTTGATTTTGTAGGTTGTCTTATGGTGTCTTTGGTCTCTCTGGCTCTTTCAGTCTTTCCTTCTCTTCTATAAGATTCCCTGAGTTCTGTCTAGTGTTTGACTGTGGGTCTCTACATCTGTTTTAACTTCTTAGTTCTTAACTGGATTCTTGTATAACCTCTTAAATACTGCACTGTTTCTACTTCTATACCTCACAATAGAGACTAATTAAATCTCCACATTAATTTCTGTAAGGACTTTAAAAACGTAATATGGACACAACAGAATTTCGTAAGTTGGAATCTTATTGCCTTTTCCTGAATGGGGACATAGAGCATTGAAAAAAGAGGGCAAGCTATTGTATAACTGTACAATAGCTTCTAAGAATCATGTCTCCTTATGTTCCATGCTCCTTTGTAATGTGACTGCTGGTCCTTGCACCAAGAAACCTTGCCTACTCCTTCACTGGCTTTGTAACTTTAAAGATGAAAGGAGCCTGCTAGTTTTCTAACTGTGAGCCAAAAGTAGGCTTGTAAGGGTCTGAGAATCACTGAAGGAAGACTCCAGACTCAAACAGTATGTAAAGGCAGAGGGTTTATTTTGCAGAAACAGCCATCAAGCAGGGGTTGACCATTCATACAAAATGGTGACCTAACACAGAGGCACACAGGCTTTTAGAGAGGACCTGGGTGATGAGCTACTTTATTCTGATTGGGGGCCAAAGGAAAGCCTCATGTGCTTTGAACTGATTGGCCAGCCTAGGTGGCTAGTTATTTTCAAGCACAGTCTTTGGGGTTTTTAGCTATATATGGTCACTTTTGTAGAGGCATGTGTTGATTGGCTCAGTTTTACCCTGGCACTTCTTGGGGGAGGAGGGAGGGGAGTACATGGCAATATTCTCCGGCTGTGGCCTGTCAGCCTGAACCTCTCAGGCTGAGAAAGCAGCTGATGGTGGAAACATGTTATAGAAGTGACACTGTATAAATGAAACTTTAATTCTCCTGAAGTAATTGTTGTCTTGGAGGCCTGTTGCCTCTGTCTGCTAACCTAGGCCTAATCCTGGAAGCTTCTAGTTGCCATGCAATCTAACCTAGGCCTAGAACAACTTCAGCCTCTGATTTACTGCTCAATAAACTCACCCTTTCTTGTTCTTTCTGAGCTCATAGCTGGCTGGTTCAACTCAGCTATTCTGGTTCTCTTCTCCCAACTAGCTTTTTCAATCTGGCTTTTCTCTCAGTCTCAGAATTGCTCTACTTGGCCTCAAACTAATTCCATCACTCTTTTCTAATCTTATGGCTCCATCTTATGCTCTGACTCATTCTGCCTTCAACTGTGACTAGCTTGTTCTCTCATTCAACCCCTCTCTGTAAAACTCTCCCAGTAAAACTGCCTCCTCTCTTCAACCTGTCTCTGTATTATCTGTCCTGCTAAAACTGCCTCCTCTCTCTCTCAGCATTGCCTCTTAAGTAGCTTCCCTTTCCTTTCTTCTTCTGAGAGTTGGGTTTCTACTCTGTCAAATCTCTGATTTGTCACTTTTTCTGCCACTCAATTAGATGTCAAACATGGGTGCTTCCTTCTATAAAATAAATTTATCTTCATTGTTTAGGTTTAGAGGTGTGTACCACCACGCCTGGATCTAAGCTTTTCTTTACCAGAAACTTGCTCTATACTGGCTGGCCTTGAACTCAGATCTGCTTTCCACTGTCACCTGGATTGAACGTGTGTTTGTATTCTAGCTGGATCAAGCAGACCTAGAAGGTCTTTGGATGTGATATCTTGTCAGAACAGCCATGTTCTGAGTTAAAATTCCTCTACAACATTGTTTGAAACTCTGTATTTTGGCTTTGGCTTTCTCTTGGAGTATAGCTTTGATACAAGTAGGCACATGAGAAAGTCTGGGAGGAGGATTTTAAGGAGATGCCCAACAGCTTCATACGTTCCAGCAGAAGCCAGTTATAACCAAACTCGCCAGTTAGCTAAGCTCAGGCAAGTCTGACCAGATGGTCACCCAGTCAACCTACAGAAAATCATGAACAAGTCATGTTGTTTGAAGCAACCAGCTCTTAATGTGGTTTTTTATGTAGCAAATAATTAGGCAGTTGCTCATGTGGACAAAAACTTTTATTCTGACAGATGTGTTAGCTTTTCTTGTGACTAAAAATGACGCATGTCATAAAAAATGAAATATTGTGAATTGGTGTTATTTAACCTTTACGGAGTACCCCAAAACCATGGTGTTATCTTGAAACCAGAATGAAGTGATACTCATCTAAGAAACTTTGTGTGTGATTTGGCATTACTGTAAATGTAACCTCCATGTGTATCTATAACCTTTTATAATGTAGGAAGAGTAACTGTCATTAGCTTCAAATTAGCTCTAACTTGAATGGTGAAGCCATATGACAAAGTAAAGAGAAATAACCTTTTGGATTGATTTATAATGAAGTAGAATTTCCCAAACTTATTACTTTCTAGGTACAACTATAGTTGTAGAGATACATTAGAATAATAAAAAAATATTGCTAAGTTGAATGGCAATGCTATCACCTTCATTAAAAAGTTATGAAGGTCTTGTAAAGACGGCTCAACATTTAAGAGCCCATACTTATCTCGCAAAGGATCCAAATTCCATTCCTTTCCAGGTGGATCACAAGTGCTGATAACTCCAGCTCGGGGAGACCCAATGTTTCTGGCCTCTGTGGGTGCTTGCCTGTATGTATATATGCCCAGGCAGATACAGGTATTTTTAATGACTTTTTAAAAAATGATTTATTTATTTATTTTACATATATTGAGCGCTCTATCTGAAGGTCACATGCATGCCAGAAGAGAGCATCAGATCCCAGTATAGATGGTTGTGAGCCACCATGTGGTTGCTGAGAATTGAAGTCAGGACATCTAGAAGAGCAGAGAGTGCTCTTAACCTCTGAGCCATCTCTCCAGCCTCAGAATATTTTTTAAGTCATGAAATAAGCTAGGCACAGTAGTATACACTTGTAGTCTCAGATACTTCAAAGGCTGAGACAGGATATGGAATGAGTGCTTGATCCCAAGAGGTCTAAGCTTATGCAACACATCAGATAGCCCACCCTCACCCTGAGATAGGATCTCATACCGTAGTCTAGGTGGGCCTGCAACTTGTTATGTAGTCAAGGCTGGCCCTGAACTTCTTTCTGTTCCTGCTGTCTTGATCTCCTTGGCGTTGAGCTTACAGCCTCACACCGCCACAGCTGGTTTATGTGGTACTTTGTTTGGACCCCAGGGCCTGGTGCATGGCAAGCAAGCACTCTACCAGGTAAGCTAGATCCCCAGCTCTGCTCTAGACCTTTCCATGCTGAAACATTTTATTGAGATTTTGGGACTATACAGTATTTGTTTATTTAATCATTTTCTTATTTATTTGGCAAATACCATTGCTTGTTACTGTTGTTACTTATGCTAGACATTAAAGATATGTTGTGAATAAACGACACATGGCTTCTTCCCCCCAAGGACTAGCTTTCATAGTATCAGGAGGTGCTATGTAAACTGCCAAAGCAGAGGGAAAACAATGAGCAGTCCTACCCAGAGGAGACACCTATGAACCACAATCATGACCAGCACGCTAAGATATTCCAAAAGGTACAGTTGTTGTACTACATCATGCTGGTAAGCAATAGAAATCTAACTGGACTTAAGGTCTACTCAACAAGAGGAAAATCATGCCTGGTAGTGGAAACCTACCCGACTACCCAGGGCTAATGAGTTCATGGATCTCAGTGGAGACCATACCATCTTCACTTTATTAGACCAGTATAATTGCAAACTTCATTTTAAATACTAATCTTACACCCATATATGAATGTAGCTCTCATCCCTCAACGAAGAAGCTTTTCTTTGCAGCAGACAGAGACTATCACAGAAAGTAATAAATGGTCAAAATACAGAAAACTGATGGTGATGTGCCCAACCCTGAGGCATACAACTACAACTCAACTCCTGTACCCCAAGCTCAGAGAACATCTCAGAAGAAGAGGGCCCAGAGGACCAGCGAGATTATGTCTCTTAGAAATGACAGGGAAGCTGCACCCACAATTCTTCAACAAAATGTATGTCTAAACAAGATCCAAATAGTGACAACGCTAACAGACACACTAACATGGAAGGGCGAAATCTAGAAGGCTTCCATTTCTGGATAAAGAACTACAGTCAATGCTGAGAGGGAGAATTTGTCTTCCCCAGGGATGAGCCACTAACTGGTTATATAATACCAATTGATTGGCCCTGCAATTACGTACATACAGACAACAAAAAACAGATTCAGATGGTTGTATTTACAGACTTGTGCATATATATGAAATAATAATAGTAATAGTGATAATAATAATAATAGGGGGTCGTGAGTCCTAGAGGGGCCCCCAAGCATGACAACTCACGTTTAATCTCCAGGCCACACAAGGTGGAAGAGAACTGATTGCCATAAGCTGTCTTCTGACTACCACACGGCATCTGTACACACTCATGAGCACTCACACAAAATAAACAGACATATTAAAATATTTAAGTCACACAAAGAGGGGGGAACTGGAGAGAATATAAGAGAGGAATTGAGGGAGAATGTGACAGGGGCTTGAAAGAGGAAAGGAAAGGGGAAATGATATATGTTAGTATTCTGAAACAACCTTGCTTCTGGTTACCTAGCAACAATGACATCATCTTGTATCGCCCAGCCAGGTGGCCACACCTGGGGGCGTGGTTAATAATTACTTGACCTATAAAAGGACCACCAGACACGTGTTCATGCTCTTATTCCTCACTCTCTTACTCCTCTACCCTTATTCCTCTCACCTTCTTACCCTCTCTATGGGGCGCCCTACCCCTCTTCCCCTTTCCTCCTCTCCCTCTCCCTTCCCCATCTTGGCCCACGCCTGTTCCCCCTTCTCCCCTAATAAACCCTTTTCATAGAAAACCTGTTGTAAGCCTCATCTTATTTTTTATTTCTAATAGATATAATTAAAACTTTAAAGAGGACCCTCCTCAAAAGGCTACATGTCTTCTGACCGCATCCGTCATTTGGGGATAGAGAGTAGGAGGATAATGCAAC
>CM053760.1:7021592-7079086 GCA_028658305.1 Pachyuromys duprasi
ACAAAGTACATAACCTGTGATTAATATAAAAAATTATAAAAAATATTGTTGGGGTGGCATGACAGAACAGAAATTTATTGGTCATCTTTGCAGCACTGCAACCAAATATGTGGGACGATTAACTCATAGATGGAAGGCTTAGTTAACTTACTCTGGCAATTCAAATCCCAAATATCAGCTGTCCTCTGATGAGAGCTTCGGATGCTATGAGACAATCAACCTGTCTATCATCGCACAGGAAGCAAAGTGTACAGACTGATGGGTTAAAACTTTGCAATGCAATTTCTTGCTAGGGCATACACCTTTGATGACCCAATGGCTCAACCTCCTAACTCTTTACAGTACCTCCCATACTGCTACTGTACATATGAGCCTTTGTAGGACAATCCAAACCACAAGGACGGTAAAAGCAGGGTTCTGTTGATTAGTTTTGTAATTTTCTTCAATTCAGTAATCTTCAGTCTATAACTGTGAGGCACTGCCACTCATATTGCAAGGGATAAACTTTTTCCCTTCCTTCCAGGAGTGCTACATCTTGAGTCTTTACATTCCAGGCTGCTGGAGACCCATCTATGCTCACAGGGATCCCACCATCCTGTTATGGACACTCCAAAGATGTTGCCTGAAAGAAAACATTGTTTATCTTCCCTTAGGGTTTCCAGCTGGTACTGAATAGATTTAAAGAAGAAAGAGTATGTCTTCAGGGAGGAACTCGAGAATTCGGAATGTGATCTGAGTAGTTTCAAATGTCTTATGTCTCTTGTCTATACCCACTGAAATGTAAGGCTACAACTACCAGCCTCCTACATAGCTATTTTTCTGTCCTGCCTTTCCGCCATCTTAAACATGGGAAACCAAACTCTAGATACTTGTGGACACCTGATAGGTGATTAATTCTTCCCAAGTGACTCAGAAGAATCATAGCAGAAAAATTGTTATTATAGGCTATAACTTCTATTCCTGCTGCGTTTTTATTTTGATGTGTTCTAAATTTTGGCTGGCCTTTTAAAAAGAATGCAAATCATGCTGGAATCAAATGGCAAACCATCAAAACAAGAAAAGAATATTTAAACAAATTTTTAAAATTTTGCGTGTGTGTAGGCCAGAAAGGGCACTGGATTCGGTGTGCTGGGGTTACAGGTGGTTGTGAGTGCTGAAAACTGGATTTTGTGTCCTAAGCAAGGCCAGTGAGTACCTTAACCAGTGAGCCACTGATTTAGGCCAGTAACTTAAAAAAAAGGTTTGTGGGGGAAAAAAAGATTTAATTTTTTTACATTAAACAAAAGCCTCATTATTGTAAAAACTATGACAGTCTGTTTTGTAAAACGGGAGTTATAAAAGTCAACATTTATGCTTAAAGTGCCAAAATCAAAAGTCGGCACTCATATTGCCAAAAAAGAAAAAAAAATCATCAAGGACAAGCGGAAACCCCAGAGCACACGCACCAAACAAAGAATAAACCTCAAAGAAGAAATTGCTAACTCAAGAAATAAGCTTTCTTTACCTAAATACAAAGTTTACCAGCAGAGTCAGACCCTCCTCCTTCAAGGAGGAGCTGAACTTGATTGCTCTAATTCTCCGGTAATCAAGAACAGGCCTTTTCTTTCAGTGCCTTTCAAAGCTGCTCTTTATCCTCGTTTCTCTTAGTTTAAAAGATTCCTCACTCTCTTTCCATTTGCCCCTCCTCTTGCTTACTTGATCTCTTCCCCTCCCCCCATTTCCTAATCGGTCCTATCCGTTCCCCCTTTTCCCAGACTGGCTGAGTTCCCCTCCACCACTTCTTCCCTTCCTCCTCCTCCTCCTCCTCCTCCTCCTCCGGGGCTCTTTCTTTCCTCTCCCCTCCCCTCCCCCAGCATGCCTCCGGGCATGCTTCCCTTCCCCCCGCCTCTCGGCCCCGCACCCTCCCCTCCCCCGCCGTCTGCCTTGTGACACAGCCTGGGCCCTCCCGGAGGCCGTAGCGGCAGCGCGGCGGCAGCGCTGGCCACCGCCTCCTCCCGAGCCGCAGCCCTGCTCAACCTGCGGCCCGCCCCGCCGCTGCTGCAGTCATGGCTGCTGACGGGGTGGACGAACGTTCGCCGCTGCTGTCAGCATCCCATTCGGGAAATGTCACTCCCACTGCCCCGCCGTACTTGCAGGAAAGCAGCCCGAGAGGTAAGGCCGGCGCGGACCTTTCTGCTTCTCACGGAAATGTCTGGAAGGATGAATGCCGGGGAGCTCTAGCGCGGAGGCGGAGGAGAGCTTCTCTCTCGGGCTGGGGAGAAAAGGATGCTGACTGTTGCCTTCCCAGGCGGTTCCTGCCTGCCCGAGAGCCTCGCTGCTGCTGCTGCTGCTAGTGGTGTGGAGAGTGTGTGCTTGAACACTCGTTACCCGGGCTCAGGATCTGCCATGAATTTCCCAAGCGCTGGGGTGCTGTTTTCAAAGCAGCCCCTAAGTGCAGCTGGGTGGTATTGCAGATCTCGCAGTCATTCACAAGTGCTTTGGGTTGCTGAAAAACCCGGGGTACTGTTCACCTTAGCATCTGTCCTTGAGAGGACTTCAGCAAGAAACATCTTTAGTCTCACACTCACCCCCGGAGTCCAGTGCCAGCAGGGAAGTGCCAAACCAGAAGGAACGGAGTTAGTCAATATTCCTAATATGTCTGAAATTCCTGAGCTTCGGGCGTTATTCCTGCCTGGAAGGAGCGTGTGCCATAGCTTCAATAGTGAATGAAGAACCTTCGGATAGAAGGAACGTGGATTTATTTATTTATTTATTCATTCATTCATTCATATCTGGGTGAGGTTGAAATTAACTTCTAAAAAGTTACTCAAGTTTATGACTGTATATAATTTTTATTTTTGTTTTCAGTGTAGAATAAAACGGAATTTGGGTAACTGGTGTGTTGAAGGAAAAGTAGTTTGTGTACCAAAGGATTCGATTTATTCAAGACCTGTCTTTGTTCAAAGTCTTTTGGGTGATCACTACAGTAGTCTGGAAGGCCAGCCTTGCAGGGATCATAAAATATGGCACGTGCAAACATAGCTTACTTCATCCTGCTCCTTTGGCTGAATGTGAATGAAGTTTAAAAATCCAAGGAAATAAAAGTTAATGCTTTTGAAATATAAGCAGGTCACATGTCTTGTAACATAACTTCTCCTATGTTCATTTCTGAGATTGGGGAAACACTAGAACAAAATAACATTTCTATTTAACATTTTATAACTTGAAAATCAGCTATCTGGGTCTCGATCCACCTATGAACAGAAGCAGGACAAAGGAAAACTGTGGTTAGCTGAGAGTAATTCTGTGTGATTGACAGCTTGAGAGGAAAGGGGCCAAAGTCCGGGAAAACTCACCCACAGAAAACCTACAAGTTATACTTGTTGGACAGAATTTCATGGGACACCAAGTTTGGGGATCTCCCTTAGGTGGGCCTTTCAGTGTTAATATTGTACCATGTTTATTCCTTGGTTCTTTGATGTTTCAATTTTCTTAATTTAGTCATTTGAGACAAAATATTTGACAGTTTATTAAGGGACTGAATTTGGATTAAAATAACTGACGGAGAACATATTTTCATGCTCTGTCATGGAGCTGCCTTTTCCTATTTCTAGTCAGCTTGAGGTTACAACAAACACCTGATTGATACTCACACACACGGACATGCATAGACCTCACTGTTTTCTATAGATTTCCTTAATTTGATCAATTTCCCCAAACTACAAAGGAAGTGGAACTTCCAAATCAATCACTGAAAAGAAAGAATTTCACTCTAAAGAATGTTTAACATCTACTCTTGAGGGCATGTTCAATCAAAACACTCATTTGATCTTACAGTAGAATAATTTTTTTGGAACTGATAGAAATGAGTGAGATATCTGAAATACTAATATCATACCTGCCAATACCTATAAAGCAAGAAACATAAATGAGAAATAAAGTCATTTTATTTGTGCCTTGACAGTATTGTTTCTTGATTAATAACAAGATCTGAATCTTGAACACCAACATTCATTCATTCATTCATTCATTCATTCATTCATTCATTCATTCATTCAGGAAGTTTATGGGGCACCAGTGTGTGCCACATACTGGACTGCTTAAAACTGACCAAAACTGTGCCTCGACAGAGCTCATGTAGTAGAGAGAAAGAATAAATAAACTCAGTTCATAGTTTTTCTTTTGATTTTTTTTTTCAGTTTGTTTGTTTGTCGAGACAGGGTTTCTCTGTGTAGCCTTGGCTCTCCTGGAACTCACTCTGTAGACTAGGCTGGCCTTGAACTCACAGAGACCTCCCTGCCTGTGCTGTGATAAAAGGCATGAGATATCAACGCCTGGCGGTTCAGGTTTTTTTTAATATCTTTAAAAAAATTTATATTTATTTATTATGTATACAATGTTCTGTCTGCATGTATATCTGCACACCAGAAGAGGGCTCCTGGTCTTATTTTAGATGTTGTGAGCCACCATGTGGTTGCTGGGAACTGAACTCAGGACCTCTGGAAGAGCAGCCAGTGCTCTTAACCTCTGAGCCATCTCTCCAGGCCCAGCACTTCAGATTTTTAAGACTTCTGTTATCTCCAGGTTTTGTTAGTAGCTGAAAACAGTAAAATTCCTAGTTGGAATCTAAAGACTAGAAATTAAATATGCATTTTGATCATTAATTTTAGTTTATCATGCCACTTATAATGTATTTGTGTATACAAGTGCCACAAGTCTATATCATATGTCTCTATCACTGTCCACTCCCGTTTTTGAGAAGGAGTTATGGAACCTGGAGCGCAATGCTTTAGTGAAATGATCAACAAAGCCTGGCAGGTCTCCTGCCTCTGACTGCCCGTGGCTGAGTTTCCAGGTGTGCACCACCACACCCAGCTTTACGCGTAGGTGCTGGGGCTCCGCCTTCATGTCCTCATCCTTTGCCAACTCCACGGTCTTCCATCCTAATCCCTCAGATAGTATGTTAAAAGGAAGAATCAGGGCAGTTTTTTGTTTGTTTGTTTGTGTGTGTGTTTTTTAGAACAGGGTTTATCTGTGTAACTGTGGCTGTTCTGGAACTTGCTCTGTAGATCAGGCTGGCCTCAAACTCACAGAAATTTGCCTGCCTCTGTCTCTGCTAAGATTAAAGGCATGAAATACCACCTCCTGGCAGAAGAGGAGGGGGAGGAGGCTTAACAACAGTATTTTCAAATTCATTGCTTTGTGCCATCCTCCTTTAAAAATTTTACTCATTTATTCATTCATTTGTTTATTTTAGTTTTTTGAGACAGGGATTTTCTGTTATAGCCCTAGCTATCCTGGACTCACTTTGTAGACCAGGTGGGCCTTGAACTCATGAAGATCCACCTGCCTCTTGTCTTCAGAATGCTGAGATTAAAAGGGTGTGCCACCACGCTCAGCTCTTACTTTTTTTAATTTCATGTGTACATGTGTGTGCCTGAGTGTATGTATGTGCTCTGTGTGTATGTAGGTAGTCGAGGATGTGAGAAGACAGCATTTGATGCCTTGGAGACTGGAGTTCCGTTGATTGTTAGCCACCCATTGTGGGTGGTGATCTTGGGTCCTCTCCAAGAGCAGTGTATGCTCTTAACCACTGAGCCATCTCTTTGCGTTACTTTCTAAGAAACATAAATTGTTGTTCCCTAGCTAGGCATGGTGGCACACTCCTGTAATTTAGCAGTCTGGGAGGCAGAAGCAGGCCGATTGCTGTGAGTTGGAGGCCAGCCTGGTCTACGAAGTGAGTCCAGGACAGCCGAGGCTACACGGAGAAACCCTGTCACTAAAAACAAGCAAGCAAGCAAACAAACAAACAAAATGTTGTTCCTACCTTCTAAGAAGAAAGAGTACATTTTGGGTGGAAAGCTATAGTGTGTTTATTTCTAGGTAGGCCATTAATTATATAGGGGAGGACATTTAGCATTGGACATTAGGTTTTGCCCAAGAAGAATCACATGTAGTTCTTGAAATTATTCACCTTAGTTTCCGGGTAGAATGCTCATGGTCTCTGCTGTCAGTACTGGATAGCTACAAAGTGGGACTTCTCTCCTGACTACAGTGCTCAGCTATATCAGTCAGCTTTTGTTCAGGCATAGAAATTAAAATAAAAAACAGCTTTTAGTTTCATTTGAAAGGAAAGGAGGGGGAAAATGGTAGAAACTTAAATAGTTTGGATCAATTAATTGGTTCCCTTACAGATCTACGAATATGTTAGACAATAGATGGCAGGAAGATAGAACTTTTACATTTGCATTCTAGTTTGCTTCTCTGTTGATGTGATAAAACACTGCGTTGGAGTCCATTATAGAGAGAAGACAGACCAGGGGTTTAAGGTGAGAATCTGCAGGCAGGATCTGAAGCAGGATCTGGAAGAGTGCTGCTGCTGCTGCTTATTTTTCATGGCTTGCCAAGCCTGTTTCCTTCTGGAACCCAGAGCCATCTGCCTAAAGGCGCCTGCAGTGGGTTCATTCATCTCATACCAGTCATTGTCCCACAGACATGCCAACAGGCCCACAGTCTAGGGGAGACAGATTTTCAGCTGAAGTTTCCTCTGCCCAGGCAACTGCATTTTATGTCAAGTTGGAAAGAACTTGGAATAGCTCACTTTGTAAAATTTGTCTGAAAAATATGCTTTGAATTCCAGGTTGTTTAATTGTATACAGTGTTGACAATGGGAATGTGCTTATATACTTGAGTACAATTCAGAAAGGGAGAAGCTACTTCGTTGCATACAGAGAGACAGTTCTTCTAGATTTCTTTCATTTATTCATCAGCTAACCCTGGCATATCAGCAAAGGCCTGTGGTAGGTAGGAAAGGAAAAACAAACTAGTTTCCTTTTCTCTTAGGTGATGGAGGATAAATTTCATGGTTACTCACAGAAACACAGAATGCAAAAAGGACAAGGATTATATTTGAAACATGTCTAGTGCCCTGACCACATACACTAAGATTTAACCTGGCTAAGGGAGACTGGAAAGGCTTTCCGGAACCTTGACTGGGATCTGAAGGTGGAGCAGGAGTTAGCTAATGAGAAGGGTACTAGATGGACATTGTAGGAAAAGAAAATAGTATGGAAAACCAAAAACCAACCAACCAAACAAAAAACCATCAGAAGAATGAAGACGGTTAAGTGCAAGGGGCAAGGGGAAGTTCAGTGTTGCTAAAGTGGAGATAGATGTAGGGCACATGTTATAAAATGAAACGAGAGAGGTAGGTATGGATGATAGTCTCCATAGACTCTCTCTCTCCATAATAACTGTGTTTTCAGATATTCAAGCCCTCTAGAGTCTATCCCCTTTGATGAAAGCTGACCCTGGGACTTGGTTTTGACCTCCAGAATGAGGTGGAAGATGTGCTGAGTGAGTTTGGACACTAAATAAGAGATTATAGTATCTGCTTTGTACATTGCTGAAGTGCATTTTGGAAAAAGCAACTTGTCAAGTAAGAAATGGGATATCTGGAGAGAGCCATGCCTAGAGAAAGCCAAAAAGAACTATGTAGAAAGACCACATAGAAGAAAGATGTCTGACCACCCCTTAGACAGGTAAACGTCTTGGACACGCACAGATGTGTCGTCAAATGACACCAACCCAAGGCAAACTTTACTATATCAGAGACTGTAAATAACAACCACCCAACTGATTCTAAACAACTCACAGAATTGCTGGCACTGATCTTAAATTTTTGTTTAAGATAATATAATGTTGAGTGATTTGTTTTGCTGTGTGGAACTTGTTGATGGATGGTTCATGCGAGTGAGAAAGTGATGGCAAAGATCTCCAAGAATTCTGTTTATGCAACTCTGGTTTCTTTGCCTGTACTAAAACAGAGACCATCAGGATGAATATGAATACAATGAATATGAGTTGTTTCCAGGGCATGGTAGGCCATGTGAAGGAAATTTTGTTCAAATAAAAATCTAGTGTGTCAGACCCTATTTTAAATCACTCTCTAAGAATAGCTGTCTTACTGAACTAAAGTAAAAATTCAGGCAAATTTCATTAATTAGGCTGGTTTCTTGGACTCACGTTATATTAGGGATGGAAAGCCAATGCATGAAATTTATGAGGGAGACTAAATCCAAGCATTATGGTACACATCTATAATCTCAGCTACTCAGGAAAATTACAACTTTGGGGCTATCCAAGTCAATTTAATAAGATTCTGTCTCAAAATTATCTTTTAAAAAATGTCAACAATGAAAAGAAGATGGAGATCAAAAGTCCAGTGGAAGAGTATTTGACTAGAAGACAAAGGGCCATGGGCTTAATTCCCAGCAATGCCAAAGCAAAGAGTCCAAAGCAAAGAGTAGACTGAACTGAACTTGTAGATGGGTCATGGGAGTCAGAGAGTAATGGCAAAGATATCCCTGCCTGCACTAAAACAGAGGACACCAGAAGAGGACCGAGTTTTGGAGATGGGGATCTCAAACTTAGCTTAAGATGTGAGACATTTCCTATGCTTCCAGATGTGATGAATTCATCCATAGGATCTATGAGCCTAGAAATAAGAGGCTATTTGTGTATTGGTCAGAGATAAATACATGAACATTGATTCAGAACTCCTCAAAGTCCTGTGAGTGTGCTAGGGCATTCACCATCTGTCCGTGGTGCATGTATCCACGAAGAAGGGTCACGTGAAAAAAAATCTATTTACTTGAGAGTTTAAGCTCTAGTTGGCAGTGTGAAGAACCTAAAATTGAGGCATACTGAAGTCTCCTGCAATGTTCAACTGCATTCAGAGCATCAGGCATTAAACCCACTCCTATCTGCTATTCCTAGAAGGGAGGAGCACAAAAGCACATCTAAGATCAGTTCTGTGCTTTTGAAGAGTCTAAGGTCACAGACTCCTGTCTTGTTTCTTGGAGTTATTGCACAGCACTCAGAATTCCCCTTGGACTGTGTGCCATCATTTTCCCCATTTTATTTTTACATTTATTTTTATTTAATTTATTTTGGTTTTTTGAGGCAGTGTTTCTCGGTGTAGCCCTGACTGTTCTGGAACTTACTCTGTAGGCCAGGCTGGCCTCAAACTCAGGGATCTTCCTGCTTCTGCCTCCCAAGTGCTGGGATTAAGGGCATGTACCACCACTGCCCAGTCCCCCTCCTCACTTTAATTTTTTTTTTAATGCAGGATATCCCCGAGTTATTATGATGTAAGATGTTCTAAATCTAATTGTCATTTAATGCATGACAGTCCTATAAGCAAACACATTATATTAGAATACTAAAGCCTTGTGTAGAATACACTGCATCAAGATCAGAGATCCAAATTATGCTGAATACTATTAATTAGTACATTATTATATTGATCAGAAAAATCTAGAGAATAGTTTGAAAAGAGCCCCACATGATTCGTAGTCCAGTATCCTGTAAAATGTAAGTCCATATTTACCTTTAATAGGAAAAGCAATATTGTGATGTCTTATGCAAAATGGGAAGAGATTTAAATCCCAAGGAAGAATTAAGTGCAGTCCTTTCTTCAGATGAATGAATGGGTCTGTCATGGTCCCAAGGTCCAGTTATAAACATACAACCATTGGTAAAATAACTTCTCCCTTGGTGCAGTGGGCCTAACCTGGCACATGGCAGGCAGACTTGACCGCTGATGATGTGGCAGACATCTCCCTTTGCCCTATAGCTGGACATTTGCTATCTCTCCGATTCCTTCCACTGTCTCCTAGAACTTGTTGATGGATGGCTCAGGGGATTGAGAGAGTGGTGGCAAAGATCTCTAAGACTGGATGTGTAATTGCTCTGAACTGCATTTCCCATATTTCAGGAGACGGATTCTGAGTGAGAGTCTTTAGATGTATTTTATCAGTCTTAAATTTCCGGATCTCCTTGCATACTTGATGAACCAAGGTTGGGTATGTGTTGATAAGAAGAAATCATGTAGATGCCAGGATCTATTCTGCGTACACCCAGGTGAACGTTGTTTAAATGTTCTTGTTAATTTGTCAGATTCCGAGACCCACTGGAAGTCACGGTGTCACGATGAGCAGGAAATGTCCTGGCAGGATCAATACCTTCTATGATGCTGAACCTGTAGGGTCTTGATGAATATGAAAACTTGATTTTTGTGTTATAATAGTCCATTTACTTCATTTAGAGGATGTCTTTCAATTACTTAAGTCAAACTTTGCTTCTTGGAGGTCACATCTTTGTTAAGGATGAAATATACTTGCTTCTAGCACTCCAGTGGAATGCCAAGCCCATTTCCTGTCAGAATCCTCCCCCCTTATTCTGTAAGCACTGGCCTTCAAGGTTCTTTTATTCTGTGGTTTTTTTTTTTTTTTTTTATAATTCTCACATTTCACTCAGGATTTTTCCAGCATCTTTAAAGTGCTAAATCAACACCTCCTCCCCCATTTATTCAGCCATCCTTTCAAATATTTGAGTGCTTATTTTGCTATTCATATGCTGAAGAACTTCCATTCATTTGAGCTATGTACTATAAGCACTGTAATTTCAGAATAATAAGCAAGGAACAAAGATGGAAATTGTTACAGATGGGCGATCAGGAAAGAAATTTCAGTGGTAAAAATCACAGAGTCCTAAAAAAATGAGTCAGAATTAGCCATCAAAATGTTAGGGAAAAGAAAAGCTTTCTAGACAAGGGACACAGCAAATATAATACCTGCAGATGTACAGAGCGGAGGATCACATGGGTTAGAGCATGGAGATGTAGGTGAAGAGTAGTAGGAGAGGTCGTTTGTGTAGACTGAGAGCCCTGGAGGCTTGGCATTCTCCAGCCACAGAGGGATTGCATTATAAGGGTAATGAGGAGCCATGGAGGGTTACAGTAAATGAGAGACCTAAAACTTTTACTTTTTAAAATGGTCCCAATTTGTATATGAAAAAATGAATATTTAGAGAAGATGAGAAGAAACCAGTAAGAGACAGCAGTAATTAAGGGACTGTTCGCTGTGGAATGATGTTCTGAACAGGGGTGGAGGTAAGGGAAGCACTGAGATGTGGTTGAACTCATTATCCACCCACCCACCCATTCATATTTGTGTTTGGAAGCATGGGCTCACGAGGTAGCTCGTGTTAGCTTGGAGCTTGTGATTTTTCCCGCCTCAGCCTCTGTACTTTCAGGAGGTGCTGAGCATAGAGTACTACCACTTGCTGATGGCACCTGGTAATGGACAGAGGTAACTGTCTTCCCGGGTAGTGAGCCCTGGGAAACGATTAGGGAACTTCTCCAAATGAAGACTGTAATCCTACTAAGGGGGGAAGCGGGTAGTTCTGGAGAGGACTTTGGGTTCAGCTCTTGTGCACTGCATTTTATAATCTCTAAGAGGCATTAAAGATAGTGGAAATAACATAATTTTAAAATTTCCTAAAAGGAATAAACATGTGTTTCCTGACTTTCTGGTTTTGTTTTCTTTGTTTGTTTGGGTTTTGTTTTGTTTTTTACAAAGCTTCTATGTTTTGGTTGGTAGGCGGAGGAAAGGTTCTAGTGGATTTGTGTTGTTTTTATGTTTTTAGATATTTTTCTTTGGTCCTATTGTTGTTCTATAACAACCCCTCTTCTCCCCCTCTCCTTTTTTGGTTCTATGAGAATGAAAATAAGATATGTTCAAAGTCTTGCTCCTTTTCCTTGACTTCAGATTATACTTCTAAGCATCATGAAACTCAGTTCTTTTTTAGCCTGAGTCACTCTTATTGCTACCAGATACTGCTTGTTTCATTTCAGAGCCTTAGTGTCTCATGCCAGAAACAGAAGTAGTCTTACCTTTGGTTTTATGACCCAATTATTTTTTGTAAGGAATTTGAAGCACCTGGAATATATCTGCATAGATTATCCCTCATCCAAAGTGCTTCGGGTGGGGAACAGTTCGAGTAATTAATTATTTTACACTATCTTTATTGGAAAGACAATATGTGAATGTTTTAGAACTATTGCCTATTTCTTCTTTTCAGAATTAGAAGTCTGACTAGCGTGGAATGTTTCATCCATGTGTAGAACATATATGTGCATGCTATGGGACTGATCAGTACCCAGTCTTAGCATGCGTGTTCAGAGGCAGTGCCAGATTATTTTTCTGCCCATATTTTGTTGAGTTATTCAGACTTGGTTGATTCAAGTGTAGATTTCAAAATAGTTTATAAGTAAGTCAGTAATTGTCCCAGATTTGAATATATGATTTCAATATAGGGAGAAATTGAGGATGGCATAGTATAAAATAATATTGGAGGTTTCAGAAATTAGGAAAAGTACTAAGATTTGTCATTTACAAGAGGAGTAATACATAGATGTGAGAGTGCTTTAAATAGAAAGATTTTCCTCTGTCGTTACCTAGATTAACACTGATTTCTATTGAGCTGTGTGGATTCTATACATGGAGACAAACTAATTTAATAGATAAGTAGGTTCCAGACCTATATAGAACTGTCTTGGTTCTTTGTGTAGGACGCTTTGCCAAGTTCAGCACCAGTTGGGTTTATACATCATTAAATCTTTAGGACATGCCTTAGAGCAGGGCGATCCAAGTGAAAGCCAGATAGTATGTATGATTGAATCTAAAAGTCAAGTGATTGCCACATCTACCAACTTATTGGTTGAAGCAGTTATAAATCAAGTGGGTTCAAAGTAGAGGAATACAGACTTCATCTTTTCATGGTGAGAGTGACAGAAAACTTGTGGCCACGTTGTAAAACCGCTGCAACAAGCCATGACTTGTGTACACAGCGGAATGCTGTACAGCCGGAAATGGAAGAAGGTTTTGCCTTTCAACATAGTTACACAGCACTGTTCTCTGTCTAACAGCCCTGGCTTTCCTGGAGCTTGCTCTGTGGACCAGGCTGGCCTCGATCTCACAGAGATCTTCCTATCTCTGTCTCCTCAGTGCTGGAATTAAAGATGTGTGCCACCGTGCCTGGCTTGCAGCTGGAAAAGTAAGTTGAGGCAACTGTATAGACCACGAGAACACTAGTGGGGAAAGACTGTCAGAACATGCTGTTAGGAAAAAAAAAATTGAGGTGAAAAATAGGGTAAGGTCCACTGTCTTGTGTGTAAAGCCACAGGGCAAGTGAAAATATGCCTATGTGCGTATTATATGCAATAGCCCTGAGAAACAGTGGAGGCGTGTTTAAAAGGTGTGGCCTCTGGATCGCTGGTGAGAAGGATGATAAAGTACAGTTTTCTTTTTCAAAATAAAAGTTATGGTAATATAAGTATAAAGGGAAATTTTCATAAGGAAAAAAGCCCACCATTACTTACAAGCGCATGACAATAATGAGTCTCAACATGAAAGACAAAACTTCATAAACTTCTGTACTTGTTCTAATTCATGATTATGATAGGATAGTGCAGATACCTTAAAAGATAATATTTGTTAGCTTATAGATTGGTAGTTTAGAAAGTCTTTCTTAAACATGTTGAAAATATTGCTTGAATAAAATGTGTTAATACTTTAGAAAGTAAGTTGTAGAAATCCCACATGAAAATGTTATTTGATGTGAGGAGCAGACCATCATGGCTGACCTTCCTTGTCAGCTTTTCCAAGGTCTCAGAAGAATCCTTCTTCCAATAGGAAACATCGCTGTTTCTATTTCACATTTTCCTTGTTGCCTCACATCAGTATCCACTATTGATCATTTTCAGTCTTTTTCAGGTTGAGATATAGGTTTCTTGCCCACAAATAGACACATGGGAAGGCGACTGTAGAACTGAAATTGTGCCTGCACAGAAAACCTTTCCTGTTCTGTGCAGTCTTTGCCAGAAAATACATGGTCCCTGAACAGTGTGTGTCCACTTTGTGTCGTGGTAGTTGTGTTTGTGAAATCCTAGAGAGACAAGATACTCTGCTAGCTCTCTTGCGTTGGTCTCCTACATCTCGCATGTCTAGGCACTCAACATTCTCCATCGCTAACACGTATCCACGGTGGGAATGAATGGGTGATAGAGTGAGGCGTCATAGTGATGCTCCCAGGGAGGGAGTCACCCAGGGAGGGAAGGTGTAAGGGGGAACTGGATGAGGATGAGAACAAAGGCAGTGTGTTCGAAGGAACACATGGTCACATCAGTTGCTTCGCAGGAAGTGTCCACAGGGCAGAGGAAGGCACTCCAGGGCTGTCATTCCTGCTGTCTGTAGTGAAGAACTGCCACATTAAATGCTTCATTTCTTTAGAAGTCTTTATATTTAGAAATGAAATTTAGTTAAGCCATTAGCTAGAAATGGGATTTGTATCACAAATGCTTTTTGGCACTTACTGTATGCCTGTAAAATAAACATTGATTCTAAGGGTCTTATCAGCTCTCATGTATTTATATGATTTTGCTCAGATGTAGAGTGGATGTCTCAAATTCTGAAATTACCTAATTATTGATTTTAAATCTGAAATTGGTTACTCATGGTTCCACTTAAAATGCATTAATGGTAGTAATTAGAAAGATGTAGATACAATATTATTAGTTTATGTATTTTTACTATCTAATAGCATGAGATCTTAACAATGCCATACTGTTTGACTTCTTTAAGCAAACAAAACATTACAAAATCAGTGTGGCTGTTTCCTTTTTCCATTCACTTAGCTTATCTCTCCTCTCCTCCTCCCTTTATCATCTCTTGGTCTAACATGTCCTTTAGTTTTCTGAGACAGGGTTTCTCTGTGTAACCGTGGCTGTCCTGTACTCACTTTATAGGACAGGCTGGCCTCGAACTTACGGAGATCCAGCTGCCTCTGCCTCCCTGAGTGCTGGGACTATAGGTGTTCCCCACTGCTCATAGTGGTCTAACATGTCTTTAAACAGGCCTGGGATAAGTAGACTTTATTATCAGAGATTCATGAATACTTGTGGCTAATATATGCACCTAGTGATGTACAAAGTACTATCTTATGTGCTCTTAGGAAATGTAGTTTGTGATCTTCAGGGAAATGTGATAGGTAAGAAGGGTAACAGCAGAAGAATCCTTCACCTCTTTAGGCTATAAGGGAAGTTTGTTTTACTTCTTTTTTTTCTTTCCTTTTCCTTGTCCTCCCCACCCCGCGTCATGGAAGCAATTACTTATTCTTTATTTATTATTATGGTAGTCTTTTGAGACATGTATCCTGAAAGCAATATTGTAGATGTCAGAGAGTAGAGCCATGTGAATAATCAGTGTAATTTTACATAAATCAGGTCAGAAAATGTTGTATTTCTTGAAATAGCAACAAATGGGATAATTGAAAAGGCAAGATAAAAATACACTATAAGCCATCACATCTTTGGCACGGTAGCAGTGTCAGAGGTGAAATGCATTATTCAGGTGAGGCTGTGCTTGCCTCACGAGGAAAGGGAAAATCAGAACAGCAGTTGTCATTTAGGAAGGAGCTGGTTATTGGCAGGTCAGAAAGTATTTCTTGCTAAGATGTCCATCTTTGCGGCTGTTCTTTGACATAGTATATATGCATGAGACAATGCAAGGCAGTTGATAGTTCGTCAAGAAATTTCATATTCCTTGTCACTGTAAGGAACACCTGATTCGTTGCTGCCTCGTGGTCTACCCTGGCTCCAGGTTAGCTCCTGTAAGGAGGACTGATGGCGCTGGGGTGTGAACTGATGTTGGCCTCAAGCTGATATTGTAGCTACACTTAAGGTTACTGTGTCACCTAGAGCTGGCGATTGGAGGAAGGCGTCAATGGTAAAAATTATACAGAAGTGTTGCTCTACTTAAAGGATTTAATACTAAGTTGTGCAGTGAAGACTGTGCTCACATCCCGTTTCTTTCCATTTGCAACCCTGGTATAGACTCTGCCTTCATCAGATTTTTCTTTTATAAAAAATAATTATCTTTCTGTTATCATACAAAGTAACGGTTGTCACTGTGGCATTATCATACATAGATAATTATTATGCTTTGCTCTTATTTGTTCTTCCATTGTTTTTAGTAATCCTTCCTTCCCCAATTGCTCTAATGCCACATATGTTCTATTAGCTTCTTACCTTCTTCATTTACACCTCTTCTGCCTCTTTCATAGCCCTGTTTCCAATCTCATATGTGTGTGTATATGTATACACATATATGCATAAATAAACATTTATTTAAATCTAGATTCTGTAGCTGAAAGAACATGACATTTGTCTTTCTGGGTCTGGTTTATTTCACTCAACATAATGATCTCTAATACAACCCATTATTCTGGAAATATCATAATTTAATTTTCTCTATGGCTGTATAAAATTTTCATTCTATTGCTGGACATCTAGGCTGATTCCATATATCCTGGATTCTGTGAACAGTTTAACAGTAAACATGGATATCCAAGTATCTCTGTAGAGAGCTGGCTTAGGTCCCTTCAGGTACATACCCAGGAGTTGAATAGCTGGCTCCTGTAGCAGTTTTTAGTTTTAGTTTTTGAGAACCATATTGATATCCATAATGGCTGCATAGGTTAATAATAACTAACAGTGAGTGAGGTTTCTCTTTTTCCAGATCTTCACCAGCATTTTTTTAAATCACCGTCTTTTCATTTTTCAGGCATCCCATAGTGGCTCTACTGCCTGATATTCTCCAAGAGATGTGATGTTGCTCTCTGTGAAAATTCCAGAGACTTCAACTCACTCTTTGTGAGGCAGAGAAAAAAGTGTTGGCAATTAAATGGCTGCAAAAATGTTTGCTTAAATTATGTCTTTAAGAACTAGTAAACTCTCGTGAGGGCGAGTTCCAAAATATTCTGGAACCAGTGTGAGTTGGATCCAATATAAGACTCTACTAATACTTGAGGGCTTTTTGAGTGTGTGTGCAGTGAACATTATTCGAAAGCCAGTTTAGTTTCATTTAAACAATCAAATGGGTCACTTGGGCTTTCTTTCCAGGAGTGCATAGGAAGATTCACCAGTGCAGGCGCTCCCTCCAAAGCACCAGTCACCTGGTCCACGCAGATGCTGTGGTTCTGTGACCCCCCCTTTTATTGTAAACCTGTCAAGGACTGTGTTTCTTCTGTAGCCACTGAAGTTACATTGAGAATTGAAATACTTTTTTTTTTCCTCCTATACAGCTAAGCAACACTTTTTACAAATTAGCTAACCATTTCAATCCTAGGCTAATTTCAGTTGGTCATTGCCAAAGATACCTGTGAGACAATATTTGAAAATGCTTGACCTTTCTTCACAATACACGCACTCCTGTGTCTTTAGTGTTGCAGTTTTGCTGGTTTACTGGTTTCACTACAATTCTTGATACCTATTGACACCAGCCATCACATCTGTGACGGCTAGTGGTAACTGTCAACTTCAAGGAGTCTAGACTCACCTAGAACACCAGCTTCTGGACATGCCCAGGGGGAAATTATTTTGATTTCATTAATTATGATGCAAGTGTGGGTTGTGCCATTGCCTGGGCAGGATCCTGGAGTTGAGCTGCAGAAATTACTAATTGTTCCCTGATTTTGTTGTTGTTTGTTTGTTTGTTTGTTTTATTGAGACAAGGGTTCTCTGTATAGCCTTGGCTGTCCTGGACTCACTTTGTAGACCAGGCTGGTCTCAAACTCCCAGAGATCCGCCTGCGTCTCTCAGTGTTGAGATGAAAGTCCCACCATGCACGACTTGTTCTCTGCTTCTTGATGTTGATGCCATGTAACCCGCTGCTTCAAGCTCCTGCTGTCTGGATTTCCCTGTCACAATAGATATTATCCTTGAACTTTGAGCCAGAATAAATCTTTTCTCCCTTAAGTTGCTTTTACCAGAGTAATTTATCACAGCAACAAATGCACAAAATTAAGATACATTCCAAGTGTATCATAGCATATAATGTTTTCTCTGTATCAGAGAGTAACCACAGGATGTCTGATTTCCTATAAATGACCTTTGTAAATGTTTTATTAGAGAAGAAAACATGATCTGAGCTATCTCAGGAGATATAATGATATATACAGGTTTCTCATGAGAAATCCACTCTAACATTAATTTTTTTAAGATTTATTTATCATGTATACAGTGTTCTGCCTGAGATGGTTGTGAGCCACCATGTGGTTTCTGGAAGTTGAACTCCAGACCTCTTGAAGAATAGCCAGTGCTCTTAACCTCTGAGTCATCTCTCCAGCCCTCCACTCTGACATTCTTAGCTCTCTAAACCTGTGATTGCTTCTTCTGAATCATAGTAGGAATATGTTGGCATTATATCAACAGCAAAGTAACCTCTTTGATCCAATTCTCTTGATACATACATATATATATATACACATATATATTTTCAATTGAAAAATAGTTTTTTCATACAATATATTTTGATCACAGTTTCCAATTCTCCAGCTCCTCCCGAAATTCCCTACTTCCCCACTTACCCAACTACACACCTTTTCTTTCTTTTTCTCTTTAGAAAACAGGCAAGCAAACAAAGAAAAGCCCAGTTAAACCAGAATCAAAACACAAAACAAAGAAGCACGAGAAATACACTTGTAAACTGTAAAAACACAAAATTGGAAACTAAATGGTACAAACAAAAGGCCAATAAGACAAAAAGACACCCAAACAAATGAGACCAAAAATCTACAAAAGTAACATTGAGTTGGTTTTGTGTTGGCTGACTTCTGTTGGGCAAGGGGCCTGCCTTTGAGTGTGGTTAATTTACCCAGTGAGATGACACTGGAGTAAACTATTATCTTTGTAAGTGGTTGGAGAGAACTTCTTGTTTAGGGCTGGAAGCTCATCTCTGCTTCCCCATTTCAGAGCTGGGACCTCATCTGCGTGTAACCTATTCAGGCCGGGCACACGCTGCTACAGACTCTGTGAGTTCCCATGCACTTCAGCCAATTCTGTCTTTAAATTAAGGTCTGAGTCTAGAAAAATTGGCTCAATTCAGAATTACGTTTTATCTTTTGCTTGTTTCCTGAAGATTTACCCAAAAATATTTTTGGGGTTGACATGATACTTACACCAGAAATCTTGCAGTTCTCTTAATGCACAATTTAATTATTTTAGAGTTTGTATTTGTTTCATAAAATATTTTTAAGATACATTTATTTTACGTACATCAACATTTTATTTACATGTATATTTGTGCCCTGTGTCTGTGTGGTGCTCATGGAGACCAGAAGAAGGTGTTTTTGGATTTCCAGAACTGGAGTTGCTATGTGGGTACTGAGAACTAAGCCTAGTCCTCTGCAAGTGCAGCTAGTGCTCTTAATCACAGAGATGTCTCTCCAGCTCTAATTTTACTCTTTTAAAACATGCTGAAATTTTGCCCTCCTCCCAGATCTTGAGGTAATAAGGGGTTTTAATGGCTGGTATTAAGGAAAAGGCCACCCATTTCCTTGTAGGCCACTCCCCCAAGGGAAGTATTTTTAAAGAGATCTCCACAGATGCCTGGAGCAAACTATGTTCCACTTGTGAGGGGTCTCAGACTCAGGATGTCATCTCGGCTCTATTTGGGTACATTCCAAGTTCCAGAATTTCATTTCTTTGCAGTCAGTCCTCTTCCTGGCTGTTGGTGACAGACTCAACAAGGCTGTGGTTTTACCTGACATAATATCCAGTCTTCACAACTAAATTTTGTGTTTGCTTTCTAATAGCTTCAAACTTGCTTGCTTGTGTGCTTGCTTGCTTGCTTCCTTCTTTTATGCTGAAGACAGGGCAATTCATTAGGAGATACGGTAATACCATATGTAGACCAAGCCACATGCCATAAATGTTAAAGAGAGTTTAGACTCCAGCACCAGAGACAGTCAGTCTGACAAGGTCTCTGAAGAGAATCAGAGTTCATGTGGCAGGGGAGGAAGACTCTTATCTCTTTAGTGATCATCCATATCTGAATTAAAAATACATGATAATTTTAAAGCTGTAATAGTTCTCTGCTTCTTCAGTGAACTGAGAGTTTAAAGATCTGTACCTCGGTATTTTCTACCAGGACCTGCACATTCATGAGAATCCTTTCCCATCACTGGCCGTAGAGTAATTATTGCTGCTGTTAGGATCATGTGAACCAGCCCTAGCCATCACACTTAACTCCAACATTAGTCAGGTGCCTCAGGATGACTGCACTCTATGTTGTGGTTAAGACCTTCCTCATTCTCACTACTGAGCAGCTCCGGCTGTTCAAATCCAGGCTCATCCAACTACTTCTCTTATTCCATCCCTGTTTTTCCTGAGGTATCTTTTTTTTTCTTCCAGTGTTAAAATGGTTTATTCCTTAGCTTCCCTCCACCCCCTTTCAACTATTCAAATAAAACGGACACGCTTCGGGAATATGGCGCCGTTATAATTTATCAGTGCTTTCGACACACAACTATCATGCAGACTTGACACTCAACACTGGTGTCCACACTGCCTGCCTGAAGCACAGCCACTCATAATCCTACACCCAGCTTCACAACCATTCAACGATTCCACACAACAGGTCAAACTCTGCAGTCAAATTCGGTCTCTATGGCTCCAGTGCGCCTCAGAGCCCCCGCCTCCGCCCCTCATGAAGGCCTGATGCTCCTAAGCCCACCCCCTCGGGCTCCACGCTGCGCCACCAAAGATGGGAACTGCTCCACTCCAACCTTCCCGGCCCCACCCAGGGCGCCCAGATCCCACCTTGGCGCCATGTGGACCCCCTGAGGTGTCTTTGTATATTAGTTTCTGTATTAGTCAAGACCTCATCAGAATGTGGAAACAACTGGATAGAATTTAATATAAAGAATTTTTAGCTAGGTATAAAATTGCTAGCTAGATAATGGAAAGGTAAATATCTTACTCTCAAGTGTCCAGGAGGTAACAAAATGCAGCAATCACTGTTTGTGCCCAGGGAACGGAAGACTGAAATTTAAACTGTTCAAGCTAGGCAGTGTGGGGGAGGGGTCCCTGCAGAGCTGGAATATGGCTTCTGAAGACAGCTGGCACAGTTGGCTCTGAACTCTCGAGAAAGATTGTGCACCTAAGGAAGGGAGCATTGGCTGGAACTTGGTGCACACAGCGAAGTTGGTAGTTGAAGGCAGAAAACAGCCATGGCGAAGGAGTATTCCTAGGGTGACATTTAGAAAACCAGCAGGTGGTTGGGAGCTCACAGGAAGCAAACAGGTAGTAGAAGGAACAGATGCTTTCCTCCTGGGCTTGGTCGGCTTTCCCCAGCACCTCCTGACAACATCTGCAGGGCAGCTTGCAGAGTCAGGCCGCCTGCATTGTCTCAGCTCCACATTCCCAATAAGGAATGCAGAATGGTGGGGTTGGATTCCAGGGTGAGGGTCAGGAATGTGGTCACCAATACTCTGTCTTAATCTGATATGTGCCTCCCAACAGGGGCATGATTATGGGAGCACCTAAGACTCTCTTGAAGTAATGTAATTTCTTTGGTTTCTAAGAAGGCAGGAGCAGAGAGGGATCTTCCCTGTTCTCTGTATGGAGCTATATTGAGCTACTGAAAGCAGATGTCCCATAACAGCTCTGCTGACTGTGTCTTTAACCAACATTCGCCCAAAGATCATGAAGAAGGTAATCCTGAAGTGGAAACTGGGGGAGAATAATGCAGGCCATCTTCTTGGGCAGCTCCTTCCGTAATAAGATCCTGGACCATCTCAAATTTTAATGTGATGTCATTTTTCTGGTATTCATGTGTCTTTGTCAAGGGCCGGGAGGGCTGGGTACAGTGACTGCATGGGTGAAGTAGGTGGATTCACTGGGCAGGCATTACCACTTAAGAGCCTTGGAGAGCAGTTACTGAAGAGGTAAAGGTTAGAGCAGCCCAGCGAGGCAGTGCCAACCTTGAAAATACTGAGAACGTGTCTCAAAGCCAAGAGTACTAAGACAATAGGATGAATTAGCAAAATGGAGGGACTGTTCTGGGCAGAGTGGATGGACGATACTGGTGCCAGGAAGCTGCAGTCTGATCTTGTAGGACTGCGTGGTGGTACCACTCCCTTCTGAGGGTTCCCAGGGCAGTGTGTCCTCTGATCCCTGCACTTTCATTCTGTCTCTCTTAGGAGTCTCAGTTTCTCTATGAGGTTTTTATTACCACAAATCATTTTTTTATACTGTTCCAAATTTTCACTATCCCCCACCCTTTCATCTTTGCCTTTGTTCAGTGTGCCCCCGCTCTGGTTTTTCTGAGGCCTTCACTGTTAGGGTCTTGCCGGTTTCCATCACCGCCACCGCCAACATAAAGTCTTTGCCTGTTGGACAACGACTTCTATTGCAGGAGCGGCAGGATCTCTAGGTGTTGGCTTTCTTTCCAGTGGAAAAAACCTCATTTCTGACATGACACAGACTGGAAGATTTGGCAGACTTGTTTAGAATTAAAGACTACAAATACATAGAAGAAAAGGATCTTTTATTTAATGTAACTCCATAGAGGAAACGTTCATGGCTTATGTGGCTACCAAGACTCTTAAAAATGGAATTTTTTTGACTTAATAGTGAATTATAATTCTGAGATCACAGTAGCCTTTTTATCTAGAAACTTCATTGAGGTACAACTTTAGTGATTTCTTGACTATTTTAAAAGTAAAAAAAAAATGAAGTGAGAAAAATGTAAATCCTAATTATTGTTGGAGTAACTGAGTCCACCATTACAAGTATCTTCTGGGAGGGGCAGAGCTGGAGGTAAAGGTTTTCTCGAGGTAAGTTCTGGGTGAGAGATGCCAAAAGTGCACGAGGTGTCTCTAAATCACCTTACAGTAACAATGATCCACAGAAAATTGGGATGGAAGGCGACAAAGTGCTGATTGCTGGAACAATTAGGTTGCAGTAGCTGTCATTCTGTTGATTTTGTGTGTTGGGCCAACCTGATATCCCCCAGCTTTCTCACTGGGGAGGCATGGTTTAGAACGAACTCCTCCCTCCCTGCAAGGAAGAGAGCTTTTTTCTTTCCCACCCGTGTGGAACCATTCTTCTGTTAGGACCCAAGCTCTCCTAGAAGAAACTGGTAGAGATATATTTATTTAGTCTTATATTTCTAAGACACATTTCTGTACCCAATAAACAGTGCTTCGTTAACTCACTAAATCATTAGTGACTGTGTAGTAAACAACAGCCAAATAGGTGCCATTATAACAGTGCTAGGGACTGAGTTATTAATAAGCCAGACATGCCTTAGGCTACATGTTGCTGCTCATTCTATTTTAAACTTACCATCAATGGCTATTCCACCCCTCCCTCAAAAGAGCAGATTTGAATTTTTTTTTTTCTCACCAAGGGCTTTTCTTGTTTGACAGATTGAAAATTATAGTGCAGATTTTGTATTTTGCATTTCATGTAATTGTTACATTTTATAAAGTGACATTTTATTACTCGGAAACAAAACAAAAAAGACACTGTCTGCTCTTCCAGAGGACCTGGGTTCAATTTCCAGCACCCACATGGCTGCTCACCACTGGCTGTAACTCCAGTCCCAGGGCATTTGATGCCTCTCCTGGCCTCCTCAGTACCAGGCATGCACATACAGATAGAACATCCCCCCCCCACCCAAGACAAAATAATAAACCCATCTTATTTTGTTATTTTTATTTACATGTATGCATCTGGGTGAGTGAATAGGTACCTGAGGAGGGCAGAAGAGGGAGGGCATCGGTTCTTCTGGAAATGGAGTCACAAGTGATTATTATTTGTCATCATGAGTGCTGGGGACTGTGAGTGCCCTGAAAATGAGCAAGCATTCTTCACTGCTGAGCCACCTTTCCAATCCACCCTTCCTTCCTTGCTTCTTTCCTCCCTCTTTCCTTTCCTTCTCTTTCTCACAATTTGAAAAATCTTTGTGTTGTGTATGTATATATGTATGTGTACATGTGTATGTGTGAATGTCTGTGCATATGTATAAGTGTATATGTGTTTATATGTGTATAAGCGTGTGCACGTGTACATGTTTGTGTGTATGTGTATATGTGTGTGTGCATATATGTGTGTGTTAGAGAAAGTGGGTGTGCACATGATTGTCATGTGTGCAGTGGAGGTCAGAGGTCAACCTCAGATGTTGGCTGTCATCTTCCACCTGGTTTGAGATGAGGTCCCTTTGCCATGTATACTAGGATAGTTGACACTTGAAGTGTGGGGTTCTTGTGTTTCCACCTCCTATCATGGCAGTAGGGACGCTGCCATCGTGCCTGGTTTTATGTGGGTTCTGGGGATTAGAACTGGGAACTCCATGCTCTTGTGATAAGTTCTTTACTACTAAGCCATATTCCTACCATTGAAATTTTCCTAGGGGGAAATTTTCCTGGGGGAAAGGCCTTTGCCTGTTCGGGGACTCTTTAGTGTTGTAGTGGTCAACCTGTCCCTCATCACTAGTGCACTTGCTTGATGTATGTGTGTGCACGCATGTGTGTGTACACCTAGGTTATGTTTAATTGTTAAAAGTGCATAGACTAGACCTAGGTCCCCCTCCAATATATATGTAACTGATAGCAGCTTGGTCTCCATGTGGGTTCCCTGGTAAGTGGAGCAGGGCCTGTCTCTGTTGCCTGCTTTTGGATCAGTTTCCCCTAGCTGGGCTGCATTGTCTGGCCTCAGTGGAAGAGGATGCAACTTTATGTGCTGGGGTGGGCTTGTGGGGGTGGTGGTGTTCCCTTTTTCTGAGGAAAAGAGGAGGGAAAGGGGGAAGAGGGTGAGAGGGTGACCTGGTGGAGAGGAGGAGGGGTTGTGATTGGGATGTAAGATGAATAAATAAATAAATTCAATGAAAAAAAAAGTTTCTGTCTTTCAGTGTAGAAGGGGTCCTGAGTTTATGGGAGAAGTACTTCCTCTTACTTTACAACTCAAGGACCAGGCAAGAGAGGAAAATACTTTACAACTGCTATTTGTAAAGTCTACCATTTATTAACTAAAAGCAGTGTGTCTTGAATTTCTAGTGGTGTGTGTATTCTTTTTTTTCTTCTGTGTGGCACGTTTTGGGGGGTGGGGCATCAGTCCTTCTTGGCCACCATAGCTGTCCTTCTAACTGTCAGTACATTGTTCGGGTCCTCCTGCTTCCCCTTGGCACGGATGTGTGTGCCCACCCTTATTTTGATGAATCTGAGCAAGTGTGCTTGTCCTTAGACACCTTGAACAACTCCATGGCCCACCACGAAGCCTCACACCTCCCTGATGGTGTCTCACACGAACTTGGTGTGCTTGGTGAGGTGCCTGCGCTGCTGGCTGTGCCTCGGCCTGCTGACGGTCTTCATCACCTTGTAGCCCTTGTTGAGGTCCATGACCATGGGGTAGCGCAGGGCGGGGGTGGTGCAGGACAGTGGCAGTTTACGAATTTCTTTATCGGCTCTCAAGAAAGGAGACATTAGTCTGAGGAAAAGAGTACACACATCATCACCATGCCTGTCTCAGGCGCCATGGTGGTGTGTGTACTCTTTTCCTCAGACTAATGTCTTCTTTTCTTGAGCTCTCATAGATAAAGCAACCCGTAAACTGCAAGGTCTCAAGTGTATTCCTCCCTCACCATTGCTTTAACTCACTTTTGTCTTCAAGCATGATGGGCCACTCTAGACCAACCTTCACATCCTTTCAAGGATTTCAAACTATTCGCCTAATTTAAGGCATGCATAGTTCTTTGCCATGTTCTGTGTTTGGCAGTGCTCTATCTGATACAAGCTTCCCAGGAATGTAAACAGTAATATCATTTCAAAATGGCCTTTGGCTTAGAACCTTTGCTGCTCCAGGAATCCAGCCTATGGATCATTTGACTGTACAACACTTGCTGCTAATCATATGAAGAAAAAAAAAAACAGTGTAATAATGCTATGTAATAAAAAGGTCACATGTGGATTGTAAATACGTCAGTTGTACTGTTCTCTGATACTGTTTTTCATGCTCTCAGAAGCTCTTTGTTGCCTGTGGTTCTTTGTCTAGGAGTGCAGCCCTGTGAGATTTACTTGTCGTTACATCAGTTTATCAAGTGATTCTGAAACTCCTTACCCACTCAATCAAATATAGACTATCTCACAAAGTACAACTACAACAGCAAGAAATAGTTATGTGTGTTTGTACATATCTTTGAGTTATGGGAATTTCCAGAAGTTTCACTTTTGTGGGGACTTAGGTTTATAAACCTGCCTCCTTCTTCCCCCTGTATTTGAAAAGAAATCGGGAAACAAAATTTAGTAAAGGAAAAGGGATGTGTTTGCAGTTTGCCTATCCATAGGGAGGGAAGTCTAATTTCCTTCTTACCTCACCTGTGACCGTCTTGAAATGGGTAAAAAGCCATGACAAAAGGGCAAATTTAGCTGTGAGACCTGTTATGATGTCAGCTTTTTAAAATCCCTGTCTAAAGAAAATGCAATCTTAAAGATGCTCCATTTTGAAGGTGAAAAGAACCTCGGGTTCTTTTGTGGCTTGTAAGATCCCCGTCTATATCCAGAATGCCAGTGTTTTTTTTTTTTGTTTTTGTTTTTTTTTTTTTGGCTTGTCAGAGGACTCTTAATTACAGTGGGCAGAGGGGGTGGGTGCAGGATGAGACAGGATAGACACATGCATAGTTGATAGTGTGTTAGCTGAAGGAAAGGACAGACACAAGTCTATCGTCTTTCCTGCCAAGGCTTCAGCATCAGATTAAGGTTAAAAAGTGTGTGAAACACATGTTCTTTTGTATCATTATATTCATCAGCTGTCATTAGCCACTCTTGTTTCTTCTATTTCCATTTCTGAGTGTGTATGTGTGTGTGTTATTCCTGGATTATCTTGTTTCAGACATCATTTTATTTTACTCCCATATCTTCTTTTAAAATTCTTAGTGATAAGTAAACACTTGAAGCTAGAGATTGTTAAATTTACTTTATGTTCTTTGTGTTGGAAATTAAGAAAATCCTCATTTTTGTCCCATCCTGTTCTGTTCAGTTTGCCTGGGTTAAATTAACTTTCTCAAGATCCTGATTATATCGTGATCAGAGTCAGTCTTTTTACTCGCCCAGTATATATAGAAAACACAATAGTGTTCAGCGTGTTTTATGTGTAAGTGATTATAATACTTCACTGTTATTGCTTATTTTTGTTTTCTGGTGGTGAGAGATTGTATTTATTAATTTGTTATTCTTTGACAGAGACTTTCTCCTGCCGTGTGAAACAGTGTCTGGAGGGCTGGTGACATGAGTGGGTGAAGCAATTTGTCAAGGGTCCAAACAGACAGAGAAAATTGATTGAAATACACTTTAAGAAAGGCAAGTTCTAGCCAAGTGTGGAGGAACACTCATGTAATCCCAGAACTCAGGGAGCCAGAGTCAGGCAGATTTCTGTAAATTCAAAGCCAGCCTGGTCTACGAAGCAAGTTCAGGACAGCCAAGGCTACACAGAGGAACCCTGTCTTAGAAAACAAAACAAAACCCAAAACAAAAAAACAAAATCCCAATACAGGGAAAAGTCAAGTTCTTAGAGAGGAGGGGATCTTGGATCTGGGAGGGAATGGGGATTCTTCTTATAACGTGAAGTAGTTAGTGGGAAGTTACTTGGTCTTTTCGTGTGAGCCGTTTGTAGGCGTCAACCTGTGGATAGATAGGTGTGCTTCTTAGTATCTCACCGAATAGATTTTACAGTGCTGTCTCTCTGTGTTGGTCATTTAGACAGACTGTTGAGTGTCAAACTCTAAATGCCATAAGTAACTGATTATTCTCCAAGGAGGTCACGGTCACATCGTCCCCACTGATTCCCAAAGCATGGGAATCCCGAGCCCTATGTAATAATGCAGGTTGGCCTTGTTTTTGCAATCCTCCTGTCTTAGTTTACTAAGTGCTGGAATTACAGGTGCAATAGTATATGATTTGCGGTTAGACACAGACGGCTACCACCAACATAACAGTCGAATGCAAAGGAATAGGGCGAGTATTTAGAGTAAAGGAACTTTCCCTACCACAGGAGATGCTCAGCCACCATATTTGGATTTTATCAGAGTTAAGAATCACTCTGTTTGACAACACCGTCACATGCAACCAGGGCCAGTCAGCTAGTGTTAGATCTTAAATATGGAGGGAATGTTTTCGTAGTCCACCGAATGCTTCTAAGCTCAAGCTCAGACTGACTGAGTGTAAATCCTTTCAGCGGAACTCCCACCGCCGTACACAGCCATCGCCAGTCCAGGGGCCAGCGGGGTTCCCGTGATCAACTGTCGCGTGTGCCAGTCTCTCATCAACCTGGATGGCAAACTTCACCAGCATGTGGTTAAGTGCACAGTTTGCAATGAAGCTACGGTAAGTGGCAGTTTCCATTAAAAAGCGTAGATCATTAAAAAAAAACACAAAAAAAACCAAGAAGTGTAGGTCAGTAATGGTGTCTTATTTCTAAAGGGAGTTCTTTAATGTTATTTAAGTGTCAGTGTGGGCTGTGTACAAACATGACGATCCTTTTTATTTCTGTTCTGCCTGTCTTTTAGGATGCCTCTACATGTCTGGGATAACACAATTATGATTTTTCTTTGTTAATTGAAATATAACGTCCTTTTGGTTCTTTACATATTGTGGGCATTTATATTTTTCTTCAGTATCTGTCCATTTCTGTTTTAGTGCAAATCTACAGTGCTTTACTGCAGATGTGGTCTTTATCTCTAATATGTAGAGAACTGTTAATATCTATATCAGTATTCTTTTTCTTTGATTATAAATTTATTAGTACCTTCTGGGCCAAACTGCTTGTTTGAAAATTAGCTTAGTGTTTTATTGGACTTGCTAGATGATAATGCAATGTAATTTTAAAATAATTGGAGAGCATTATTTTTGAAGGACATTTTAAAAAGCTGTTCTTTGGGAAGAATAACTAAATTTACTCTCTCAAATAGTGCCTGGTAAGGGATATACTACTTAGTTGCTCTCCATTCCTACTTGCATAGTTAGATTTTAAATTTTCTTCAGTCTCTTTTGAAATCTGCAATTAAATATGAATTGAATTTTGGTGCTTGTTTTGTCTTCCTGTTTGGAAAACTGTAAAGCATTCTATTCTGCTAGTGATTATTGTATCTAAGAAGCACAAATCACAGATACTGGGCTTCATATGTTTGAAAGTTGCAAAACAAAACTCCAATTCATAGAGTGATGTATTTCCTTGCAGATATTCTTTTCCTGCAGGGGCTAGCCCATCATTTAGAGAAGTTTGTCATGATAAATATTCATACCTACAAAGCTAGCTAGTGTGGAAGTTGATGCATGGCTAGTGAATTTAATTAGGATCACCTTCTGTTGTGCTCTTTGCAGACTAGGGAAGCAAAGAAAGGGAGTAAGACAAAAGTACTAAATTTAAAAGACAGCTTTGACTCTTTCCTTGGATATCATAAAGTGTTTTTTTTTTTTTTTCCTTTGAGACAGTGTCTGGGTATGTATGGAGGTGGGGGGAACTCATGTGCATGTGGAGGCCAGAGGAGGATTTAGGGTATCTTTCTCTCTCACTCTTGGCCTTATTCCCTGAAGACTGTGTGTCTCACGGGAGCAGAAGCTTGTCCTTTCAGTTAGGCTGACCGTCTAGAATTTCCTCTACCTCTGTCTCTGCCACACCTACCTATAGTTCTGGGTTGCAGGTGTCTGCAGTCATGCCTGTCTTTTTTTATGTCAGTGTTGGGAATTTGAATTCAGGTTCCCAAGCTTGCATAGCAATCCCCCTCCCCCCACAGAGCCATCTCCTCAGTCCCTTTAGACACATCATCTTATTACATAGCCCAGGGCCCTCAAGCTCCTTCACGACCCTCCTGTTCAGTTCCTGGAGTGTGTCGCCATGCCCCGCTTTTGTTAATGGATAGGAGCAAACACACAAGGTTTAAGACTGTGTTTACTCTTTGGAAGTAAACAGAACACAGTAGGCCATTCATGTTGGAAATGAAGCTTAGCAAACAGGGTCAGTCAGCCAGCGATTCATTTGAACTGGACCAGTACAGTTTGTTCTAAGAAAACCACTTTGGTACCTAAAGGAAATCATGTTGACTCTTTTCACGATTAGCCCCTCCTCCCCACAAGTAAAGAAATGCAGACAATTGTGCAAACACTAGATGAGCTAAAAACATGTAGTTAGACTGTCTTGTTTTCTAGCTCTAAGGTTACAGAGGAGGAAAAATGAGAAGAAAGTTTGGAGCAGTGCCTTGACATGTGACTAGATTATGTCTCACATGTAATTTGGTCTTAAGCTTTCAAGTGAAGAGCTTTGAAGCACCGGGAGTGGTTTCAGAGAATTCTATGTTGAAAATATTGGAGATAATGAATGAAATAGGCTTAGGTCCAACAGCCAAGTTCCTTACACCCACTGTCTGTGTCCACTACTATGATCCTTTCCTGACCTGAAATTGGGCCTCAGGGTCTCTTTTCTCTGTGGTGGCCGTCTGTCAGATAAAATGGCCTGTAGCCAACTGGTAACCTGAGATTCAGAGGCTGACAGACTGCAGTGTGAGTCCCAGTTCTGTTTTCTGTTGAGTGACTGTATCTTGGGGGGTTTATATTTTAAAGTGTGCTTTCTTACCAGCTTTGTAGAACTGTATGGGAACTGTATGTAGAACTGTGTGTGGACAGCACAGTTATTGGCAGCGTAGCTTTCATGATTGCTGTTGTTATTGTTGTTCTTGTTGTTACTTGGGACAGGATCTCATTGTGTAGTTCTGGCTGTCCTGAAACTCACTATGTAGACCAGGATAGCCTGGAACTCATAGAGATCCACCTGCCTCTTCCTTGTGAGTGCTGGGATTAAAGGCATATGCCACTACACCCAGCTAGGTCACTTTGTTTTACCAAATAATAATTTTAGAACATGCTCTTGGGCTGCAGAAATGACTCAAAGGTTAAGAGCACTCGTTGCCTTTGCAGAGGACTTGGGTTCAGTTCCCAGCACCTATTTGGCAGCTAACAACTCTTTTGTAACAACAATTCCAGGGGACACATTGCCTTGATCTGGCCACTGGCACTTCACACATGTGATACAGAGACATACCTGCAGGCAAAACAGCCATATACATAAAAATAAATAAAGTTGAAAAACTAACTAACCAACAAACAAAGAATGCTCAAACACATTTCTCTTCTCCTTCTCCCATGCAGACCAAACAGGACATGACATATGGTGGCACTAAGGACTAGTACTCAAAATCTAACTTAGTTGCCTTGTGTTATAAGTGAAGGTACTGATGTCTAGAAGTGAGAAAGTAATAAAATATGTGTGAAAAATATATTGTCACACATTTATTTTATGGTAAATTTTGAATAACATAAATAAAAAACAAACATATATGAGCCCAAATTCTGTTTTTCTTGTTGTTTTACACTCTACATGTATATATTTTTGATGTTTGTGAATTTTAAACATTCAGGTGTAGTTACCTACAATATGATTTAATAAATTAAAGAATTTTTACTAACATTTTTGTATTTCTATGACAGTTATTTACTTAAGCATTTGACTTTTTTTGAATGGTATGTATGGGCACTTTTTGATTTCCATGGTCATGTGTAACAATATACCCGCAAGAGGTGGAATGCATTTAGCATATCTACCCAGAGTGTAGTATGTATTTAGCCTGCTGGACATCCCGGGCTTCCAGCAGCATTGTCAGCATGCAGTGTGGGTTATTTTCCCTGTGGAGCAAGGGGCTGAGGGCCGTGGCTCGCTGCCGATTCACTCCAGCTTCTTTAGGGAATCTCAGAGTGCATATTGCTTTGCTAGCCTTGAAAAAGGTAAAAATTTAACAGCCTATGTATGTTTTCTACCGAACACAGACTTCTTTATGTCACCAAATAAATGAAAAACTGCACGTTGGACTATTAGAATAGTCCTATTAAGGACTCCCTGCAGGAAAACATGAAAATTTTCTAAATGGCCATCATCCTTATTTAATGTTAACATTTATGCTGTACAAACTTTTCTAAGTAAACATTACTAGTATAAACTTATCAAATACAGAAAATTAATGATGACATCATATTGCTATCTAATATTTTTTATTTTTGCAATTTTATTTACCTTTTAAATATTTTTCCAATTTTGTTTACCTTTCTTTTCCTTTTCTACGTCTTTATCTTTCTTTTTTTAAGTATATGGGGGTGTTGCCTGCATGGATGTCTGTGCACCACATGAGTACAATTGCCCAAGATGGCCAGAAGAGGGAGTCAGAGCCTCTAGAATTGGAGGTGGTTATGCGCCTGGGAATTAAACTCTCACCTACCACCCCACCCCACTCTGCCAGAAGAGTAGCTAGTACTCCTCAACATTCAGCTATCTCCCCGGCCCCTGCTGACTTGATTCACATTTCCCAAGCTGTCTCATGAACATCTTTAGGAAGGAGAGACTTTTACTTCAGAAATCAACCAGAATCATATATTGCGTTTGGTTGCCACAATCACTTTAACATTCTGTTTTCTGAAAATTTGCTCTCTTTTGTCTTTATTGCTTTTATGTTTTGATTGGTACAGGCAAAATATTTTGTAGACTGTCTCTCAGGTTAGGATGTCTCCTGTTTGCTCAAGTCATGTGTTTTGGAAGGAGCACCACAGAAAACATCTGTTCTTTTCATTGTGACTGTTCAGTGTAGAAAGCTTAGGTTCTAATATTGCGATGAGTGCTCTCTTCTCTGTTTTTTATTCTCACTTTAAATTTACTGTAAATATAAAAAAAATACTAGTGTTTGGAGCCATTGCAAGTTTTTAAGTTAGATATCAGTCACACTGTTGAGCACTTGAAGGAAAGATGTAATGAGCCTCTTCTCTCTGCTGTGGCTTAAGTTTAAGGAGAAAGCAACTTGCATGCACCACCTGTTCCTACCCAATGAAGAGGCCAGGGCAAACTCATTTTGAAATGTATTCTTTATAACAAATTCCCACCGTCCCTGAATTTCTGAGTGCTTACCCACCAACATCTTTGCTATTTGGAACCATGTGCAGTACACTCTTTCTTAGACTGTACTTTGGTAGCACTGTGGGGCCTTCAATTTTCAAGTAATCCTTTCCTCCTTAAACACAATTTGTAACAACTTGTATTTTGGTTGATTTCCTATATCTGCATTTTTTTCCATTATCTAGCCAATCAAAACTCCCCCAACAGGGAAGAAATATGTTAGATGCCCTTGTAATTGTCTCCTCATTTGTAAGGACACATCTCGGCGAATAGGATGTCCGAGACCCAACTGGTAAGAGACAAAGATTCATTCCTTATTCATTCATTCATTTGTTCATTCAACAAGTAATTTAATTAAGGATCATTGTGTACTAGGCTTTATTTCAGACAGTCTTTGTCCTCAGTTATTACAGAGCATAGAGTTTTCTTGTTACTGTTGTTAAAGAGATAATATACTTAGAACTTGACAGTCAGAATGAACAATGGATATTTTCTTTTTCTTATGTGAGTATTTAATGAACTATAATAAATCAGTGGCTCACTGAAGTTATTAAAAATAACGAGTAAATTTACCTTTGATATGATTCATTTTAATCCAAGAGACCTGTTTGGCTGTGTATCTCCTTACATGCAACATGAGTATATGTATAATACATGTCATAATGCCCGGGCTTCGTTGTCTATGCCACATTTCACTGTGCATGTGCTCACATCCGGGTATATAAACACCTTCACTGTTTCCTTTTTCCTGCAACTTCTCTGGCCTTTGATCATAATCTGGCTGGAGAACAGAAAGGAAACATGGACTCCACTTTACTTTCTTTCCATCTCTGCCTAGTGAATAATTATTAAGGAGTACTAGCTTTTGGAAGAAATTTGGTTTCATCTCAGCACTTAGTACTTTCATGACAGACACTTTTATTAATGTGGAAAATATTTTGTGCATTCACTCTTCTTCCAAACTCAAGTTATCTCTGTAGTTTAGGAAAAAAATAATTGTTATTTGAAGTTATAAAAATTTAGAAACAGCAGTTAAATGCTACCTAAGAACATTGATTAGAACTCATGTCATAACATGGCTTATATTTGAAAAAAGTATGTATTTTGCTTTACTTTTGAAAGATTATTGGTGCTTTCTGTGATTTGGGGTCTAGTGTTTAATAGTGAATTCAGTTAATTCACGTTATTGTAGTCTGATTCTGGCCATATGTTCTGCATTTGCCCTTGGTCTGCTTGTGGGCTAATGAATTTGTTTGCCTTTTCTTCCGACAGTCGGCGCATAATTAACCTTGGCCCCATAATGCTCATTTCTGAAGAGCAGCCGGCTCAGCCTGCATTGCCAATCCAGCCAGAAGGTACAAGGGTTGTGTGTGGGCACTGCGGAAACACGTTCCTGGTAAGTAGCTGTACTTTGGCCATTTGTAGACACTAATCTATAAATCTAGGTTATGATCTGTAGATTTGAGGACTGTTTAAAATTGTATACCGTACATTGATAAAAAACTTAAAATAGAGCCTTATTTATGAAGCTAGTGAGTAAAGAAGATAGCAGGGATATAGAACATCCTTTGTTAACCAGACAAAAGGTGAATCCAGTTGTAGCTCTACGGGTATCTTTGTGAGCAAGTAAATCTTAGGGCTCTTTTTGCTTAGTGTCAAAATACACATGTTCAACTTGTTTTTATGGCTTCTAGATTCAAGAACAATTCTTATTATGATGTATAAAACAGGTCCTGAGTTCGATTCCCAGCAGCCACATGGTGGCTCACAACCACCTATAATATAATCCGATGCCTTCTTCTGGCATGCAGATGTACATGTAGATAGAGCACTCATACACAGGAAAAATAAATCTTTAACAAACATTTTACTTGGAGTAAAGGAAATTAATTCTGATACCCATGATTAGACAGGCCATTGGAGAAAATCTAAAATAGAAGTATTTTGATGTTAGCAAATCTGTGGAAGTATTTTACCACTATGAACTTGTACTCACAATTCTTTTTCTAAATTTTTTTTTAATATTAGTTGCAGTTTATTAACTTTGTATCCCAGCTGTATCCCACTCCCTTATTCCTTCCCAGTCCCACCCTCCCACCTTCATCTCCTCCCTGCCCCTTTATAAGTCCACTGATAGGGGAGGACCTCCTCCCCTTTCATCTGACCCTGGTTTATCAGGTATCTTCAGAACTGGCTGCAGTGTCCTCCTCTGTGGCCTAGCTAGGCTTCTCCTCCCACGGTGTGTGTGGGGGAGGTCAAAGAGTCCGCCATTGAGTTCATGTCAGAAATAGTCCCTGTTCTCCTTACTAGTGTACCCGCTTGGATACTGAGCTACCATGGGGTATATCTGAGCAGAGGTTCTAGGTTATATCCATAAATGGTCCTTGGTTGGAGAAACAGTCTCATAAAAGACTCCTGTGCCCAGATATATTTGGTCCTTGTGGAGCTCCTGTCCTCCCCAGGTCATGTTAACTCCCCCTTCTTTTTTATGAGTCCCTGCACTCTGCCGAAGGTTTGGTTATGAGTCTTAGTATCTGCTTTGATACACTGCTAAGTAGAATTCTCAGTAGAGGAATACAGAATGGGAGAAAAACACTTAAAGAAATGCTCAACGTCCTTAGCTGTCGGAGAGATGCAAATCATAACGACCCTGAGATTGCACCTGACACCCATCAGAATGGCTAAGATCAAAAACTCAAGTGATAACACATGCTGGAGAGGTTGTGGAGAATGCAAACTTGTACAACCACTTTGGAAATCAATTTGGTGCTTTCTCAGACAGTTAGGAATAGTGCTACCTCAAGATCCAACTGTACCACTCTTTGGGCATATATCCAAAAGATGTTCAAGTACACAACAAGGACATTTGCTCAACCATGTTTGTAGCAGCTTTATTTGTAATAGCCAGAACCTGGAAACAACCCAGATATCCCTCAGTCGAGGAATGGATACAGAAATTGTGGTACATTTACACAACGGAATACTACTCAGCATTTAAAAATGAGGAAATCATGAAATTTGCAGGCAAATGGTGGGACCTAGAAAAGATCATCCTGAGTGAGGTATCACAGAAGCATAAAGACACACATGGTATATACTCACTTATATAGACCTATAAGATAGGATAAACATACTGAAATCTATACATGTAAAGAAGATAAGCAAGAAAGAGGACCTGGGGTAAGATGATCAATCCTCACTTAGAAAAACAAATGGGATGGACATTAGATGTAGGAGAAAACAGGTAACAGGACAGGAACCTACCACAGAGGGCCTGTGAAAGACTCTACAGTTCATTTTTAAAGAATTAATTTCACCCCATCAGGAATGCTAACAAAGCATTGGCCCATCATGGTGGCACATGCCTTTAATCCCAGCCCTTGGATGGTAGAGTCTCTTGGATCTCTAAGTTCAAGGTGAGCCTGGTCTACAGAGTGAGTTCCAGCCAGAGCTATAGAGGGATTTTTTTTTCTTCTATTCAACGTATAGGAGAAAAGAATGTTATTTTATTTTCAGTCCTTGGTATCAGAAGGAAGTCTCCAAGTGCGCCATGGAATGAAAGAGCTCAAGAAGTGGAGTTGGTGTTTTCTTTTTAGATGTTTATTGTGTTGAAGCGAGTTGTATGTAGTTCTAAATGTCACCTCAGGCGTGGGGCCTCTGTGTCTACCTGGTTACCAGCCAGCGTCCCTCCAGTGCTTTCAACTTCTCCAGCTACTTAACTGAAAGGGGTTTAGTCATTCAAACTGTTTCTTTTCCTATTTCTTTTTGACGTGTCAATTATGGACCTTATTCACAACTTTGTAAGCTCTGACGTGAACATTTGCTCTCACACCACCTTCCTTGTATTCTTACCCTCATTGCCTTTTCTTAATCTCCACAGACTTATGTCACTCAGTGTCCACATGCTTTATATTATTAGAGCAATCGTGTTCATGGCAGAGCTGTGTGATGTGGCATATTTTCCTACGTGGCTTTCAGCATTTTATTGGAACTGTAAATATTTACTCACCCGTTTTTGGATTTATTTAGGTCTCTATGTATTCATTAATTCTTTACATGGTGTTTTAGATATATTAAATTTCATGATCTAGTCGGATGTGTCTAAAATATCCTATTTTACCTCTCTGCTCCAAAGCTGTCATCTTGGGCCCTCCTTCACCACCATCCAGAAAGGTCTTTTTTCTTCTGCAGATCTGCATTTTATGCTACAGTCTCAACTGTTGACTTTGTCCTTCTGAGATGAGATGGGAAGTAAATTTTATTCTGTAGGTGGCTTTTAATTTAACATCAAGTCTGCACAATAATTTTTTAGATATTGAACATTAGGGTCCCAGTTGTTCCGTTCAGAAGATTGCAGACTTTTCGCACTGATAGGGAGACTTTTATCATTTTAGTTCCAAGTCCTTGCTCTCTGACCTCTTCCTCTTCATTCTTGTATTTTTCTATCTTCTCTTTCATTTTCCTCATTGATTTGAAATTTCACAAGGACACATTTGAGGGAAAGTCTTCCGTGGGCCTTTGGATTTATTTCAGGAGACTTAGCTTAAATACCTAATGGCCTTTCACATTCTGTTTCCTTTTGATCCTTTTGATTCTTTCTCTTCCCCAGAAAAATACTATACTTTTGAGGAGGCGATATTTTTTTTCAGTGCTGTTCTCTGCTTGGTCCTCATTTTTCTATTTGTGTTTCTTTTGTAACAGAAAATTTACTGAAATGTTTATTTAAATCCCCTCACTGGACTCCTCATGAAGACAGAGCCTAGATGATTTCTTTTCCATTGTCTACTTTTCTTTGAAAACTCGTCATTCAAAAATACTTGCAAATCTACTGAGGAGCCAGTTCTGCTGAGGAAAGATTCTCTGCTCTCCAGGGAGAGCTGGAGCCGGGGTACAGCCTTCTAGGCAATGACTGGGTGATGTGCTTAACCTTCTGCTCCAATGTAGACTTTAATTCCTTTGGTTTAGAATACTCTACCTGCTTTCCTAAGGTCACAGGCTTGAAAACGCAGTTCCTTTCTCAGACTAAATCACTGCTCTCTTGCATGTGTTGAGGGAGGAGAGGTTCAGGCTATATAGTCTAGAGAGAGTTTACAAGAAACACTTGGTATTTAGTTTTCAGCGTTGTGGTGTAGCTGACAACCAGAAATCACGTGTACATTAAAATCATCAGAATCAAACTAATTTATATTTACATCACATTTAGTGTAAGTATCATATAAACAACGCTTGAACACTTTACTATTTGCATTCTTTACAATTTCAGGAAGATGAGACAATATCCTCAGCTCTTGTTCCACAGTAGGCGGCTCCTAACTCTTCTGTGGCCTTCTTGAGCTCCTGGTGGCTGTCCCCCCTGCCCCTGTGGGCTTTGTTATTTTTGGTTTTGTGTACAGACGTGATCACACAATGTTTGTCTTTCTGTGGCTTGTTTTGTTTACTGTAATATCCTTCACGTTCACTAATGCCACATTGTGTTGTAGGTGCCTTCCTTTTAAAGACTGAATTGTTTCATTTCATGTATGCACCACCATTTCTTGACCTGTCGGTGAATTTATGAGTTGCTTCTGCATTTCTGTTAGTGTGACTAATGCTGCAGTTGGCGTGGAAATGTGATGCCTCTTGCTTGTGTCATAACCTCTAACACCCAACTTAGAAAGTACACAGTAGTTCAAATACTTCAACTGCTGTAGGGCTCCGCAGTGGGACCGTGCCTCTTTTCTCTGCCATGCCTCTCTGCAGGCAGTCACGTTTTAGCATCTGTTTCACCAAAGCCACTTGTTAAGATTTTGATTTCTACTCTACACAATTTGGAAGACATTTGCCCTCTGTTTGTTTGTTTGTTTTTCTTATTGTATCTTAACATCTATGAATTCACTTACTATCACTTTAGGCATAGTTGGAGAAGAAAATGAAAACTTGTTCACTCATTCAGTTGTGTGCAATTCATAATAGTGATTCAGATTTTTCCTATCTAGGACAAAATATAAATCCCTTTCCTTATATTTTATGATTAAAACAGTACTTATGTGAGTTAGGGAATATATTTGGAATAAGCCACAGATTTCTGTTTATACTTCATACTGACAGTACAGATTAGTATACTTTACAGATGTCAGTAGACATAGAATAAACTGTATTAAACACATTTGGTGCTCTTTGTCTCGTACGAAGAAACTGTCATTTTTAGCGTACTGTCATTTTAAACTACAGAGTAGACTTCTTTTCAACTTACTCAGGAATCTCCTTCCATGATGATCTTTCTATTTTCTATTTGGAATTTCTCAATGGATTATCTTTATAGCTACTCTACAAAAGAACTATTTTAATTTATAAAAAAATACAGAGAGCGTATGTACCTGGTGCTGCATAGATCCCAAGGAAATATGGCAAACAGGAAGCAATCTCTATTTTCATGGTTTTCTAACTTAGCAGGAAGGAGAAGATATTTAAGAGCCTCATGAATAGAGTATGGGGATACATTGTTTTTGTGCAGAGATGCAACTAACCTAAAAGACATGGAATTATCCTAGCAGTAATAGAAAACTACAGAAGTGTTTTATGCAAGGCTGGCAAGATGGCTGAGCAGGTAAAAGCACTTGCTGCCAACCCTGATAAACCTAGTTCAATTCTAGGAAGCCACATGGCAGAAGGAGAGGACTGATTCCCACAGTGTCCTCCACAGCAAGAACACACACACACACTCTCTCTCTCACGCAAAATAAAATAAGAATAAATGCAAAAATATTAGTTAAAAAAAAGAAGTGTTTTACACTTAGGCATATGGGTGCGTGCAGTCTATGACATAAACAGATGTTCAGCTTTTATTATTCAGAAAAGTGATGATGGTGGTTGATGGTTAGAAAAATTAGTAATGGAGAGAAAATTAGTGATAGTGTAAATAATATGAAAATGAGTGAGGAAAAAGTCTAAGATATTGTTAGCTATATATTTAAACTTAAACTGCAATGTAATACATTAGGTGCCTTTATGATATTTTGAACAAAGTGTGTTTTGTGGCTCTTCCTGTTACCTCCCTCACCTCCCTGTTACTCCTGTGTCCCCCACCAGACCCCATTCTTGATTCTTTTCCCTTTTCAAGTCCTCTGTTTAGTACTAGGGACATTAGGCAGTAAATGTTATGGAAATGATCTAAATTGAAATTTTAAATAGATGTGTAGGAGGGCTAGTTTTTAATTTATATCTTTATAATCTTTTTTCTTTTTCTATTAATTTTCATATATTTTTATTGAATACAGTTTATTCGCTTTGTATCCCAGCTGTAGCCCGCTCCCTCATTCTCTCCCAATCCCTCATCTCCTCCCATGCCCCTCCCCAAGTCCACTGACGGGGGAGATCCTCCTCCCCTTCCCAGTACATGCTGGAGAGGATGTGGAGAAAGGGGACCCCTCCTCCACTGCTGTGGGAGTGTAAACTTGTACAACCATTTTATTTATAATCTTAAAATATAATTTAAGCATTTAGGTATTTTGCTATATATAGCCACAGACTCACATTTATAGCCAGATTTTCTACTTAATATTTAGGCCAGGCATCTGAGTCACATTAACATGTCTTAGTCACACAGTAGTAATAATTAAACTTTTAATTCTTAATCTAGAAGAGATAGATGTTTGGTTTAAAATACAGAATTTAAAGATTATTTCAGAGTTTCTGGAAAGTTATTTTTGGTAATAAGTGAGAAAATTGTCAGGGTTTAAAGGTTGGGAATTGGTTTTGATAGTTTTGGGTTAACGAGGGAAGCCCCGGGGGACTGGGAGCTCAGTGATAACTTGTTGTTCTCCTTTGCTGGGTTTTATGCAGGAGAGGGTGCTTCTTGGACAGTTAGGAGGCCTCGAGGTCAGTCCCCAGCACATCAGTGGGCTGGAGAGTAGAGAGTCACTCAGTTTCATAAGTGTTGGCTGCAAAGTAGCTGGGAGCTTTTCTTCCTACTTATGTACTAAACATGAAAAGATTCAAGATTACCCATTCTTTGCCCTGGGTGGAGAAAATCAAGAGAATAAAAACGTGTCAGAAATAAACATGAAGTCATGTTTATAAATGTAAGTATGCAGATATTTAATTCTTCAGGTTGAAAAGCTAGGCTGAACTGTATGTAGTTCAGTTTTCTAGTGACAAGGAAAAGGAAAAAAGTCCTGTGATCTCTTAGAAGATACGGACAGCATTTTAAACAAAAGGATAACAACAACAGTGAAAAAAAAATGCTGTTTCTGGACCACTGAGATCAGAGAGGGCATTCTTTTTGTGGATTAAAGATCAATATGATGAGCTGTTCTCAACAGCAGCCTTCTGTTTCTAGTGTCATTTCTTTAATAGTCAGGCTTATGGGTCCTAAGTTAAGTGGGTTAGGAATTTACTACTTGGCACTGTTTCAAGACCTGCCCGGGCTTATTGACACAGTTTAGAAGAATGAGAGTTGTGTTTGCAAAGTATATTTGATGCCATTTTTATTTAATGGGACAATCAGGTATTATTCTATGAACAGTTTCATAAATTTTAGGAAATGACAGGCTAAAAAATTTAGACATTTTTGTAAGTACTTTAGTATTTTTCACGTGCGTCACTCACTGTTAACATCTAAAAGGAAGTTTTATGTTTCGTGTCCAAATATTGTTTATCATCTAAACTATTTTGAGATAATCCTGTGGTCAGATAAGAGTGACTGTTTTGAGGGGCACGTTGAAAAACCAGTTTCCTATAAGAATCAAGTAACTATGCAGGCTTACACTAGTCCCCTGGGAATATAAAGACATTTCTTAATGTCCAGGACAGGTTAGCACTGCATCTCTTGGGAATGGGTGTGCACTTGCTGGTAAAAGGCATATTCATCCTGACTGAGGTTAGTGTTCTCTTAAAACCACCCAACTCACCAACTATGCTGAGTCACAGGTCAGAGGCACAGCTCACCAAATGTGCTGAGTCACGGGTAATGTTTCAAGTGGGCCAATCTGTTACCCTCAGACAGAGACTTTTTTTTTTTTCACTTGAATACAGAGTTAGTGTTGTACCGGGGGAAATGATAGTTTTAATGAAAACATATTTCCAGGTATTTCTCATTTAATATCCATTAAAATATATTCTGGAGGGATAATTCTAAGTGACTGATTTTATGCAAAAAAGCCTTACTTATGAACTTTTACTGTTGAAAAAGGTATCATGGGCCCACTGAGTTTATCTGTTTAGTAGAATAGGTTAGAAATAAATGCAATATTGTAAGATGTCTAAAATGACAGTCCATTTTTAAAAAAGATTTATTTATTTATTGTTTATGTAGTATTCTGATTGCATGTGTGCGAAGCAGGTCAGAAGAGGCACAGATCTCATTATAGATAGTTGTGAGCCACCATGTGGTTGCTGGGAATTGAACTTAGGACCTTTGAAAAAACAGCCAGCGTTCTTAACTTCTGAGCCATCTCTCAATTTTTTGACAGAAATAAGATTTTCTTTTAAATGAGAACCTTGTCATTTAACTAAATTTGCCTTGAAAGAGCTGTAGCCTTTACTTACCAATGTCCATGCTGTTGTATGGACAGCATAGGAGCTGAAGGGCCTGCCTGCCAGCTAACTTCCCCACTTGAATCACGGGAAGAAATGGTTCCCAGTGGACTCAGACTCTCAGTATAGGACAGAAGAGAATGAATGACATGTCTTTATAGAGACTGTTGTGCTGTTTTCTTAGGGGAGAGTCAGGGCCAAGACAGGCAAGAGCAGGGGAAGGTCTGAGGGTCTCTCCCAGGTCAGAATTTGCCTGAAAAGCACAGAGCCATGGGTGAGATCACAGAGGGGTTACATCCAAGGAGGCTAGGCTGAAAAAGTTTTTCTCATATGTACGTATGAGGATAGGGGTTGCTCAAAGTCTTTTCTTCTCTTTCCTGCATGTCTCCCTTAGCTTCTGCATAGTGGATAGGGGTTTTTTGACTGGGATCAGACTTAGTTACCCCAGACTGTGATGATTCCCCAAGCTTCAATCAGGCAGGGGAGTGGGGCATCTGTGTGTGAGTACCAGTGCCTGCAGGATGTCAGACAGAAATGGCATTCCTTTGACCAGTTCCCTTGCCAGTCAATGAGTCTCTCTTCTGCCAAACGGATAACAATCTTGAAAATCTCATGCAAGCAGCACTTGAGAACGCTCAAATATAGTGTGATTGTTATAAGGGGTTTGATCACAGACATATCTATGCTTCTGTAGGCCTTTCTCCCAACAAAATCAGTCATATCAGACTTGGAATCAATGTCTACCGCACGCCCTTTCCCATCCACCCATGGCAATGCTGAGACTTGGCCCTATACAGAGACACCCAGAGCCATAGAGATGTGGGTGATAGGAAGGACTGCAGCCATATGGACAGGTCCAATCTGTAGCTTATCTAAAGATGTAGTCATGAATTCTAGCATGGGAACTCGGTGATGAGGAGTTTGAAAAACTGAGGAAGTGCTTGTGAGTAACGGGAGGCAGAAGGCATTGCTTTATCCTGGTCTAGTTACCACAGGTCTTATTTTTCATTAATGAAGAGATTGCACCCAACAAGCTGACATGCGGAGAAATGCAGACTCGTGGCTTCAAGGAACTGGAGACTTAGCTTCTGGTTCTGTGCGGTGTTCTTCTGGCTCATAGAAGTGTGCCAATGATGGCTAAGGTGCAGCAGGGCAGCCTCTGTATGAAAGCAGGGATGGTTAGCATGCATACTAGATTTTGCTTCTTACCATCTCACCATGGAACAGCACACATACAACCAGTCATCAGAAAGATGCTCCCTTCAGCACCTAGGAACGAGGAATCAGGTCAGAGCAGGGCTGAGCCTTCATGAAAGAGGTAGACATGCTATGTTTTTGATTTGGGGGCCTCTTGCAGGTGTGTTAGTACCCTAGTTAGGGAACTAACTATTTAAAAGATTTATTTATTTGTTTATTATGTATACAGTGTTCTGAATGCATGTGTACTTGCAGGCCAGAAGAGGACACCAGATCTCATTTTAGATGGTTGTGAGCCACCATGTGTATACTGGGAATTGAACTCAGGACCTCTGGAAGAGCAACAAGTGCTCTAACCTCTGAGCCCTCTCCAGTCCCCTAGCAGTCACATCTTAAGAGCAGCATTTTAGATAGGGAGATTGTAGAAAGTCAGAGTCTTTGCAGAAAGATATTTTCATTCATTAAAGTGTGTTACCACAAAATCAGCCCCAGACATAAAGGTTTTCCTGTTTTGAATTTGCCGCATCAAGAAACCATCATTGGAGGTGACATCAACACCATTTTGTGTCAGGTTGCTGGCCACATAGTTTGCCCATCACCATCGAGTCTCATGTGTTTGTTGTAACCGAATTTGCCAATTAACCTGTGCTAAAATGTACACTATGAAATAATAATGTTGAGATAATTGAACCCTTATTGGCAGGTCACCTAAAATTCACATTCAGCAATGTGTCAACCTTAAGTCTTGGGTAAGACGTAAGAGTTTTATAATTGTCTCTTCTGGTCATTTTTTTTGTGTGTTTTAATTATAAAAATTGTTGATGAAAAACTTTATAAATAACATCTGAAAGAATATTAAAAGTTTAGAAATTCATTTACTTTTGTTATAAAAATACAAAAACAGAAACAAAACCCCTGTAACTTTATTTTGTGCTCTGTAAATCTATGTAAATCCTTGTTTGGCACATTAATTCAAGAATCTTTTGCAGGGAAGAGTAACTGAAATACACCAGCTTGTTGTAAAGGATAAGCAGTGAGAAAGTTCGGTTGTTGTCTGAAAACAATGTGGGTTTGGTTGACATTCTCAGATGTTGAAAAGTAATCTCCCTGAAAAGACTGAGCATTCACATAAAGTTTCATTCCTACTTTATTTCACTTGAGGCTAAGTCCCTGCTCTGACGGAAAGAGAACGGGCAGGCTTCCTCAAGGCTAGTCAAGTTTCATGAAGTTTGAATTAAAATGAAGAAGCAGAGCACAGGAAAGCAATACCTCATTTCTTAAATCTAGGGATGAACGAAAACCCCCCTTTTTAAAAAATTATATTGTATTTTGGAAAATAGAATATGCATAAGATGTTGAAACCTTACAACAACTAGAAATTAGGCACCTAGAATCCTAAACAAAAGTTAATTTTTATATGGGAAACTTGCTTTGACACGAAGCTAATAACATTTATATCCCTGTGAAACTATGAAAGAATTATACTGTTACATTATTTAAAGCAAGATGAGCAATTAGAAAGCCTGTTGGGGTGTCAACAGTGAACCCAGGCCCCCATGTTTAGTCAACATTGGCTGAAACTTGGAGCAACTACACCTCCTTAAAAAGCCTTTTGAAGATACTTTCTTTCATGCGGTAAAGACTTTAGTTTAAATACAGGACCTTTGTTTGAAAGACTTTGCCCTAAGGCTGGTATGCTCTTCTGAGTATGTGAATGACAGTTCCATGGGAAGGGTAGCACACTCTAGTACTGCATTCACTGGTAGATGGAGTAGGGTTACTGTGTTTCTGTTGCAAATTTATAAGCAACCAGGGAGCAAGATACAGTTTCCTGGTTGTACTTCTGTCAGCATTGGGTTAATTCATTATGTATACTGTGACTTCTCACACAAGTAAGATAGAAAATTGAAATTAATTATAAATAAAAATATTCAAGTACTTTCAAGTTGCTTCTAAGGCTTAAAGGAAAATAAAGCTTGAAGGTACATGACAGGCTTAGTAAGTGAATGGAAGGGTGCAGAGAAATGAATCCATTCTGTTTTCCTTATGAGGCAAATCTAGATGACATCAGAGCCTTGTGAGAGTCATGGGAACCCACTCAGGCTGGGATCCCAAATGTGTTTCCAGGGCATGAGAGAACTATGGTACCAGGAGCAGGTGATTGATGGCTGCTGTCATGGTCCCTGGTGACATTTAGACTAAAAGAAACATGTCTCAGATTGGCTGGTTTTCAGTTGTTTTTCTTTTCAAATCCTTCTCTTTATTTATTTTACAGTGGATGGAACTGAGGTTCAACACTCTGGCAAAATGCCCTCACTGCAAAAAAATGTAAGTTCTCTGCTGGAAATACCGAGAAGCACTTGAGGGCGATCTAAAGAGTCTGGAATTCTTAAGCATATTTGATTTTTAAGACATGTTGGGAAGTGGATGATTCATATTTATCATTTCAAGACAAAGCTAGGCATCCTTAGACTAATATATCCCATTTTGAAATTAAAATAATTGGGTTTGGTTATTGTTCTTTAAACGGAAATTTTTAAGAGAGTAAAATTAATGAATTGTCAGAGGGTTTTCCACTGTTACATAGATTATAATCTTTTGCAACGAATGTGAAGTGTATAAGAAGTACTGTAATCATGGAGAAAATGGTTAGATTTTCCTTACTGTGGCAAAGCTTATGTAATTGTCTGTTTTAACTATCCACTCTGTTTAGCTGTGTTTCTATCTGCTCGGCCTAGTGGAAATATCAGAACACAATGTGAACATGGAAAACCACAAATGATATTTTGATTAAAAATATTTTATGGCATTTGTGTTGGGGCTTCTGAGGACCAAGGACTTTGCTAGGAGGACTGACAGGAATCAATCAGTCGTACTCACAGAGAAGAGTAAAATCTACTCAGCAAAGGGAAAAAACAAACTCTGGAGGCATTAAGCAGAAGCTTCAGAGAAGCCTTGCCAAGTCGAGTCTTTTGTGAAAGAGTTGTTACTATAGTGTGCGTCTGTGTCCTTTGAGACGTAGTACCTTGGGGAACATTGTGAAGGACATACCTACATTCTAGATACCCAACAGGAAAGTTCATATTTGGGATAACCGTATCATTCAGAGAGAATTTATGCTCTGTAAGCCATTCTTACGACATATGGGATGCTGGAAACTTTTTTAAAACCTTATTTTCCAGGCAGCCAACCTTGTTAAGAAGGGCCTTTAAGTGAGAATATTCTTAGACTTGATTTGCTAACCTTTCCACACAACATTTATTTTGAAAATGACAATTTAATTAAAAATGACTCTCCATGAATGTGTGTGAATTGTAATGTAAGTAAAGTCAATTAAATGGGAATGTTTTGACAATTCAATTCTCAAAACAGAAATATAGATTCGTACTTTATATGACCTTTAGTATGATTTAATTAACTTCATATATTTTGACAGTAGAAGAGTTCCAAGAATGGATTCTCAGAGAAAATAATTAAAGTATCTGAAAAACAGAGAACACATAATGAAATGTCTCTATTCATGCTGCTAAATGATTTCAATTAAATATAGCTCTGGGATAATTTTATTTATCATTAATTTTTAACCCCAAAAGAAGAGGTATTTTAAATTTGTGAAATCTGTCACCTAAGTTCTTAGCTTTATTAAATCTGGTAGACGTCCATGCATGGAGAAGGAAAGCAGACAAACCCAAATACATATACACATAAACACAGGAAAAAATCCTGTTGGGGGGACAACACTACCCAGCATACATAAATAGGCATGCTATTAATTCGCTTTATGAATGCATCACAAATGCACAAAACTAAGTGGGAAATATACTCTCCAAGGACACTAAATAGTATTAAAAACTGTATAAACTGAGCAGCAGAGGATTGGATGTGAGGCACAGTGAGACGGCCTTCCAGACACCTGTACACATTAGCCAGGACTTTCGCAACAATCTGAGAATGTGGGGATTGTTAGCCTAGTTTTACAAATTAAAAGCTGTTGAGAAAGGGCAAGGGTTATGTTTAAGGAACTTTTCGATTAATTGCTCTAGAACAATGGCACTATTTCTGCTGATGAGAAGAATGTTAACTTTCTGGTTATAAGGTTGTATTGATATAAAGAAGAGCTTGTATCAACAACTTAGGGAGCAGTGTGCATAGTAATCTGTGTGGTCTAAACCAGCTTGAATGTCATTCTAAGAAGATGGTTTGTAGAATTGGAGTCATAAGCTAACCACGGGAAAACTCAGGGCTTTTGTTACTTTGAGGGCAGATGCTGTCGTCACATGACCTCCCTTAGCTGGTGTCCGGATTTCTTTGGGCATGTTTTTCTTTATAGCAATATTATGGGTCTGTTAGAATAAGATACCACCAATAGCATATTCTTTTTTTGCACATAACTATCCTAGAATTCTTTTTTAATTATGGACTTATTACTACATATGCCATGTGTTAATCTCACAGGTGTTTGCCCACATCTCCAAAGGCAAAGAAATGTGTTCTGCTATCCCAGTTCCTTATAAAGGCAGAAGTGGAGGCTGTTATAGCCATGTACTGTCTTTTTAAAAATTATTTTATTTTATTTACATTTGTGTTTTGCCTTCTTGTATGTCTGTGTGAGTGTGGACATTATGGGAACTGGAGTTACAGCTGCCCTGTGGGTGCTGGGATTTGAACATGGTTCCTTTGGAAGAGCAGCCAGTGCCCTTAACCGCTGAGCCATACATGGTTCCTTTGGAAGAGCAGCCAGTGCCCTTAACCGCTGAGCCATCTCTCCAGCCCTGCCATGTTCCTTCTTATCTTAATTCTTTTCATTGTTTTCTTAACTTTGTCTTCCTCGTGGCATATACATTGTTTTGAGGAAGCTATTTTCTCTTTGTGTTTACAGAATGTTTTCTGTAAGTTCATTATCTAAACTCCAATCACTAACTTCTTAGGAAGGTTTATAAGCTCTCTCAGCTTTAAGTCTCTACCTACTTTCTAGAACTTTCTGTGATTTTTTTTTCTATACCTAACAAAGAACTGCCATGTGCTAACATTAACACATTGTTTTACATACATAAACATCTTCTATAGTCCCTTGATTCTTTCTTTTCTTTATTCTTATGTGTGAGCTGTGGTGACATGGTCTGGCTGCTTTATTTTCTCTCCCCTGTTTGCCTCAAAAACACCCATTAAACCCTACAAATTAGGTGAAGTCTCTTTTGCTTCTTTTGTTTGCTTTTATGAACCTCCTGTGGGAGACTGGTTACGATAATATTTTTCTCTCCTACATGAGCCATGCTACTATTATGGACTAAAATGGCTCATCCTTCTGTCCATTCCGGTCTCACCCTATCCTGAAACCTTGCTATACTGGTTCATTTTGTATTGCAATAATGAAATATTTAAGGCTTCATGCATAATAAAGAAAAAAATGAGGCTTATTTTAGCTCATACGATCTAGGGTTAAGGGCCTAGGTGTGGCTGCAGCCTTCTTGCTGGCAGAATTTGGGGGTGGTACAGTTCACATGGCTAGTGATTGGGAATGCACACATGCATTTGTCTTTCTGGTTCTTCTGCCTATTCTTTAAGAACAAAACAAGACTCATGACTATGCAATCCTAATCATGCTATCCAATTAAATTCCCATCCGCTTTTCTTTTTTAAAAAAAAAAAAATATTCATTTTACATCCTGATTGAACCCGCGCCCCGTCCCTGCTTCCCACCATCTTTCTTCTATCCCCTCCTTTTCTCCTCAGAAAAGGGAGCCTCCTCACCCCCTAATCCACTCCAACACATCAAGATGCATCAGGGCTGAACACCTCCTGATTCACTAAGGCCAGGTGAGGCAACCCAGCTAGGGGGGAAGTGATCTAAAGCAGTAGAATCCATGCTCAATAGTACCTGCTCAACTTACTAGGGGACCCACATGAAGATCAAACTGCCCATCAGTTACGTATATGTAGAGAACCTAGGAAATCATGAAGTTTGCAGGCAAGTGGATGGAACTAGAAAGGATAATTCTGAGTGAGGTAACCGCGTCCCAGAAATTCCCATCCTGTTAAAACCTCACGGTGGAGATTATATTTCAACATGAATTTCAGAAGGGAGGAAGCGCTATTCAAACTGTAGCACTCACCCTCCCTTTTTACCGCATCCGAAACTATAAAGAACATTGCTCGGCATTAAAAATGTTGTTTTTCATAGCAATAGCTATACTCATACTTTCCAAGTGCCCCTTATAAGCCTACATTTCATAAAGTGGTTTGTGAATAGGGAAGTTGGTAATTTGAAGCATAATTAGGTTCTTGGGGACACTAAACAACCTTTCCCCATGTTTTTCTATATGCTTTAAGATAAATAATTAAGTGTAGTAAGCATCTTTGATGCATCGCTTAGCTGATATCAAAGTTGGAAAGGAGACCTAAGGGTCTACAAACAAAGTTGCATTGATGGTGGGGCTGGGGGCTGAGGTAGGGTGACGGTTTTCCTGAGGCTTTAGGGTTCAGGTAAAGAGAAATGGCCTTCTCCTTTCAGAAGACTGAAAGACTAGAATCTGCTCTCTCCCAATATAGTTCTTTTATGTTCTTGTCCCCAAATGAATAGGTAATGAAATATAACCTACCAGGAAGTGGCGATATAAAAAAAAAAAGATAGATTAGCTGGGCACAGTGCCACATGCTTGTGACCCCAGCACTCAGGGAAGCAGAGGTTGAGGCAGGCAGATCTCTGTGAGTTCAAGGCTAACCTGGTCTACAAAGCAAGTCCAGGATAGCCAAGACTACACTGAGAAACCCTATCTCAAAAAAACAAATGAACAACAAAAAAGATAGTTTGTGTCAGCAAGTATCTTAATAGCAAAAGGAACCCAAAATAGAGGGTTAAAAACATAGCAGTTGAGCATGAAATTAAAGCAAAAGGATAGAAAAAGTGTAACTATAAAACACTCTCCAAAGCCAAATACACACTAGGCGAATACTAACTAGCATCTACACATCTGTAGGAGTTTCAGTAGCAAGTCTTTTTGGTTTTTCAAGACAGTTTCTCTGTATAGCCTTGGCTGTCCTAGACTCACTTTGTAGACCTGCCTGCCTCTCTCTATTGTGCTGTTCTTCCTCTTAGTAACTGAACTCTGTTCCCAACACATCCCTAGCCCCAACTATACATACTTGTTCTCTTACAGTTGGGGTAGCTATTTATTTAGGGAGGAAACAACGGAATGGAGTAAAAGTGATGAGTACAGCTTCTTCCCATGGTCCTCAAACACAACTGCTTGATTCCGTGCTCTGTCCCTGCTCCAGTTGTCTGGAAAAGGAAGTACAGCTGGAACTTCGCAGATGCTGAGTTGCATCTGCCCGTGCCAGCTAAGCACAGCACAGGGCTGTTTGTAAGCTCTCGGCTTGATACCTGCATCTGGCTTTATACACGAGATACAAACACATCCCTAAAGTTATTGTAATTGTGGTTTTCCTTTTATGGTCTGGGTTTCTATTTTGTCACATGTTTTCACTTCACTATTTAGTATGAAAATAATACTATGGTCATGTCTTCAGAAACATAAAATTCATATTTGTATGAACCTTATACTATGTATATTATGGAATATAACTATACTATAAGTTCAAAATATGTAAAAATGAAAACTGGCAATTACAATGACTATGTTCTTGTGAATTAAGACATAAAAAAAGAACAAAAATTTAAGGCTTTAAAAGACAAAAAGTAGTTTTTTAATGGATGAAAAAAGAACTTCCTAGATAAAGTATCAAAAATCATAACCCTTAAAGAAATGTTTGAAATTTTGAATATACAGAATTACCTTGGGTTGGAAAGATGGCTCAGTGGTTAAAAACACGCATTGATCTTTCCAGGGACCTGAGTTCAGTTTCTAGTACCTACACATGGTTGCTCACAACTAGCTGTAATTCATGCTCTAGGGGATCTGGTCCATCTTGCCTCTGTAGACACCTACCCTCATGTGTACATTCACACACACCTACCCAAAATTAAAAATAGTAAAGTCTTAAAAAAGAATGGCCTTTTATTTCATTGACTTTCTTGATTAGAAACTCTATCAAAAGATTTTATTAGAACAATGTATTTTTATCACTGAGTGTAATATATGTCTATATCTCACATATATCCATAATATGTACCAGGAACGGTATGTCTGGGGTCAGCACACAAAAGACAGCCTGAGTTAAAGATATGAAGTGTTGAATAGAAGAAAAAAACCAACCATCAGTTGAAAAGATGCCTAACCTTCCGGAAATCAGGGTTGGACATATTCCAAAGTACAATAAAAACATTCTTGGCCATGATAAATAAGAACAATACTAAATGAAGTGCTGGGAAGAATTTTGGTGGGGTAATGGCATGTCTCATACATTTTTGCTGAAGATATAAGTTTGATATTTATTAAAGTTAAAGATATATCTGTGACATAAGCCAGCACTCCATTTTTAGGAATATGTTTGTGAAATTTTCATGCATAGATATGACACAAAATACTGCTCAGTGTAGTGGTTATAATAAGAAAATGTTCCATTTGTAATATCAAAGTTTATTATGAAAATAAATTAACTAGTTTCATATCAATACAGACTTCTACCATCAAGTATTAAGCTAATATAAGGTCAAATTCTAGGCAAGCAGTTCAGCACACATATCTATCAATGTTTGATATATGCACAAACAATCCTGGATATTGCATATAACACCACATATTATTAAATACTAAGAAGATATTTACTGGCGCAAAGAGCAGTCATTAGTCCTTGCTTCATCCCTATGGTGGGTCAGCACTTAGGCTGTGGAATAACAGCGGTTTCTTTATCTTCTGGTGAGTTAATTTGAACCGTAAAAAAACACATAGATTTTCTACACAGGATTCACAAAGTAAGATTAGTGTACCTGAGTTACTTCTTTGGTTCGCAGAAAAGCAGCTCTAATATTCATGTAGAATCTTTGACTTCTTCAATGAGCAGTTCTAATGAGTGTACTTGGTTTCTCATGCATGGGAAGTTAGATACCTCCACAAATTGCTAGACAGGTTGAAGTAATGAGAAACAATACTTAACTGTGAGCTATAAGGCAGGAAACCTACTGACAGGACACATGAAGAGCTAAAATGGTCGGTTCTGTTAAGTCAGAACTCCTTTGTGAGGATGCTTGATGACAGGAAAATGTTCATGCCTTCTGTGGGTCAGTATGCAGACAGGCAGGAAAAGAACACACTAGGACACGGGGAGGCTGGGTTAGGGTAGGAGAATCATACATACTTTCTCTTTTCACTCATTTCTCTATTTTCCAAATTTCGTGCATTAAACATAAACCATAAGCAAGCCAAATGCTTGTTACATACTTCTCCATTCCGGAAAAGACTTTTGGGATCAGGGACCACAGCGTTGGTTTTTTTTTTTTTCCTTGTGTTTGTTTTTGTGGATATTGTCAGTGACCAAGGCACCATTTACTTTTGTCACATTTTGGAAAATGTCATTTTTATAATACTGTCATTTTGAAGAAACACATGAAGCTAGTATATCAGTGAGGCAGTAGACAAGAAGTCGTGAAGCTGCAATGGATACATCTTTGCATAGATACTGAATGAGTCCCTTCGCTGTGTTCTTTCAGCTCTTCAGTAGGAAGCGCACTTCCCCGGAGACGCTGCTGTGCATATGTCACTGTTGGGATGATATGTATTTTCATTGGAGTTGGATTAACTGTGAGTAACAGCTTTGTTTGTTGGGATATGTGGTCTCACGGAGCAGAGGCTGGCCTTTGAGTTTATGATCCTCTTTCCTCTACCTCCCAAGTACTGGGATGGCAGGCGCACTCTACGGTGCCAAGAACACCGCTGTTAGTATTTATCAACAACTTGATTGTAAGCTTCCCCACTTTAGCCTGTGATGAGACTTAGGACAGCCATCAGAGGTCCCCAAGATGGTGGCAACTCAGCCTGACAGGCTCCAGAACTTCTGAAGGACAGTGGCCAATCAGATATCTAATCCTTGGATATGTCTTTTTTTGTAAAGATAGATAATACTTTAAAAAGTGTTTTTATTTTATATGTACAGGTGTTTTACCTATACGTATGTCTGTGTGCTATTTGCATGCCTGGTGCCTGTGGAGGCCAGCAGCGGGTGTCAGATTCTCCAGAGCTGGGATTACAGATGGTTGTGAGACCTGATGTGGGTAATGGGAATCTAATCTAGGGCCTTTGGGTGAACAGCCAGTGCTTTTAACTCTAGTGCCTCTCCAGCCCCACTTTTACAAGATTTTACAGCATTATATTAATTATACAAGTCAAGCTTTCATTGTGCAAGGCTATATCTAATGGATTCTGCCTAATCAGGGAAAGGCTTTTTGTGCCCGTCTAAAAGTCTTTAGCACTGAGAAATTCATTATTTGTCAAAAGTGCATTTACTTTTGTCGAGTGGGCAGAACCCACTTTTCATGGTCACGGAGTATCTTATATTCAGAACAACAGTGTTTGCTATGAGGATGGGTTAGTTTCAGAGGAGATGGAAGTTGAACAGTTAGCGTGGGAATGACAGAAGGAGCAGAGAGGGGAATTGATCATTGCTTTCTGTGTGCTGTGTTCCTTGGTTAATATTCCTGTCCCATATTATTAGCAATGCTCTACTGTACCACATGAGAGTAAATATTTACATGGATTAAATAGTTTACAAAGGTCATGTCACGTAAATTTTCTCTTTACTCTTTTCTTCTTTTTTGGTTCTGAGTTCTGGGATTTACAGGCATTCACTATCATGCCTGGCAGTATGCCTTTCTACATCATAAAATTTGTAGTTAATCCAAGTAGCATTGTTAACTGTTATAGTCTGGAGCGACATAAGGCCTTAGTAGCTTCAGTTTGGGGATATATTTTGTAGAATCACAAACAGGGAGGCCAACACAGATTTTCCAAGGAGACATTTCCTTAACAGTTCTAATCACTTACTTTTATATTATTTTTTGTTTTAGGTTGGCACACCAGATTTTGCAAGGCGATTTCATGCAACCTACGTGTCTTGGGCAATTGCTTATCTCATCGGTTTGATTTGCCTTATCCGAGCTTGTTATTGGGGCGCAATAAGAGTCAGTTATCCTGAACACAGTTTTGCTTAAAGATACTCATGAATCCTTGATGCAGGTGAGAGTGTCCAGTTGTTCTTAGTAAACTCTTCTGGACACCTTAAAATCACTGCTCTGCTGGATTCCATCTGGGTTTGTATAATAGTTTCGAGACTTTGTGAGTCTTTTCTGAACAGATGCTCACAGCAGGACATTATATGCAAGTTCATTTTGCTGCTAGGTTTTCAGACTTGGAAAAATAAAGCTGTGTCTTTGTTCTTTTAAATCATAAAGGTATTTTTGCATTTGTCATCACATGTTACATCTAATATCAGTTTATTATGTTTAAGCCAGTTATTGTATTACTTGCTTATCTGTGACTATTCCTAAGACGTGTTTATAAGTGTTTCTACACTAGGTTCACGTTTATACTTACATTTTAAACAGATCTGCTTGCTTTAAAAATCTAAGCAATAGGCATTTTTGCTTGAACTGCTTACTGTAATTTTAACCTAAGATTATAGTTACCTTATTCAGGAAAAAAAATTGAGTGTACCTTCAAAAACTTGGCATTCTTGTCAGAGAAAATTTCTAGATACTATATGCTTGTTTTTTGTTGTTTGTAGAAAGATCCAATATTTTGGTAGTAAATTAAAATACTTAGGATGAATACATTAGTCCACAGTTGGAGATGTTGGATAGATGTCTTTTCTCCAAGACAACAGGACCTTTTGCCTTTCATTTTTGTCTTTTTAGTTAGCATTTCCAAAGCATCTGGTCTGGATTTGTGGAATTTAATGTTACTCTTCTGAATGTATTCCTTTATAGACTGGAGAAAGTATTTCAGACATGTTTCATAATCCTCATCATCTCGTCAAAGACAGATTTACACTGGGCTGCACTCCATTTCCTCCGATCGTGGTAAACTTGTCTTCTTGCGGTTCTTGTGCACCCACTTCTCTGTGAAGAGAATCAATGACATTTTGCATTAGCTGAAATGTTAGAATTAGAGGTTCTTGTGCCATCTCTCACCTGGCCAGATAATGACTCAACATATTCAAGAAAATGGATCAGAGGTAAAGAGCTTCATAGTTTCCTGAACTTCGCTTGGGATTCATGGAATCAGCTCTTGCACTGCCCATGTTTGCAGTTTAGAAGGAATTATTTGATAGTCAGTGGTCTAAGCTCTTTCACGTGGTAGAGTTAGACAATGAGATGACCTGAGTAAATGGTAGGTGATTCCAAGGGACAAGACTAACGTTTTAAGTTATTTATGTTCCTGATTAATATAAAAAAATGTACTTTCCACGAAGTTTGGAGTGAAATACATGTAAACCTCAAAGAGAAAATGATAACTGTATAAATGAAGTAGCTCAGGATTATATGTACCTTGAAAATACACTAATAAAGATTATTATCCAAAATCGATTTGTTCTATTTCATCTTAAAAAAAACACACCATTTAATTTCCAAAGTTCATTTTGAGATCTTGCTTTGAAATATTCATACTAAAGAATACATATTATTTTATTTTATTTACATTTTGTGTTTTGCCTCCATGTATATCTGTGCGAGTGTGGACATTATGGGAACTGGAGTTACAGACAGTTGTGAGCTGCCATTTTGGTGCTGGAATTTGAACTTAAAAGAACAGCCAGTGTCCTTAACCAGAGCCATCTCTCCAGCCCCTACATACCATTATTATATAATTTTTTTAAATTCTTTTTATGAAGTTTTAATAACTACATTTTTGATCTGTTTATTTTTCATGCTATAGTACTGTTAGCACACTTATGTTCAATAACCAATGTCTTACAGTACTTTGTAATAGTGCTGGATGTTGTCAGTCCATTTTTCCCGTTGGTTAGAAACCTCACATTGTGTTTTATGCTATTTGACAATATCCTTCTAGAATATAACTCTGACAGACATATGACACCTTGTTCACATGTTCCTCCCATTTTGATCCCTGCTGAGTACTCAATCAAAATGAAAGAATGAATATGCATGAGAGATAAGTGATTGGATTATTTTTATTTCTTATGTGTACTTGGGCCAGTACTTGCTATTTTAAATTAAAATAATTTAATCTTTGGTTAAATATTACAATCTTAAGTTAGAGAAAAAAAGGTCCAGATGTTACCTAAAAGCAAAATATATAAAAAATAGATTTTTTTTTAATTTTTTAAATAAATTTATTTATTTATTTATTTTTTAAATTTATTTATTTTTATCTCAATCACAGGTTGGGTACTTTGATATAAAAAATAGATTAAAAGTGATTAAAACACATACAAATGCTTCAAAAACCAGTGTATGCAAAGATTTACAAATAACAGCAAAAGACAAATTGATGAAGATATTTTTCAAAATAGTGACTCAGTCTCTGAGATATGAGGAGGTTCTCAAAGCACAAAGAAGCAATTCATTGAAGACGAAAAATAAGCCAAGCATGGTGGTATGCACCTTTAATCCCAGAACTTGGGAAGCAGAGGCAGGTGGATTCTGTGAGCTTGATGCCAGCCTGGTCTACATAGCTACATGGTGAGAACCAGCCTAAAATAATAAATAAATATGAAACTAAACATTAATATCATTTAAAAAGTTATTGCTTTTTTAAGATTTTTGATTTTTTTCCTTTTTGAAATTCTTTTTCTTCACAATTTATTCATTATCTATCCCGATTGAAGCCACTCCCTCAACTCCCCCGGTCCCACCCTCCCTCCCTCTTGCCCTCATCCTTTCCCCTAGTCCACTGATTGGGGAGCTCTCCACTATTGCCATCTGCCCATAGCTTGTTAAGACTCATCAGGACTGCCTGGATCCTCTTCCTCCATGGCCTGGCAGGGCTGCATCATCAGGAGCAAGTGATCAGAGAGCAGTCAACTGAGGTCATGATTTTTAACTGCTTGTGCACACACATGCATGCAGGCACCTGTACAGGGCAGAGTGGTTGGTTTCCCTGGAGCTGGAGTTACATGTTGCTGTGAGCTGCCAGACATAGGTGCTGGGAATTAGACTCGGTTGTTTTGTTAGAGCAGTATGAGCCCTTAACTACTGAACCATCTCTCCAGCCCAACAGGC
>CM053760.1:7079586-7119694 GCA_028658305.1 Pachyuromys duprasi
ACATTGATGTAGTTCAGCTAAGCCTCTATTAAACTAAATGGAGATTTGAATTGTGCTTTGGGGAGTCTTCTCTTGATCAGCATCCAGTAGCTCAGGTCCATATGGTGATAATCTTGTAAGTATAGCCTTTAGTTTATAAGATGAAGATAGTGTGTACTATGCATTGTGATTAATGATGACACGTGACTTGTAACACTGATAGCATTGTGATTTGTAACTCATTCCCTCTAATGTATATTGTTATTATGATATTGGAATTATGTATCTCCAAAGACTTCTAAATAAGAGAAAGCATCTCAAAACAAAATAATTAGTAATCATACCTTATACTTGAAGAAATGTAAATAGTGCATACAATTTGTTTAAGATAATTCTTGCTAAGCAAGGTCTTACTTTGGTCTTATTTTGATAAACACCAGAATTTAGAAAGCTGTGTACCATAGAGATAGAGTGACAATGAGAAGGGACTTAAACTTATTTTGTTTTCTTAGTAAAACTTTGTTGTAGATAATATGATGAAAAGATAATCTAGTTGTTGTGGCCTCAGCTAATTAATGGTGTATTCAAATAAGCATGTAATATATTTACATGCTATATAATAGTGAAAGGAATAGACCAAATACAGTGGGAACCAGTGGAGAAGGAAGGTAAGGAAAGTGGAATTATTTTGGCTACATATCAGAATATAGACAACTTTAAAGTAACTTGCTTTGCTTTAAGCTGTGCATTAAGACTAGAGATCTTCTGTAAGGAAGTAGCAGGACCTTGACTTTGGTCTCGAACAATGAATAACCGTTTGGGAGAAGAGTAGCAGGGAGTGTGAGGAGTCTAGAGACACAGTTGGATTTCTATCCATGTTGAAACAGAATGATGTTTATTCAATAATGGCATGAATACCCACACTTTGGGGGTGGTGGTGGTTCACATTAGATGCATTCCTGAAAGGGAGAACTGGACTCTTAATAGTTGGTGGGGATTGGGAGTGGAGAAGGAGTTGGAGGGGAAGAAGTCGAATATGTGTGTGAATGCCTTAAAGAATACATTTAAACGTTGGTTAATAGGTAGTTGCAGTATGTGTAATATGTACTGTTTTGGACGATGTTACAGAACTGTTTTGGGAAAATATTAAAAGGGTTTCTTATCAAGAAATTGGGCAATTTACCCTAAGTGTGGGATGGAAAGAAGGTTGAGGCAGCAGCTGCCCTCCAGAGCAATGGTTCTTAACCTTCCTAATGCTGTGGCCCTTTAATCTCTCATTTTATGGTTGTGGTGACCCCCAACGATAAGGTTCTTTTTGTTGCTGCTTCGTAACTGTAATCTTGCTGCTGTTAGGAACTGTGATTTGCAGGGTGTATGACACGGGACTCCTGTGAAAGGCTCATTTGACTACCACAGGGTTCACAACCCACAAGCTGAGAGCAACAGCCCTAACGTTGTCCCCAGCATGGATAAAGCCTAGCCATCACTCACTGGTCTTGGATAATTGCATTATTTCTCTATACCTTAACTAGACAACAAGAATGACAGGTTAACTCTTACTGAATTATGTAACAGAAGTCTTTCTAAGTTATGTAACTTTTAGTATTTAATATTTATATCATGCCTAGTAAGTAAAGATGGTTATTATCTGCTGTTATATGGCTAGGTGTTGGAGGTATGCTATGAATCCAGGCATGCTTGCATAAAAGTGATTAATTCTGAGACATAGGCCAGGTAGCTCAGGATGGCTTTGAATTTAACTAGGTGGCCCAGTGTGGCCTCTAGCTTGAATCTTTGTGCCTCAGCTTTCTGAATGGTGGATTACAATGCACACCACTATGCCTCAGTTACAGAGTTGTTTATAATAATAATATGTACACAGCACTTTATTATGCATGCCATGAGTAGAACCTGTTTTGGTTATTATTAGTACAGACAATTTTGAACTGGTGGGCAGTATTTTTTATTTTTTTTTGGTGTGTTTGTGTGTGTTAGTTCTGGGGAATTAACTTAGATCCTTGCACATGGTAGGTAAGAATTCTACCCTTGAGATATATTCCAAGATATTTAAAAATTTTTTACTTTTCAACCAGGATCTTAAGTTGCTTAGGTGGGCCTTATACTTCTCCTGTCTCATCGTCTAAGTAGTAGTGATTACAGGCCTTCACACCTGTACCACTATTCACATGTTCATGTTCTTAAAGCTTAAGTGTATATAAAGGGATCACAGTTCAAAAGATGGTAATATTTATCTAGTTGCTCAAGGAATGTATTGTTTTATATATATTGTGTATTTTCCAGTGAATATAGGGCAAATAAGTGTTTCTTAAAGATAAACCTCTCTTATACTTTGTCTAGGATGGAAGAAAAAGAAAATTATAGTACACTACAGTGCCTTCTAAATTTCACAAGGTAGACATAGTGTTGGTGTCACAAGGTCACATGTGGGTAGCATTTACATCTATTTAAATGGTCTTCAGAGAGTAGTTGTAGAACTGATAACAATATGAGAGATGTATTTTGGGAGAAAAATGGATAGGAATCAGAATGATTTAAACCATCAAATTGAAGAGATGTTTAGTAAAGAGGTGTTTAAGGGAACTGGTGATGCCTTTAAGGAATCCAGGATGAAGATTTTTGATACCACAGCATTTAATTTCATTCTGGAGATATTTAGTTCACATCCCGCTGATAATGTAGAAGTGGGAATAGCAGTGGACAATGAGAAAAGTCGGGCTAGAGCTTAAGACATAAGGGCTAAAGTATACATTATATCATATTTCCGTGTGTATGTGGGTAGCCATAAACATAAACATTGATGAGTTTAGCTAAGAGGACCAAAGCTAAATTTAATCCTTAAGTTTATAATTAAAGAGAAGAAGAGGTATCAGATAAAGTAGAAGAGGCAGGAAACAGGCAGGAAACAATACAAGAGAACTGAGTTACATAAATTGGAGAAAGAAAATAACATAAAGAGGGATTGTGTAACTGTGGTGAAGTCAGTATAGAAATCTGGTTGTTGAATATTTAAATGAGTTTCATCTCTGTTTCCACTGTTTTCAACAGAGTATTGTAGTTGTTTGCCTATATAAAAATGTAAAAAGATAAAAGATGAAAATGTCTAAAAGATAAAAATGTGTTTTTCCCTATTAAAGTATGGAACCTCAAGGTCTTTATGACAATGGAAACCAAAAAATTGATTGGCAAACCGCTTCAACCCGCAAGACCTGTTCGTCATCTCTCTTCTCCTCCAGGTGAGCAATGGAATATTAAATTCTTTAGGTATTAATTTATTAATGGCTAATTGGTATTTGAAAGGCTAAATTATTATGAAGTAAATATTCATTGTGAATTTTAAAAGACGTAGTAAAAATTAATGATCCCATCTGTTTGAAGAGTTTACAAATGCTATGTCAAGATAAAGAGCTTATTAGTGTCTACTAACCGGTCTTACAGACATGTCCTAAGTCTTACAGACAAGCCAGGGAAGGAGAATAAGCTCTTTCCTGGAAAGTAGTATCTCTGTGGTTTGTTTGTTTGTTTGTTTGTTTGTTTGTTGGGTTTTGTTTTATTTTCATGTCTCATTGTATAGTTAACTGGTCTCTGGTCAGAGAGCTCCCTTGCATATAAATTATTTGTACCATGTGGTTATTGTCAGTGCATGATAGTCACATAGAATTTGTCTTGTAAAACACATGAAACACAACAAATTTAACAGCAAGGAAGGCCTAGAGGTGTTATGCTCTACATGTAATGCCAGCAGGAACCACGGGTATGCTTGAGCAGTTATGCTTCTAATTCCAGAAGGCTAAACAGCAAGAACTACTTAGGGGTAAGCCTGGCTTAATGGCTCAGGCCTGTAAGCCGACTGCCTGAAAAGTGAAGGCAATAAGATTGCACTGTCAAGGCTTATTTGGGGCACAGAGACAATTCAAGTCTGATTGGGCAGTTTAGCAATAACCTGTCATTACTTATAAGCTTGGTTTTTAGACTGCAAACCCTTCTCATGTTTGATTACCCATTCCTAAAAAGCTGGATGTCAGAGGGTTGAATAAATACTTGTTGAATAATGAACCATCATCAAATTTTTTTAACAATGCTAAAGATGTTACAAACATGCGTGTTTCCTAGACTGTGTGGAGTATAGACATGTTATTAGACATGTTTCTTAGGTATATCATTTGTTGAGCATGTGAATATTTAAAATAGTTTCTCTCTTCTAACAGGACCAGTGTTCCCTTTCAACTTTCAGAATGAATATCCATGCAACACTCAGTGCTTACAAAGTGGAGTTGGCAGAGTAAGTCTTAGAAATTATAACAGATTGGGCCAGGAGGCAGCACAGAGACACAGTATATGTTTATCTAGTGTGTGTGTGTGTGTAATATGTATACACACTTTACAGACTGTAAAATAACATTGTTAAGTGGCTACATACAAGATCTTATGTTAAGTACACTGTATTTTTTAAAGGTTAAAATATATTTCATACATATATTAAGGATTGCATGCTACCCATATACCTGTCATGTAGCATTTAAAAAATGCAAATGTTTTCCTATATTTGTTTTAAAAACAGAAGAGGACATTGCAGCCATTCCTGAAGAGACCTGATAAGCTAGAGTTAGATGGAAGGGGAGGAGGTCCTCCCCTATCAGTGGACTTGGAAAGGGGCAGGGAGGAGATGAGGGAGGGACGGGTGGGATAGGGAAGGAATGCGGGAGGGGGCTATGGCTGGGATACAAAGTATATAACCTGTGATTAATATAAAATAAAAATGTTAAAATTTAAAAAGTAATAATTCATATTTGTTTTTGAAGAAAAAATTTTAAAAACAAAATTCTGACAATTCAAAGTACCTTGTGTATCTTTCTAAAATTTTTTTCTACTCTCCCCAGAACTAACTTCTGGTTATTAATTTTTCCGTAAATATATCTTGAATTTTTTAATCACAGAATAACCTTAACTGCTTTATTTTTCAGTTTTCTTTCACACTAATATTTATGTTAAAAAATATGTGGAGTGATACTTAGTGCAAATTTTTTTCTAGCTAACATCCCTTCCCTGGTGGCATATTTCCTAGTAATCTAAGTAGCTATTCTCATGAAGATATGTCCAGAAACAAGCTGTGGTGCCCAAACATTGACATAACATGAATGCTAGGCAACTATTTATGAAATAGAGCAGCTCTGTAGTGCAGATAGGGAAAAACACTTTAGCATACATGAACATACCTTTTTGGTCCAATTCCTTTTCATAGTCAGTTGTTTCAATTGTATAATAAGTGTCACAATAACTATTCATTGTATCTTCACTTTTTCAAATGAAAATTTGAATTTTGAATTTCAATTGGATTTCAAGTTTGAAAAGTTCTCTGTGATAAAAAAAACAAAACAAAACAGGAAGAGACCTATTGTGTTGAGCAGTGTTCTCCCTTCAGCTTACTGGCTGCTGAGGTGCTTACCTATGGAGTGCATGGGTACCTGTGTCTCTTAGGTGCTGAGGTGCTTACCTATGGAGTGCATGGGTACCTGTGTCTCTTTGGTGGATGTGCCGCATCGGGGCATGCTAATCTACTCAGTATCTCTGTAAGCATTAAAAAAAAAAAAACGAAGACTATTATAGAGAGCTACAAGCGCATTATGTTCTGTTTCTGTTCGCTAAATGTCAGCGTCTGTGTGGGGAAGGGTATGCTTTTAGGTGCAGCCTTCACAGCTGCATATGGTAGCACCAAGAATCAAAGCCTACTTCAACTGTCTCTCATCTGGTATTTTGCCATAGTCACCAAACTCATCTGGTCTTTATTTTGACTGTAAACATGATGATCATGCTTACCATTGTATGATTATGACAGGTAAGTCATATAACATATACTCATTTTGCAAAACTTTTAGTAAGTATGCTTTCTACATGTATGAAACATTTTTAGATAATGGTTATTTTAATAAGAGTAAGCATGATAAGGTATAATTTTATCTTTGAGTTTGATGTTAGATCTTGCTTTGAACTAGTTAATTCATAATTAATGATCATCTATTAAAATTTTAGATGTGAGAAATATACTCTTTATGTTAATTTATTTGTGCACTGTGTGTGTGTGTATGTGTTTTACAACTCACTGAAGTTAGCTATTGTTGTTTGCATGTGTGGGGCATGGGATTGCTTACTGGGTCACGGACACCTTACCAGTGGCTACATCCTTGAAAGATAACTCCTCTTCCAGCTACCATTAATTGCCAATGGTCCCTGTCTGGCCAGTGACCTCCCCTGTGCCACCCATGCTAGAATGTTGAAGGTAGAATCTTCTGCACATCCTGTGCAGAGAACCACAGCTTTGGTGTGTGTTCATGTGTACAGTGGCCATGCTATATGCAGAAGAAAGCATTTTACCACACCCCTTCCCATCCACTGGCTCTTAAATCCTTTCACTCTTTCTTGAGATATTGCCTGAGTCTGGAGAGTGGGGAAAATACTGGTGCTATATTTAGGCCTAGAAGTCAGCATTTTCTTTGACTGGTTATGAGTCTTTGAATTGACTTCTCCCCCCAACCCCCATCAGAATGTGGTTAGTTAACTGTGTAACATGCCACTATTTTACTATTGGTTACATCTTGACTGGCAAGTCACTATTATATAGCATACAAGGTTTATCAATGAGTAAAACCATTGATGATTTGCCCCACAGTGACCTGTATAGCATCTTTAGGCTTTATAAAAAGCTAGCCAGTGGGGAGGAAGTTTTCAGGTCATTTCCAGTTTGATGTCTTTGTGTTCTACAACCAAATGTGTGGCTTCAGAATTAGGGTCTTCCCATCTCGTTGTGACCAGGCACAATGGCAATAACTATGTTGTTTGGGGTAACTCTGGGGTTCCCCTGTTCAGCTCAGAGGGAGGTATGAGATTGACTGGGAACTCTGTTTTCCTCTATAGCCCAAGTTGACCTTGAATTTACAACCCTCCCACCCAAGTGCTGGGGCTGTAAGTGTGCAGCTGGATACCAGCTTTCTGATGTTCACTTTAAAAAGCAAGCTCATACTCAGGGTTTATTAGTCACCTCCAAGTATTCCTTGATTAATATCACGCCTTAGAAAAATATCCCTGGATGGTTAAAAAAAAGTTACATAAGCCTCTTAAACCCAAGTTTAAAAGTATATTTTCTTATTCAACAGTGTAAGACGAATGGAATGCAAGCCTTTTCTCAAGGTCTTAATGAGCAACAGCAACACCAGTCTCCAGTTAAAAAAGGTACAAAATTCTCAGTTTAAATCAGAGTATCCTCAGTACGCATATGAGGTTAACTCTCTTTGTTATTTGCCTACATATCCATAATAAGGCTTTTATTATATTTTAGGTTAATTTCTTGGTATTAATAATTATGATTTTCTGCTATAAAGCAGACACCAGAATAATAATGCTTCCAATGAGACAGGAAACTATTTGTACATTTAATCACGTTTTTCATTAGGTTTTTTATTGATTCGTTTTATATACATACATACATACATACATACATACATACATACATGTTCTTTCCCCTACCCCACTTCTCTCTCTCCTTTTATTTTGAGTGCTAACTCTTATCAGATTCCAGATAGATGGTTTTAAGTGTTTTCCCTGTGTTGGAACATGCTTTTTCACTTCTTCCTTCAATGCTCAGCATTTTAATTAGATGATGTCGAACTTGAGCATTTTTCTTTTATTGCTGTATTTTAGGATTAGATGTAAAAAAATAAGTGTTAGCTGTTATGACTATTTGTTCTTGTTTTCTTTAGAGTTTTATATACTTTGGGGCTTTTGATCCATTTTAACTTATGAATATACTATGAGATTGCAGTTCAGCTTCATCCTTTTTCCTGTAGCTATTCAGTATTAAAAAAATTCCCTCCACACTGATTGGCCTTGGAACCTTTATTGGGAATCAGGCAATGTGGACATTGGGGTTTATCTATGAGCTCTCAGTTCTAATCCTTTATCCTATATTTTTATCTTATGTTGGTATCATACTCTTTGAGTATTGTAGCTTTGTATTAAATTTTGATATTTGGAATTATAATCTCTCAAATACTGTTTCTGTTTTTAAGGCCGTTTGGGTTCATTGAAATTCCATGTACTTTTTAGGAACAGATTTTTCATTTATATCATAGAAGCCATTAAAATCTTGTTAGTGATGACATTGAATCTATAGATCATTTGGAAGAAATATTATTGCTTTGAAATGTGCTTGTAGTCAGGCATGGTGGTGTACACTTTTAATCCCAGCACTTGGGAGGCAGAGGCTGGTAGATCTCTGAGTTCAAAGCCAGCCTGGTCTACAGAGAGAGTCCCAGGACAGCCAGGGCCAGACAAAGAACCTTGTCCAGAAAAAACAAAAAAGAAAAACAAACAAAAACCACATGGTGTTTATTCCAGCTGTTAGCTCTTGTCCTGCGAATGTTTGTCAAACAAATCAAGCATTTAATGAAATTTCAATGTTCAGAGAATATTGATTCTTCCAGTGTTTACCAGCTTACTGTTCCCTCTAACGGAGGGAAGAACGTTGAAGTTCCCAACTTGGCTCTTTTTCATGATGTCACTCAAGTGTCCCGTTGATTGTCACATTGTCATCTTTTCATTCACCACCTCTCTTTGCTCAGCACATTCTTCAGAAGACTTAGGAGGAAGGGTGGTGACTAGGTGACTGTGTTGAGTGGATTTGAAAATGGTTTTATTCTACTTTCATACTTGATTGTTTGCCTAGATAGAAAATTTCAGTTAAAGGTGAGCTCTCTATTATGTATGCTTTTAATAAAGTAGACACAAAATTTGAGCTATTTTAAGTTCTCATTCACACAAAACAACTAAAAAAAACAAGTCTGTAGAAACAAAAGCTGAACTTTCACATGATGAAGACTTAGAGTCTTCTAATGTGGAATCTTTTTGTGCTTTTCTTTGGTAGTTTTTTCTCTGTTTTTCTTTTTGTTCCTTTTCTGAAGCTCCTATTTTATTCTTTTATTAATAACACTGACTCTTTAGTTTTTGTTTTTATATTTCCTTAGTCATTCTTTACCTTTTGAACACCACCCCAACCCTGACCTATTAAGAGCATTTCTTGTTGTTCTTCACCTTGTGGCAGCACACACGGTCTGAAGTTACTAATCCTTAGTTCTCAGCCACAGGCCATTCCCATCACAGAAAACTTCCTCGTAACTGCTTTTACACAGCACAGGTAACAGCATCAGCTGTCTAGTCTCAACCTCCCCAGTTTGTTCTTCAAATTTAAAATCCTTTTGTCTCAAATATATTTATTACTCAGGATCTTTATCAAGAGATACAATTTAGATATCGGAGAAGTCACCATTGTAAGTGTGTGACTTTTCCTCTTGCTAAATTGCAGAATTGTGTAAGCATTACTACATCACAAAGCACACTCATTTGTCACACATTTGCCTCATTCTCACATTCAACTTCAGGCAGCTAATACTATTTGCTGTCTTTCTCTATTATTGTTTTTTTTCCTTGAAAAGTGGTTGATAGGAATTCCACTGTACGGCTATACATTTTATTTATACTTTAACAGTATAACTTTTGATTATTGTTAATATTGATTGTTCATGCAAAAGAAGTTATTGGTTTTTTTTATTTCTCTGGGGTAGAAGTTGGATTGACATGCCATGGACTAAGTAAATGCATAATTTCATCATACTGTTTCAGAGTGCCCTTGTAGCTAGATGTTTCTGTGAAACCTAGTTGCTTGACAGCTCTTGGCATTCATCATTATTATTTTAGATGCAGCAATTCTAGTAGAATCTAATTTTCAAATGGACATATCAAAGAAAGTTAAAACCCTTGTCTAGATATGTGTCTCTGCATTTCATCCATTCTGAATGTTGGTAGAAAGTTGCCCATCCTATGTCTATATTATCTGTAGGGTCTCTGATAATATATCTACTATTCTTCCAGACACTGGTCATTTGCAGTCTTGTTTTGTTGATTAATCTACTTAGATACTAGTAAATTCTGTTTTTATTCTTCAAAGAACTAGCTTTGTCTTTAATTATGTTGTTCTTTAGTGGTTGTAGACTTTTTTCTTTCTTTGGGTTTAGTTTGCTATCTGTTCTCCCCACCTAGTATTTTAGTGTAGCTTATTAGGTCATTACTTGTATATATTTATTTTCTTATTTGTATGGTTCATGTGTGATTTGTCTACAACAAACCTCTTGTTGAGGCTCAATTCCTCATTATAATGTTAAGAGTGGAGACCAAGTCTTTAAAATGGATTCATGTCAGTCTCTCTAACAGTTTGTGCCTCAGATGCTAAGATGCCTCCTTGCATGTTAAGATAAAGTCAAAGGTTCCTTCCTTCCAAAATTCCATGGTATTTGGATTTTCTAATCACCAGAATTCTAAACTCAATTTCTTTCTACATTACCTAAATAAGGTATACTTATAAGAACACAGAAACAGAACAAAACATTTCTTAATATTCGTGTGTTTTAGTAGTTGAGAGTCTTGAACAATGTGCTTTGATCGTGCTCACCTTACTCTCCAAATTCCCTCCAGATTCTTTCCCCACCCCCATCCAATTTTGGATCTTTTTACTTTTAAAAACCCACAAAGACAAATTTCTGCTACCTAAATGTGCTTGTGACGGTCTGGACTGGACTGTGGTCAATTTATCAGTAGCTGTGTTCTTTGAGAACATTGATTCTTCCTCTCCTAGCAGCTAACAACTGCCAAGAGTTCTTCAGCTAGAACAGGGACTTCATGTCCAGCTCCGCTCCCCGTGCTGGGATTTAGCACTGCTTGAGCTTGCATAGGTCTTGTACATGTTGTCATAACCTCGTGAGTTCATGTCAGCCCTTCTGCCCTCCTGTGTCCAGAAGATACTGTTCTTATAGTCATCAACAGCCTCTGGCTTTTACACTCTTTCTGCTACCTCTTTGTCAGTAATCTTTGAGCCTTTGGAAGAGGGGATAGAATGTCTCTTCACTTAGGGATGACCATTCTGTAGTCGATGATTCTCACACCATGGCCAGTTGTGCCTGTGTTCATCATAATTTACTGTAAATAAAAGCTTCTCTGATGAGGCTTGAGAAATGAATTAATCTAAGTCATTAGCAGTCAGTTTAATACTGTGCTCACTTAGAACAAAAGTGCTAACTTTTAGGGATGGTCACGTGGAACTGGGTAACCGATTGGTTTGTTCTTTTCTGGGAGGACTATTTCTCCAGCTCCTAGCATTTCTTCATCACCAGTACTTCTTTGTTACCTTTGTCTAGTGTCAAAGCCTTTCCTCTATCAGCATGTCTATTGGAATTATCCTTCCAAAATGTTTTAAGTAGTAACTTCTTCCTTATGGCTCATAACTCATCTAACTATAGGTCCTTGGTCTGTTAATGCTGCCAGGCATGTTTTATCTTGTGGAACAGGCCTTAAATCCAACCTTAAAGCGATTAATAACTCCTGTTATGTGCATGGCACTATTACCACAGTGGGCATATCTTGCCAGCCTAGTCACTACTGTAGCTTCCAGGGTTTGAGATGAGCAAGGAAAAATTGGAGCTTATTTTAATCCTCTGGTAGTGTTCATAGTACCTTCCCACACTAGGAAAGCTGGCCAGTAAGGATGAAGCTCCCAAGTCAGTATTAACTTGATTTCTCCGTGTTCTTTGACTCACAGATGTGATGTCTTCAGCAACAGGGTTGCCCCAAACTTTTGATGTAATATGAATTTGTTCCCATTGAAGCTATGTTTCAGCCATATTCTACACATCTGAGAAAGATTTATGTATTTTAAATTTATGTGTATGGATTTTTTTTTGCCTGAGTGTATGTATGTGCATCAAATGTGTGCCCGATGCTTGTGGGGCAAAAGTAAGATGTCAGTTCCCATGGAACTGGAATTACAGACATTTGTGTGCCACCAGGTCGGTTCTGAGAGCTGAGTCCAAGTCCTCTGCAGGAGTATCAAGGCTTTTTGAGCCATCTCCCCAGTCCCAGTCTACAAGCTTAACTGCTATATTTGAATGATTCTCTTTAATTTCAATTCCCTTATATTGAATCTTATGAATGTATCTTGTTTCTGTTGATAATAGATTATTTTTGTTTTTTTACATTTTTCTTACCTACTTTTTGATGTTTTGTGTTTATTTCATTTTTATTTATTGAATGAATTTGTGGTTACTTTTTTTTAAGTTACTAGGAATTATAATATCTGACCTATTTACTTGTTTTTAGCATTGTACTATTTCAAGCATATGGTGATGGTGCATTCCTGGACATACATGCAGGGCATTCTATATATTTATACCTTAGAAACACAACAGCCCACAATAGTATTTTAGCAGTGACACATATTTTAATACAATTTACAGGAAACAGCAGGTCAACTGGTCAACTTTATTTACCATTTCATTTGACCTTCCGTTTTGAAGAGAAAAGTTTGCATCTAGGATCATTTCCCTTTAAATTGATGATCTCCATTTAACATTTCTTGCTGATCAGGCTTGATGGTGAATTCTTTTATTTATTTTTTATTATTAATTACATTTTATTAACTCTGTATCCCAGGTGAGTCCCACTCCTTCATTCCCTCCCAATCCCACCCTCCCTTCTTCGTCTACTCCCTGCCTCTTTCCAAGTCCACTGATAGGGGAGGATCTCCTCCCCTTTCATCTGGCCCTGGTTTATCAGGTCTCTTCAGGACTGGCTGCAAAGTACTCTGTGGCCTAGGAGGGCTGCTCCTCCCTTGCTGGGTGGGAAAGTCAAAAAAGTTCATGTCAGAAATAGTCCCTTTTTCCCTTACTAGGGTACCCACTTGAATACTGAGCTGCCATGGGCTACAGGCAAGCAGAGGTTCTAGGTTATATCTACCCATGGTCCTTGGTTGGAGAAAGAGTCTCATATAGGACCCTGTGCCTAGATATATTTAGTCCTTGTGGAGCTCCTATCCTCTCCAAATTATATTAACTCCCTCTTCTTTCATATGATTCCCTGCCATCTGCCGAAGGTTGATGGTGAATTCTTTAGTTTTCCTTTATTAGAGAGTGTCAATAGGATTTCTGTAGGATTTTCTTTCCATACTGATGAGGAGTTTGTCAATTCTTTTCTTCTGGTTCTTTTAGAATATTGTGGCCATTGCCTTCAGTGTGGTAGTTCCTGAATGATTTTTCATGAAAAATTAGCAGATACTTGAATAGTTGGTTGGCTAGAAAATAAGGACCATGTCTTGGATCTCTTTACCATCACCTAGCATAGTGATTTTCAACCTTTCTAAAGCTGAGACTCTTTAATATAGTTCCTCATGTTGTGGTGATCTCCAACCATAAAATTATTTTGTTGCTGTTTCATAACTGTAATTTTGCTAGTATTATGAAAGTAATTTGTAGTGTAAATATCTGATATGCACCTCCATAGAAGGTTGTTTGACCACCAAAGGGGTCGCGACCCACAGGTTGAGAACATTTGATCTAGCATGATTTTTGATATATAGTAGGCATAAATGTTTTAAAAATTAGTTTGATTGTTTTAAAACTTTAGTACAGACTGAGATTAGATTGGCTCATTGTGATTATATTTTGACATGATCTGAATGTTACAATAGATATTAATACTTATTGGTCATGCTCTTATAATTTATAATATCTGGCCACCTTGCTATACCTACATTACCTATTTTTTCAAATGATTCATTCTTCCTTTCTTCTTATTTGGCTTCCTTTCCATGTGAAAGGATTTGATGATCTACTTTTCTCCTATCTTTTCAATAGTTACTGGATGCCATTTAATAAAATAATGGACCATTTAGAGACATCTAAAAACTGAGTCAAAAAGTTATCTAGAATAGTATAGTTTTATAATTATGTTTAAAATTTAATATCTACAGAGAGAATTAAATACAGCAGAGATTTCTTGTTGAAGCTTTCAAGTGTTTCCATCTGCAGAAAAAAACCAGACTTTCTGCCTGATCATCCCATTGTACTTCAAAAACCAGTGAGTTTTCTGATATTTTTTGTTGCAAAATTATATTCCAGGTATATGTCTTTAATATTTCTACTTTATTATTATTTTAAAAGGATTTTAACTCTCTGTATTATAAGGTAATAGTCATATAAAAAGTACAAAAATTTAAATGTATACATAAAATCAATCATAAAAAATAAGGATAGAAAAATAAGGATAGAAGAGAATAATTTTGATTTTCTGTATGTAAAACTCTTCTGCTAAACCAGGTGAGATGGCACATGCCTGTAATCCCAGGACTGGGGAGGAAGAGGCAGGAGGATCTCTATGAGTCTGAGGCCAGCCTGGTCTACAAAGCAAGACCAGGATAGCCAGGGCCACACAGAGAAACCCTGTCTCAAAAAAAAAAACCAAACCCCAAAACCAAAAAAACAAAACAAAACTTGTCTGCTAAAAGATTATGAAAATACCATCCAGCAGTCTAAAAGTTCTATCTTAGTTTTCAATTAAGTTCTGTAATCTATCTGGAATTTATAACATATGACGTGGGGTCGTAGGCTTCTGTTCGGTTCAGCTAGTCTTTTTATACATGCTATTCCTGTTATCTCTTTCCTTTGCTACGTAGCTTCTTAGGTTTCCATGCCAAACTAGTAAATATATCTCCCTTTCTCTTTTTTGGATTTGCAAGGCTTAAAGTTCCATAAGTAGGAAGGGAAACTAGAATTCCACAGCCTGTAGTGGAGTGCATCTCAGCACACTTGTGTGGAGTCTCCCCTTAAAAGTACTCTTCTTTACCTAAAGAAAATAGTAGTTTTGAAAAAAAAGCAAAAAAGTCAAAGGTTAGAAGTGACCAAAAGAACAGAAATAAGTTACTGAGTGCAGAATGACTGATCGGCACTTTACTTATATTTTTATGTTGTTTGACCTAACCCTAGCCATACAGAATCATCCTTATCTTCAGTTGCAAAAAGTGGGGTCAAGTTAAGTTACAGTCCAAGCTTAAATTGGAAATATACAGAGTAGAGCAACACTTTCAACTTGAATTTAGGAACTAGAGAGATGGCTCAGTGGTTAAGTGCACCAGTGCTTCCAGAGGTCCTGAGTTCAATTACAGCAACCACTTGGTGGCTTGCAATCATCTATAAATAGGATCTGATGTCCTCTTCTGTCATACAGGCATACATGCAAATAGAGCACACATATGTATAGATACATCTTTAAAAAAAGTTTGTTCTTCTCACCATATAGATCCTGGGGATCAAACTCAGGCCATCATGATTAGTGGCAGGTACCTTTACCTGCTCATTAGCCATTTTTTTTTCAAATTAAATCTGGAAGCATATTTTTTAAATAATACTTTTAAGAAAGGAATATTTGATGAAGAAAAAGGTATTAGATACTTGAATTTTCTCACCTGTTTGAAGATCTAAGGGAACATATAATTTCTTGGTCTGTAAGAATAAATGTAAATTTTAGTTATACATAAAACACAACCACTTTATTTTCAGGCTTAAACAATCCATTAACACTTTATTTTATCAACAAAAGCTTGACAAACTTATTTTGAATAAACATACAATAGAATCTCTTACTTTTAATCTATGCATTAACAACATTTAATAAGCACGGCACTACAGAAAGAGAACAAGAGACTTGGAATACAATTTACTATATTCAAAAATGGATTACATAGGCTCACTGAGACACAAGCGTGTATGTGGTTCCAGTCACTGTAATAGTTTCTATAGGAACATGCACTTAGATAGTAGAGTCATAGTATTTGGTTGAAAAAGCTAATTTGTGAAAATTGTATTTAGTTAGTCTAATTGATACTTTTATCTTTCTTCTATATTACAGGAAAACAACCAAAGTTTTAAGTAGCATTTTAAGAACAGATGAATTTGAAGATAAAGAATTATTCATTTTATATTTTGGACACCTGCAAATGAAGTGGACCTAGTAATAATAACTAATGGACTCTGACGATTCAATTTATTTTTACTTTTGATGGTTGGCTATTTGGCTTCTCATAAAAGGAGAAAGAGATATTTTAAACTATAAAGAATTTTTCTAATCAGTTTCAGCTTTTCAGGCAGTTCCTGCAAAAATTGGGAAGTAACACTCGAAAGTGGGGATGTTGTAGACGAAGTGGGAAGACTGTATTATAATTTGCATGCTACTTGCAATTCTTGTTTTTCACCACTTGTAATAATGGAATGGAAATGTAAGCTGTAAAGATTCTCAAATATAAAGTATTTGCTACGATGGATATATGGTACAAAATTTTTGTTGTCCTTAGAGTCAAAGTCACTTGTTCTTTTTCCCACTGATTTCACACCAGCACTCGGATAGATCATTATGAAGTGTGTGCAGAGGGGCCCAGAAGGATTCTGGGTGTTTAAAGCATAGTTGTCAGTGGCAGGGGTAGAGACTTTCTAATGGGCAGTTCAGACACATAATTGATTCCATGGGTTCTTAGTAACAGTGTGGCTTTAGGTTCATAACTACTAGCAGAGATGGACATGTATAAAGGTAGTTAATGAAACAGAAGTTGAAAAATAGCTGATAATTAATGCTACTCATTTGACTATATGATTGGGAGTCAAGCAGTTGGAAAATAAAATTGAAATTGTTTCCAAGAGGGGAAAAATTCAGGCATTTGCAAGTAATTGAGGTATAGTAAGTTTCAATTCTGTAATTTCACATAACAAGAATATACATGGAGAAAGAATTTGGAGGTTTAAGCTTTTATTTCCTAGGAATTAAAAATAGCAATGTAATGTGTCAGAAAAGGTAGGTATGAACTCACTGCTTCTGCTCTCTTGTGTTCTGGCATCACTGGCAAGTTATTCAAGACTGTCTGTGATCAGAAATGTTGTCTCTCCCTGACTGTGACTTCCTAAAACCGACACCTTTGGTTTGCTGCTTTGGGGATGCTTGTTGTCCAGACTCTAATGCTTACTCCATAGCAGATTTTCCAGCTTGGTCTTTTTCTAACTTCTTGTTTTTTACTTTGATTCTCAGGGAAAGGCTTACTTTTTAATAGAGAAAAAAACCCTTCATAAATTTATTGCTTGTTTGAAAATGAGATATTTATACTATTGCATCATTGTTGTGTAAGTCTATGTGTGTGTTGCCCCCTACTGTTTTCCTTTTTTGTCATAGGAACCAGTATGTGTACATATTATCATATATAGTCACTTGCATACTAACACACCCAAACATACTTATCAATATATATATCTATATCTCTATCTATCTATCTATCTATCTATCTATCTATCTATCTATCTATCTATCTATCTATCTATCTATAGTAGATGAGATCAGAATTATCAGAGTTAAATTGGTTAATTTGCTTTTGTTCTCAAGTCCTTTTGGTTCAGTTTAATATATTTATAAAACTCGTGCAAGTTTGTAATCAGAGGGCTTTTGTCTAAATCCTGTTGCTGGGCAGAGCCTCTTCAGTTGTACTACTCTGCTGCTTTGAAAACTACTGAGTATATAAAACGTTTGATAGGATTTTTGGGTTGGATATGAAGTGGGCCATTTAAGACAATGTTTTGATTGGTTGTAATCTTTAATTTGAAAGCATTATTTGCCAGCACTTCCAAGAAACATTTGCATGTTGGAGGCCCCCTGGGTTTCAGAACTTACCGTGTGTGAGCACAGTGCGGCTGGAGGCTGCTCTGCAGCTGTGTGTGTGTAACCACAGTGCGGCTGGAGGCTGCTCTGCAGCTCTCTGCTTTCACACGTGCAGTTTGCCTCAGCCATCACTGTCTTACGTTGTTCATGCCTTTCCCTGCGCACCTGTAACAAGCGTTGCTTCATAGAGCTTGTCATCTTAAGATTTGAATGTGTGTGGGTACAAAGTTTTCAGTTTGGTCTAACAGACTGAAATTACACAAAAGTGTTCAGTAAGTCAGTGTTCCATAAACTATTTTGAGACAATATTCTAGAGCAAGTTTCTTTTCTATGAAATGATATTTTCATCCACGCTTTCTCTTTCCCGAAGTTTTCCCACTGTTAAAAATACCATACTATTTTACATGTATTTTCTCTCAAGACCCAGAGTTTCAAAGGCGTCTGTATGAGAGCACAGCACGGCAGTAGTTCTGTGTGTATTCTTGTAGTAGAGTCTATAACCGGAGCTTGTAGAGAATGGCAGAAAAGGTGTGTCGTTTATCTTAGTCACAATAGGAAAGTGTACAAAGTAGGTATAATCAGTTCTAAAGCTTTGTCCTTGCTTTAAATTTCTTTATTCAGTTGAGTTGAAATTTTAGTTTTAAAGTACTGAATTTAAAAAAAATCTTCATTTAAATTCAAGTGTTCGTTTTTCATAAGACTAGTTATGTATATGGATCATATATCAAAGGCTTCTGACATTAACTTCCTCAAAGTAAAGCTTTCTTCTTGGCTCAATAATGTCTAGCTTATATATGAGATTATAATACTAACAAATAAGGTGTCACAGTAGTAAATGCCATGAGTTACTATAGATTGTTCAAAATACCAGTTTACAACATGACACAGGAACAGCTTCTACAGGCTATAGCCTAGGTTGTTCTATGCATTTATATTAATGTTAAAGGAATTATAAGGAGAATACTTGGAGGACCATGTGGAACTTATTGAAAAAGAATGTTTTTCTCACAAAAATGTGTTACTGAAAAGTCACAAAGCATGGATATATTCCTTTAGAGCAGTGGGTTCCAACCTGTGGATCATGACTTCTTTGGGGATAGCATATCAGATATCCTACATGTAAGATATTTATTTACATTATAATTCATAACAGTAGCAAAATTGTAGTTATGAAGTAGCAACAATATACTTTTATGGTTGGAGGTTACAACAGGAACAGTATTAAAGGGTGGCAGCATTAGGACTGTTGAGAACCACTGCTTTAGGACATAGGCCAGTGTACAACCCTGGCCTATGACATAATGGTCTAGAAGTACTCGCTTAGCATTTTTACTAGCATTGTCACATCTTATTACTTTAGGTGCCATTTTCATACATTAGGATTTTGCTATAATGATTGATTACAGTGGAGCAAGTCTCAATTAGCATCAAATACCAAGAGTAACTACTGAAATAGTTACAGAATACACTTTAGAACATATACTTATAACATTGAACAAAAGTGTTCAGCAGATTGGCAATCACGGAGAACTTTCCAGTTTACATTTTAGATAAGAACACTTGAACTCGGAACAATGAAGACATTGTGCAGGGACATCTAATTGTTGTTCAGGATCCACCAGGAGGCTGAAAGGAGAAAAAAAACAAATAATGAAAGTGTGTTTTTAGGGCAGAGAAAGTCCAAACTGTAAAGAGATCATTCCCTTCATCTTCACTTTGCATAACTATTTGTCTAGTTTTCAATTTTAGATGCTGTGGGATATTGAGTTTTTACTGTGTAATTATACTGTGGGTTTTTATATTTTGTTGTCTAAGACTTTTAAAAATATTATATATGAATAGGGTTTGTCTTAGTAACAAGATTATAAACGCCCTGATGTTGAATAATGTTGCAATATGCCCAGTACTAGCAGTTGTTAGGAAATAACAAAAGATACTTCTAAATATATGTTTCAGGAAGTTTGAGTTTAAGCAAATGGATGCATTATACATTTTTTAATGTGTTTAGATTTAAACACTAAAAACGTGTTCCCCAATGAATATAAACACCTAAACATAACCTATGGTAAAGAAGTATGGTTACTGGCATACCTTGGTAAAAAGGCAGATAAAAAGAGTTGTCTTTAAAGTTGTTGAATTGCTTGTACTCAGACCTTACTTTCTTGTATTTTTTCTTTCCTTTATGATGGCAAGGGTATTCTGGTCCTGAGGGAGTACTTAAACTCCTGTTGTGTGTGAGGGTTATGATGGTTAATTGGTTGCATTGCTGTATTGCAGCAAGAATGCTTCAAATGCCTTGGATTTTCCAGCTTTTCAGGATACACTTTGGTTGGTTTGTATACTTCTGGCTAGATGGTTTTTGGCTTACTTGAAATATGTCATATTTCTGTGTTTCTGAACATCCTAGCTGCCATGTTCAGATTTTAGACTTAAATTTGTGCAGTGACTGGTTTTATTTGCATTTCTAACCTTCAATGTGGTATAACATACACAATGCACAAAACTGATCATTAAGCTGGCATTAGAGGAGGTACAGCTACTACAGCTCTACATGATGTCTGAACACTAACCCCCAACGCTTGTTCAGGGAATGTTTCTGCTGTTACACCTAGGAAGCTTTAAAATAGCTTGAGATGCTCCAGTGGATGGTAAGATTTTTGTTGGAAGGCAACCCTAGCCATTATTTATGTCCTGTTAAGCTCCATTTATCATTGTTGAGATTAGGTGTGACAGGCAAATTAATGTGACTTGGACAAAAATTAAATTGCATGAAGTTCAGCCTCTAAGAACAAATGTTGATTCAGTTTTATTTGTCCCCATTTTTTTCCTGTAAATTAGAGAATAATGAAAGGTAGTGGAGGGGAATAATGAATGTGTCAATGATGGAATAGTTCATTACATCAAAAGTTCATTCAAAATAATGATGAAGCTGCACCAGAGAACCTACAGGTTACAGTGCTCACGACAGCATTTCTCCCCCTTATTAACCAAACGAGTTTCTCCTTGTAATTTTCTACTCTAACTTTGCTCACATAATTTCTATCCTAGGTAGACCCAAGATTCCAATATGAATAAACAAGGCTTTCCCATTTTTAAGCCAGTGGGTTTAGTATTGGGAGAATTGAAAATGGATCTGATAGCAGACACAGAAATATTGATATGAGACTTTGGAGATTCACATGTCTAATATCAGTACAGCTGCGATATGGAAGGTCTTCATTCTTTCAGAAAAGTTTTATCTTGTGTCATGTACTACCAGTGCAGCATTGAGAAGACGAGATAAACGTCATCCCTGTTTTTCTACATTCTATCAACAAAGGACATAGTCTGTCATATTTGCAGCATTTATTTGTATTGCTGAACCTCTTTAGAACAGCAAGTACAAACTAGCTAAACTTTTGCTAGTAAATAGAAAATATAGCTGCTGCAGTCTCCTCCTTCATAGTTTGTTGCACTTTTTCAGCCTTCCCCAACTATGGCACCTTGTAATACAAACTCAGAACTGTGGACCCTGACAACATGAGCTGTGGGCATGGCTTTTTTGTTTGAGGATTAAGCCATCTATACGGTACAAGAAATTCTGCTCACGTGGCCTGGACTCTCTAGTGTCACAGCAAAGTTGCACTGCCTTAGGCTGGGAGGACCAGCTAAATTGAGAGCTATCGCACCCGGCTACCTGTCTCCCCTACCAGCTGCAGCTCCAGAAATTATTGCCTTATCTCCCATCTGACCCTCAGTGCATCAAAATCTACTTCAGTTTCAAATCCCTACCACTCCACGAAGAGTCTTCCCTTGAGTTGTGGTCAAATCCAATTTCCTTTGCCATTTTTCCTCCAGCCACATCACCATGAATGCCCCCAGGAGCACAGTATATTTGTATTCTACCCTGATATCTTATTTGTTCTGAGTCTTCTTCCTTCGGTGGTGTCCTTGGTCTTTTTTTTCCTCCACTATTTTATATTAATTACAGTTTATTCATTTTGTATCGCAGCTCTAGCCTCCTCCCTCATTCTCTTCCAATACCACCCCCCTCCTTCATTTCCTCCCATTCCTTCTCCAAGTCCACTGATAAGGGAGGTCCACCTCCCCTTCCATCTGACCCTAGCTTATCAGGTCTTATCAGGACTGGCTGCATTGTTCTCCTCTGTGGCCCGGTAAGGCTGCTTTCCCCTCAGGGGGAGGTGATCAAAGAGCCAGCCACTGAGTTCATGTTAGAGACAGTCCCCGGGAACCCACTTGGACACTGAGCTGCCATGGGCTACACCTGAGCAGGGGCTCTAGGTTATATCAATGCATGGTCCTTGGAGAAACAGTCTCATAAAAGACCCCTGTGCCCTGATATATTTGGTCCTTGTGGAGCTCCTGTCCTTTCCAGGTCATACTAACTCCCCCTTCTTTCATATAATTTCCTGCATTCTGCCGAAGGTTTAGTTATGAGTCTTAATATCTGTTTTGATACATTGCTAGGTAGAGTCTTTCAGAGGCCCTCTGTGGTAGGCTCCTGTCCTGTTACTTGTTTTCTCTTACATCCAATGTCCATCCCATTTGTCTTTCTGTTCTTATGTGCACAAGTCCTCACTCAGAATTCATCTTGCTCTGCGTCTGAGGCTGAGATCCCAGCAGGCTCTTGAGGGATGTTTTCTTTTCTTCCCCAGCCTTTGTCATTGTCCTTTTGTCAGTCCCCACTCCATGATGACAGCTTTTGTCCCAGATGTCAAATAGTAATGATTGGAACATGCTTTCCATTTACAAAACCTTCAAGAACTCTAAATTGTTGTTCATAAACCAATTACGATACTATCCCCCCTTCAAGTGGAAAAAGATAACTTCAAGTCTACAAAGCATGTGCTGTCTCTAGTGATAACTACTGTCTTGTGCCTCGAACTGTGTTTTGTGTAAATGTGTGCCCTTTGTTTTCACTCTGCTCCCAGTTGGCTCCTAGCAAAATACTTGGCCAGAACAGGCCCCCAACCAGTGCTGGGAAATAGGCTAAGCATCCCTGGGACCCACTGCCAAGTTCACATTATTACTCAGTATGTTTGTGGTTAGTAACAAGTGGATGGGTAGATAGCAAATGAACTTTCTCAGGAATCTTAAGCTTTTTCCAGACTTTTCAGGTTTCATTTCAAACACGTCTCCCCATGTTGTTCTTTCTGCCAGTTATAAAATTACCTCTTATAATGAACTTTTCTAGCATAATTTTAACTCCATCCTATGGTCACATTTCAAATTGCATTCAGTATACTAAATCGTAATAGAGTAAGGCATATGAGTAATTTTTTAAGGTATATAAGTTGACTTACACTTAAATTCTGCAAAAAATTATGGTGCCCAACTGGCTACCAGTACTAGGATTAATGTAACTAGAAACAAAGTCATTAAGGACAAAAGACAATAAAATATTTCTTCCCCTTTCCCAATTGTAAACAATAGGAACAGTAAAGAAAACATCACTGATAAAGTATGGGAGATCATGTTACCTTAAAAAATAAATCAAACAAAGTAAAACAGCAGGTGGTGGGAAAGCACAGGAAGCGTGAGGCACGCTCCGGGCACCTACCCGGAACCAGCATGGTGGACGTGAGCTCTGGGGTTTCCAAGAAATCCACGTTGCTTCTTTGAAATGTCTTGCTGTAATTTGTCTGGAGGTGGCTGTGAAGCAATTGCAGGTTACAGTTGTGTGTTTTTATTTAGAACCTAATTTGAGTACGGCAGAACTCAAATTTAACCAATATATCGAGATTTGGAATGACTTGAAGTAAATGCCAGATACATTCTGCTCTTGATTCTTTAATAGAACCTGGAGAGTAATAATTGTCACCAGGAATTTAGAAGAAAAGGCATTTAAGGTAAGTAGACAAAAAGCATTCAACAATAGGAGGTATGCTAAATTCCAGGAGAATTTTTCACATGAAAGTATCTTAATATCTTCATGTTTAAGGAGCAGGGTATCTAAGGACAGGAACTGTAAACTTTCTGTGAGTAGAGAATAAAGTGGGATTTAAACTGTCTTTAAAAGGCCTTACTCTTGGAGTTGCCTTCAGGATCTCTGCCTGAAATACTATTGTTGCCATTGTGTCTTTCTTATTGCACAAAATGCTTCAATTTATTTTTGGGCAAGCACTCTGACACTGAGCTATATCCCAAGATTGCTCCTTGAAGCCACAAAAATAAAGATTTTAGGTGAAATACCAATCAGTTGAATTTCCCACCATTCTCTTGCTTTTATTGCCATAGTTAAATACACTAAAACACCGATTATTGGAGAACTATATTTTCTGTATTACCTAAAATCAGGAACTGTATGTGATAGAAGAAAAAAAATTTTTCATCTCATTCAAAATTTTGTATTTGTTAGCAATATTACTACGATGATTACTAATTTTTTTTTTTTACCAAAGTTGGTTTGTAAGCTTTTCCAATGTCTTTCATTCCCTTATCTGCATTGTTTGAGGACATTTAAAAAGTTATATTAGCCACTGTGTATAGTTTTAAATTTAAATAAAACAATATTCATAGAGCTTACATCTTATGAAACTTCATGCCCCATCAGTTCTCCTTCCTGATATACCCATGACCCTTGTCTTAGGGAGTCCGTTGCTGTGAAGAGACATCCTGACCACAGCAACTCTTATAAAGGAAAACATTCAATCAGGGCTGGCCTACAGTTCAGAGGTTTAGTTTATTATTATCACGGTGAGAAGCATGGTGGCCTGCAGGCAGACATGGTGCTGGAGAAGGAGCTGAGAGTTCTGCATCTTGATCCACAGGCAGCAGAAGAGACTGTGTACCACACTATTCATCGATCGAGGATATGAGCACTCAAAGCTCATCCCCACAGTGACACACTTCCTCCAACAAGGCCACACCTCCCAATAGTGCCACTCCCTATGGGCCAAGCATACAAACACATGAGTCTATGAGGGGCACTTCTATTGAAACCACCACACTTGTTTAATTCTGCTTCACTGAGAGCATCAGTAAAATAAAAAGACTCAAAGTGGGATCAATATTCAAAGCTATGAAATAAATTCTGAAGAGCATAGGATTCAGTGTAACAGGGAAAGCAAGTTTTAAGATGAGGTGAACACCTCAGACCTGGTGGTGCAGGTCTGGAGTCATGGGTACTTGCAGCTGAAGCAAAAGTATTTCAAATTCAAGGCCTGACTGGGCTACAGGGAAGATGAAAGACCACCCTGGACAAACAATCAGCCCTGGTTTAAAATCATAAGCTTACCAGGAAGCTGGGATATAACAGTGACAGAGTGCTTACCTAGCATGCTCAAAGCCCTTGGCTCAATCTCTAGCACAAAATAAAGCATTTCTAACAATCTAAAAGTTTCATCATGTACACTGCCACATTCCACACTCAGTAAAACAGGTCATTTTTTTCCCTTCCCTACTTACCGATTCCACACACTGCTATTCTCCCAGAACTCATAAATCATGTATCGAGATTCATTTGAAAGCTTCTGTATAGAAATACTGAAACAGAGAAGGAATTGTCAGGTCCTGGAAATTAAAGAAGCAAAAGGAGAGGTAGAGAGATGACTCATGGGCAAAGCATGATCATCATTGCAAGCTGGCTCAGCTGCCTTAAAGAATAATATGGAGAGCAATGAAGGAAGACTCCCAACAGCCTCAACCCTCCAGTGTGTACATGTGTGCTGATAACAGTACTGATATGCACACACACACACACACACCTAACAAAAATTTCAAATCTCTTATTGTACTATGCAACAATGTTACATGTATGTCTAGGAAACAAATTAACATAAGCCAGGAAGAATAGCCAATGTTTTTTATCAAGACCTGAGTAGTTTAGGGTATTTATTTTGGCATGTAATGTTTAGTTTAATATCTTTGAACACTTATTCAAAGTTCTTAGTTTTTATTTTGTGTCTCTTTTGTGTTATGTGTATGTCTGTGCACCATTTACATGCTTGGTGCCTGGTGTCCATGGAGGCCATAAAGGGTATCACAGGTTATAGCTGTGAACTACCATGAGGATACCTGAAATCCAGCCTGGGTCGTCTAGAAGAGCAGCCACTCTTTTTTTTCTTTATTAATTACACTTTATTCACTTTGTATCCCCCCTGAGGTTCCCTCCCTCCTCCCATCCCAATCCTTCTCTTCCTCCCCCTTCTGCATGCATGCCCCTCCCCAAGTCCGCTGATAGGGGAGGTCTTCCTCTCCTTCCTTCTGATCCTAGTGTATCAGGTCTCATCAGGAGTGGCTGCATTGTCTTCCTCTGTGGCCTGGTAAGGCTGCTCCCCCTCAGGGGGAGGTGGTTAAAGAGCAGGCCAATCAGTTCATGTCAGAGGCAGTTCCTGTTCCCATTACTATGGAACCCACTTGGATACTGAACTGCCATGAGCTACATCTGTGCAGGGGTTCTAGGTTATCTCCATGCATGGCACTTGGTTGGAGTATCAGTCTCAGGAAAGACCCCTGTGCTCAGATTTTTTGGTTCTGTTGCTCTCCTTGTGGAGTTCCTGTCCTCTCCAGATCTTACTATTTCCCACTTCTTTCATAAGATTCCCTGCACTGTGCCCAAAGGTTGGCCATAAGTCTCGTATCTGCTTTGACAGTCTGCAAGCAGCCACTCTTAACCACTGAGCTATCTCACCAGCTCTATTCAGAAGTTTTACTAAGAATCTATTATACCAAAATTTATTTAAAAAATTTTAAAAAATATCCTGTTCATGGCAATGTGGAGCAAAATAGAGTACAGCCATGTAAAACAGAAGTTGAACAGGTAGTAAAATAGCTTAGATGAGGAGGATCCAGATCAACATTGAAACAGAAGAACAGAGGGACATGTTCATGAAGTTCATGGCCTGTGTAAGAAAAGACAGAAGTGAGATGTACATAAAACTGAATTCTTAATGACCTCTTTTTAGTCAATGTTTCATAATATATTAAGGCTCTACCAATGAAATGATCAAGGCAGGTTTAGGACTTATCTATTTGTGACCAGCAGGTGGCAGTAACTTCACAAAGGAGTTTTAAAAGTTCCTGCTTACGGCAGTGTGGAGCATGCATAAAGGGCATTTTGCTTCTTTTATTTTTATAGGGTAATTTTCATAGTTTTTGTATAATTTGGTTTATTATGAATGATATGCTAATGTTACTAGTTCAATTTAAGATTTCTCTGAGTAAGTACTTACTATATGATCCTTTGATACGAGAGTTTCTAATTTTCTTACCCTAGGAGTCCATGGGTAAGCTTTGTGACTTTTTCCATAAACCTCCAAAGTATATATGCAAATTAATGTGCATATATACATTTTTTTTCTGGGAAGAGAATCTATAGCTTATTTAGGTTCTTGATGGTGCCCTAATGGTCAAATATAACCTAATAGTATATCGGTCAAATTTCAACTTTACTTTCTTTAGGATAAAGATTAAAACACATTTTAAGCCCTCATCAGTTGCCTCCTGAAAACTAGTTGTTAATATTACTCATTCTATTAAAAGCCCAGTTATCGTGCTATAAAAATGGGTACATGTTCTGGACTAACACAGAAAGGCCTATAAACCTGTGACTCCAGCATCTGGACGACAGATGCAGGAGGAGCTTAAGTTTGAGGCCGGCCTTGGCTGACTGGGGAGCTTTCTCTCAAGCACTGGAGGTGTACCTCATTGGTAGTACCTCACTTGTGCCAGGGATTAGAGAGGAAGGACAGCATGCTATGACAGGGTACTAGGGAATGAAGTCACAACGACAGCAGCAGAACTACCACTCACTAAGTGTGCCACCTTTGAACCACGACTCAGTCTCAGTTTCCCCCTCTGAAAAATGGTTTTGTGAGGACTGGAGAGGACCCCCTCTCTTTTTTTTTTATTTATTTTTATATCAATCACACGTTAGGTACTTTGCATCCCAGGCATAGCCTCCTCCCTCATTCCCTCCCACCCTCCCACTCCCTCCCTCATCTCCCTCCTCCCCGCCCCCTCCAAGTCCACCAACAGGGGAGGACCTCCTCCCCTTCCATCCAACCCCAGCTTATCCTGTCTCCTCAGGGCTGGCTGCAATGTCCTCCCTGGGATCTAGCCAGTCTGTCACTCCCTGGCTTGTATGGGGGAGGGGAGGACCCTCTCTTACTCTTGGCTTCCTTCCTTCTCTAAGTGCCTGCCTTGCTTAACACCCCGGGCCAAACCAATGGAAATAAAGTTGTAACATGAGGGACATAATTCCCCACATTTGCAAACACGGAGGTCTGGGTTTGGCCACCAGATTTCATTTTATCCACACGGATTGATGACTGATATTTCAATGCACCCCGCTAATTCTTAAGGGAGTCTCAAGAGCGAGTCTTACAATTTAATCCAGCCATGTCTCTTGAGCCCTTGATATTGGACATATGTACATATTCAATTTCTAGAATTTTGTAGCTGAGAGTATGAAATCACTTAGTTCAATTGAAAAACTGTAGAATCTTAGGACAAGAGTGTGATTAGAATTGCTCTCCATGAGGAGAATCCTGTTTTCAAAGTTAGAGTACGAAATCATCGAAGGCAGAAACTATTTCCTGTCTGGAGTCGAGGCCAATTCTCAGAGCATACTGTGTGCCCCTTATCCCACTGGCGGCGTCCTCACAGAAGGTGTCGACCATCTGTCACTGCTGAGGAAGTGAGCGGCATATGACATATCATTGTAGAGCAACTCACATAAGTGAGCTGCCTGAGGTTTTCTCCAAATTACAGTGTGTGTGCGTGCGTGTGTGTAAGCATGCACTCCAAGCCGGGAATGAGGTCAGAGGCAAGCCGTGGACGTCAGTCCTCCTCTCCCACCATGTGGATCCCATCAAACTCAGGTCACTGGACTTGACCGCAAGCTCCTTTGCCACCTGAGCCATGTCGCTAGTCCCCACCAAAAGTCTTTAAAAGCACCACTGACAAAACATTATGGCGCCGCTCTGTCAGTCCTGGAACTTCCAAATTTCTTAGTGAATCCTCAGAGCAAAGGACCTAATTTAGTTGCCTGAATGTAACAAGATTATTATTGATAGGACTGGAACAGGAAGGATTATATATTCCACCCCTAGTCAGCCACAAAACGTTCAGGAATCTTTAATTCAACCAAGGAAGACGAGGAAGATTAAACGTGGTTTTGAGTGAAGCTTGGGCAAGTTTTTAACACACCACAGGCTGCTTTTGTTTTCTAAGCTGGACGTATTATAAGCCTGTAATGAATCCCTTGAAAACTAAGTGAGAAAATGGATGCAAAACCGCTAGTCTTGGAAAGCATCACCCGGCAGTACCACTTTGTGTCTTGCGTGAGGCTTAGCTATGCCTTATGGAAGATGGGGCTAAGGATTATGGGAGGCGAGTCTTTGCTAACTCAACAGAGCGTCACCAGCCCAGCACTAGGCTGCTGTGGAGGGTACACAGGATCACAGCTGCTGACGTGCGTGGCATTTGATGATTCGTCAACACTTAGAGAACTGGAACTGTCTGAAAAGCTGGATTTAGACGGGGCGTGTCTCTGTCGCCCCTGGGTGGTAATTTTCTGATACGTCTTACATCTGTATACATCCTGACAATTGCTGCAAAGAAAATTAGCTGAAGAATCTGCTCTGAGTGGATGGAGCACCACTATGAAGTACAGCAGTGTTGCGAAGGAAAAGGAGACGCAGAAAGTCTATCCTTTAAGAAATGGGTTTTAGTGGAGGCATCAGTCTTTGCAGGGCCCCTAGGGTCCTCCTTGTTGTTTAGCTTCTTTAGGAGTATAGATTTTAGTATATTTATCCCACAACCAAGAACTATGCATGGAGATAACCTAAAATCTCTGCTCAGATGTAGTCCATAGACTCAAGTCACCAAGTGGGTGCCCTAGTAAGGGGAGCAGGAACTGTCTTTGACATGAACTCATTGGCTCTTTTATCACCTCCCCCTGCTGGGGGAACAGCCTTGCCAGGCCACAGAGGAAGACAGTGCAGCCAGTCCTGATGAGACCTGATAGGCTAGGGTCAGAGAGAAGGGGAAGAGTATATGCCCTACCAGTGGACTAGGGGAGGGGCCTAAGGGTAGAAGAGGGAGGGTGGGATTGGGAGAAGACGAGGGAGGGGCCACAGCCGGGATACAATGTGAATAAATCATAATAAATAATATTTTAAAACAAAAAAAGAACTGGGTCTTCTTCTGGCCTCTGCTCAGTGCTGGAATTCATGATTCTGCATGCTTTGCAGCAACTGTCACAAGCCTCCTGGCCCACCCACAGCAGGTCCTTCCTTTCTGGAGCTATCCACACCCCAGGTTCCACTGCACATAAAAATGGTATTTCAGAATCTTAACAATTTTTGTGCCCTATTATAAAATATTTATAAAAATAAAACATCTAACCAAATCCCTGCGAATTTGGCATGGACTTTTCTTCTTTTGCTCCTCAATAATTCAGAGGAGTTTACTGAGTTCAGGTTTCTTCAATTGAATAGGTGCTGTTTGTATTTTCTAAGCAGTTTTATTTTTAAACAAGTACGCTTTTAAAAACTACATACATTCCTACCCTGGCAAACCTCTAATTCTTCCATGAGTGAAAAACGCTTTTATCTTTGCTCTTCTGACCCTGACATGAAGGAGAATAGCAGGCATAGAAGTGCAGCATTGCTTAGGGTCTGTTACAAAGGCCACATTGGGAGGTCGCTAGGAGTTAATGATTCTAGTGCAGAGATGGGAGGTCAGTCAGGAAGCAGGCATTGGTGACTCCAGCTCAGATTTCATGGTTCTCAGCACATGGAAGATACCATCCTGGGCACCTCACACATAAACATTTTATGAAGTTGTGTGTGTGTGAGTGGTTGTATGTTACTAGGTGTTGAACCCAGGATCTTATACATGCTAGGCAAGTGACGAGATAAGGTCTCACTAAAATTGCCCGGGTAGGACTTAAACTCATTCTGTCACCTAGGCAATCCCTGAAAGAGTTATTTTCCTGCCTCAAGTAGATAGGATCACAGGTCTATGTGAGAGGGCTGCCTCCATCTGGTTCTTGGTGATGAAAAGTGAGGATTACAGCCAGTAAGAATCACCAAGGCCTGAAAGGTAGGTTTCAGCATAAATAGGATTTAATTAGCCACCAGAAAGAAGAGCAAAACAAAGACACACAGCAAGTGTTTTTATGTGCACAAATGCACATCTGCTAATGTTTAAAGAACGTCAAGGAAGCAGTTGAAATGAGCTCACAGGTAAGGGTAGATGTGGAAGTTTTCTGAACATAGCTAAGTTTGGGCCTTTGCCACAGACTTCCAGCACAGCATGAGGGATCAGCTGGTTGTTTATTTATGGAGGAGGCTGGCCAGGTCTGATATGGTAACGAGGAACAGATAATGTTTGATTATTGGTGGATGATGTGCGTTTGAGCTTCTGGGCCTGAAGGCAGAGTAAGGTATCCACAAATACCTAGCACTTGATACTTTTTAGAGGGGCACTGTAGAATCCTCATGACAGGAATTCTGCCATTGCTTGTGGAAAACTGTTCTGCTATTGGTTTATCGGACTGGCTGTAGTGAGAAACTACAGATGAGGTGTAGCGTAGTTCATTAGTTTTTACATAACAGCTGAGAGAAAGCCATGAAATGAAGAGAGGAGAGGAAGGCTTGCCACCGATTTTATGAACTAGTCGAGGTCTGAAATCATGATTTTGGAGAGCCTGCTCTTCCCACATAGCGGGAAGGGTCATTAGTCAGTTCACACAGTAATCAAAGCAAGACATCTATGAGTGGAAGCCTTGTCTATTCAGATGATTTCAGGGAGTGCGGGTTGCCTGTGTGCCAAGGGGGAGATTTCAATTTATTTGAAACCTTTTGCATTCAGATGACTTTCCATTTTATTTCCCTTGGTATGCCTAATGATTAAATAAATTTGGGTTCAAAGATCAAACAGAAAATATCCTGCTAAACTCTGCAAATACCATAACCCAGAGGGCTGGTCTGCTCTGTAGAATTTAACATGAAGATTTGGGATTCCCACCTTTGCCAGGCCCGGACAGCTGGTGGGGGGTTGGCATTTGAGCGCTTACCGCAGGCACCCGCTTTGGGCTGATGCGCTCTCCACGTAGTGCTTCAGAGCAAGCTGGAATTCCTCCAGATCGTCTTCCATCACAGACATCTGGCGCTGCACAAGCATGATGTGCTGCAGAGGAACGCAAGGTTATCACCTCACAAACACACGGCCAGGGGAAGCCGTGTGACGGTTCCACATCTGAAGTCAGACAAAAGCCTGAAGACATACAGCAGCGGAAGCTAAACAAAGTGCCCTCTGCACTGAGACTCTTCCTCTTTAAACGCCAGAAATGCCCTTAGAATCTCAGAGGAGCTTTCTGCATCACGTTTCTGTGAGGCAGAGGTAGCAGAACTGGGCACCAGTATCTTAGAGACTTCCCAAAGTGCCTCTGATGGGCAGTGAGTCGTCACCATACCCCAAAGCTACCAAGTTTTAAAGAGAAATTCTATCTTACTCAGCATAACTCTGGCTTCTTGGATATTTTGTGACATTGGATACAGGACAATCAATACAATCAATTTTTTTTAATGTAGGCATTGGTCATTAAAGGGCTATCATATATTACCCATTTACAACATGTGCTATTCTGAAGGCCATAACCTTGTGCTCAATATTGTCAACTTGATCCGTGAGGGAGTTTTCTATATTGGATTAAGTTAGCTGGTGGGACCCAGTTTAACTGTGGTGGACCCCATCCCGGAGCTGCGGTCCTGTGCTGAGTAATAATAATAATAATAATAATAATAATAATAATAATTTATAATAATAAAGCAAGCCGAGCACCAGCGTTTTAGTCTCTGCTTCCTGGCTGTGGATACTGTATAACCAGCTGCCTCCTCAACCGGCCTGATCCTTCTCTGGCACCATACAGTGTATTCTCAAAGCAGTAAGGCCAGCTAAACAGTAGGGTTCTCCTTCCTTAAGTTGCTTTTGCCAAATATTTTGCCACAGCAGCAAGCAAAACTGCTAATATTCCCTGTTTAATAACTCACAATGGGTTGGCTCGTAAACTGCTGTTCCTAACAAATCTTATTATGGTTATAACAATTACAGTTTCAAGCCCTCCCCAGAGATCTGCCTGTGTGCCTCTCCTGCAAGTATAGGTCTCAATATTAGCCCTTTCTTCTTCTGCAAGGATTGAGAAAAAAAATTAAAAGTGTGAACGTAAGCCTCACAAGAGGGCAAAAACAGATTTAAAAGACAGCTCAGAAGAATCATATGGAGCATAAGCAAAGTGTGCCCACTACTGTTAACCATGAAGCATAGACACCACAGTTCAGCCCCTGACCTTCTGTTCCCTGTTCCATTCAGTTTCTCAGAGCTTGTCAAATAGCTATTTGTCAAACAGCGATTGCATTGTGGGAACTAAATATATCCAGTTGTGGTGGTTTGAATAAGAATTGCCCCTGTTGGCTAATAGGGAGTCACCAAGGGAAGTGGCACTATTTGGCAGGATTAGGATTTGAAAACGTCTTTGTTGAAGTAGCTGTGGTATTGTTGGAGGAAGTGTGTCACAGGAGGGTCCATCTATGAAATTTCAAAAGCCCAAGCCAGGCCCAGTCTCTCTCCCTCTGCTCCCCTCTCCTTGTAAATCAGGTTGTAGTTCCCAGCTACTGACCCAGCACCATTTGTGCCACAATGCATGCAGCCAGGCCCCCTCCCATGATTGTAATGGATTGAGATTCTGAAACTGTAAACATGCCCCCAATTAAATGCTTTCTTTCATAAAAGTTGACTTGGTCATGTTGTCTTTTCTCAGCAGCAGAAGACACCAACAAATTTATGATAGTAAATACAGCATGCTGAGTTCTGAGTATGCAGTGATAGACAGAGACAGACTGCTCTGGCAAGGTTCAGAATTAGAGCACCCGCCTAGCAGGCTGAAGTCCTAACTCAATTCCCAGTGCCATATGCACATACAAAAAAGACTTGTCTTCAAAGGACTTAGCAAAATACAAGGCTAAAATCTATATCTAGATAATGAGATCAGCTCACATATGAAGTTGGACTGTATGTAAGTCAGAAATAAGTCTAACAATTTTTTGAGGAAACAGTATTGCATTGCCAATGAAATACTAAACTTAGCCATAAAATTCTTCAGTTGCTTGGCTGTTAGAAGCATGTTTGAGTCCACGGTCTATATGAGCACTCAATAGGCTATGAATAGTCTATAATCTTCATACCTCAGCTCCCCAGGAAGGTGATGTTCTTCAACTGGCTTTTAAGGATGATCACAGAGGTTAATGAACCAGAAAAAATTTTCACAAAAACAATTGCATTCAAGGCTATTCTAAGAACTGAGACCCAGTGTTTAATCATAGAATTTTCTAGCTGAAAAATGTTTCTCAGCTTGAATTCATTGTAATCAAGCAGGAAGGTTGTGTGTTTCTCATCCATACACCCCATTCATACTTTGATGGCCTAATTTGATCTCTCTCTGTCTCTCTGTCTCACTGTTTCTGTCTGTCTCTCCCTTCTATCTACTTTGTCTAAAATTCATGTTTGTCTGACCTCCATAGACTAATTCCTAATAAAGAAGACATAATAATACGCATAGATTCTAAATTTTGAGTGAAGGCAGCAACTTTGGGTGAGCTTTGGGTGATCTCCCTTGTAGAGGACTCTATGGACGCTCTAAAAGGGGTGCCCGTGGAGATTAGATGTTCAGACCCCACAATGCTCATTATTTGTTTTTCCAGGCACACTATGGAACTCTGTCACACCCTCTCTTGCATTTAGGTACAATCATTTGTTGATTTTTTTAAATTGAAAGATTAAAATAGAAGTTCTAGGTAACACGTTTGAGCCTAAAGTTATAAAGCCAGCATATTGAATTTTTTTTCTCCTGTTGGTAGGAGGAAGACCCATTTTGGGAATGAGAGATCCTCAAGATGAGATGAATATGGGCCCTGAATCACTGTGTGGGCTTTTTACTGGAAAAAACAACATTTGAAAAATTGTATTGGAACCATTCTATAAATTTTGATCCATTTTTGCCATATGTTGCCAACTTGAGTTCAACAATCCAACTGACCTTTGCTCTATTTCCTCTCAGGGTCATAGATCAAGAATCAGAAGACACAAACCTGTTACTAGCTGCCAAGGTTTTGGATGAACAGTCAGGTTTTTTTTTTTTTGTCTGAGTCTATCAGGAACTTGGTTTAGTATTAATAATTAAATGGAATTGATTCCCAACAACATGACTATGGACATGTCCTTCTCTAGACATCTGCAAGGACTTCTAAGGTCAGGCATTTCTCAGGGCTATCTTGGATATAGGTGTGAATTCTAGACCTACAAGTGCCTGTTTCCCTATAGTTCTTTTAGTTTGAAAGCAATCCTTCACCACTCTACAACTTACAGCCCCTTGAAATGTTCTTCTCACAAAGTTCCAGGTTCTATTTCCCACACCTGGGTTAGCATTCTAAGTGGCTCTGGCTAACTGAATACTGCAGAGGTGACAGTTCATTATAAACAAGAGACTCTTCCTTCCTTCTTCCCGCCCTCCCTCCCTGCCTCTCTCTCTCTTTCTTCTCTCTCTTTCTTTCTTTCTTTCTTTCTTTCTTTCTTTCTTTCTTTCTTTCTTTCTTTCTTTCTTTCTTTCTTTCTTTCTTTCTTTCTTTCTTTCTTTCTTCTTTTCTTTCTCCTCTCAGGTCCCTGAGATTGTCATGTGAACAAGACCTGATAATGCAGGGTCAGCTAAGGTTTTCTGCAAACAGCAAATATTTCAAGCTTTGCATGTTACTTGGCTTCTGTTGCGACTACTCAACTGTGTTATTGTGTGCTCACAGCCACAGACTAAAGCAGTGGGTCTCAACCTTCTTTAATACAGTTCCTCACATTGTGGTGACCCCAGCCATAACATTATTTTGTTTCTACTTCAAACTGTAATTTTGGTATTGTTACAACTTGTAATGTAAATATCTGATGTACAAGATATGTGTGGCCCCTCCCCCCAAAGGGGTAGGCCACATAAACAAAGGAGAAGGGCCCAATTTCAACACAACTTTATGCATAAGAACAGGTGGCAGACTGTGAACTAAGCCCACGATGGGTAGTGCTGAGCTTCTATCTGTATGAAAGGCTTGGCCAACACCAGCAAAGCTGATGTGAAGCCAGCCACAGACACTTAGAGGAGGTCACTGGAGTCCCAAGAACCACACTACTGATCCCATCTGAGTTTCCTACTCACAAAGCTGTGGTTACTGTTTCAAGTCCCTGAAGTTTGGGTTGGGTTGCTAAGTAGCAACTGAGCATAGCAGGCATGTTTGCTGCTACATGTTTGCATGATGGCACCTGGAATAGACACCTTCTACTATTGCCTGTTCTACTTGACTACAGGGTCTATTTACTACAATTGTATCCTGATTATGGCCTCAGGAGTAAAATATCTTTTCCTGTACATCTTTATTTTAAATAAAGATTTATTTTTAAATCTTTATTTTCACTTTTCTTTTCTTCTTGAATATAGATTACAAAAAACCCCAACACATAATATATCCTAATTACAGTTTTCCCTCTCTCAACTTCTTCTAGTTACTCCCCACCTCCTTACTCACAGGCTTGTAAGGGATAGTAATAAGATATAACAACAACACAAAAAAGACAAAACAAACACAATCACATTGGAATTGGGAAAGGCAAACAGACAGAAGGAAAAGGGCCCAAAGGAGAGCACAAGAATCAGAGACCCACTCATTTGCCTCCTCAGGAATTCCATTGAAAACACTAAAGTGGAAGCCGTAATATAGGTGAGGAGGACCTGGTGCAGCCCTGTGCAGCCCTGTGCATGCTGACTCCATCTCTGTGAGTTCATATGAGCTTGATCTGGTTGATCAAAGCTTGTGTTTGCTTTGTTTTGTTTGTGTGTTTGTGTGTTCTCTCTTCCCCTGTATTAGATATGTCTCCTTCTGAAAATGTGTACTTTTCTATCATATTCTTTTTTTTAACAAAAATAATTTATTTAATTTTATGTGCATTAGTGTGAAGGTGTCAGATCCCTTGGAACTGGAGTTACAGACAGTTGTGAGCTGCCATGTGGGTGTTGGAAACGGAACCCGGGTCCATTTGGAAGAGCAGACGGTGCTCCTAACCACTGATCCATCTCTCCAGCCACATTCTGTCATATTCTTTACCACGTTTTATTACTGATTCTAGCTTAATTATGTTTCCTTCTCATCTGTTTTCTGACAAGCAGTGTTCACACATTTATTTCCAGACCTTTTCACCAGACTGATACAGAGATGGTCCTTCAATTTTTGATTTTGGTGGGGTCATTCAAATGAAAGCTGCTTTTGTTTGTAGCAAGTGACTGTTAGTGAATTTTTAAAAAATGAATGCCACATATTTACTCATTCCAGATTTGAGGTACCCCTAAGAACTGGACAGTTCTGAAGTTTTCTTCTGTTTCTACCATCTTGTACTTTCTTTCCTTCTCCTTTCCCAAGAGCAAGGTGTATAAATACTTTTTAAACTGGCTTCACCTTTACTGGCTGTGAGACCTTAGATAAGCTACTTGTTCTTCTTAGGTTTGGATACATAAAATTGGAAGAGCGACACTTGTATCACAGAATTGAGGGAGACTGCATAGTCCTATGATTGGAACATGACCCAAGAATTTGAGAAGTTTGAGAGCTTGTAAGAAAACTTCAAAAACAAAACCAAAAAACAACAAAACAAAACAACAACAACAGCAAAAAGACAAGAGTCTTATGACCTCAGTTTCTCTAAACAACCGAAGTGTTCTGGAATTGTTCTGGAGGTCCTCCCAGCTGTCGATTTACTTCAGCTGTTGATATTCATTTGCTTTATGGAAAAACATGTTTTGCCATGTGCGGCTTGCCCTGGTGATTGGACACTTTACTCAGGTGCCTCTTCTTAAACCTCAGAGTATAAATTGCCTGACTCTCTGAATAAAGATGGCTATTGCATGAGACTTTAGTCTGATTCAACTTTAGGTCCTGCTCTCCCAGATTCACACTACTAGCTAGAGCAGCAAATATCTTGAATCGATTTCGTCTATGATATCTTACTTCCCTTACTTTGCAATGATGGGGAAATAGGTTTTAGGAAATAAAACATATCTTGGATTCATCATGATGTAATGGTTCAGTGCTTAGAAAGTTAGATACAATAATATCTGCACATTCTATGTTTAAATGAGCCCACCAAATAATCTAATCTGTTCTCATGATGGAAAAGTTTCATGAACAGCAACAAAACAATTGTTAATTCACAGTCTCACCAGCTACAAGCACCTCTACTGCAGCAGCGAGATGCTGCGTTGACAGTGTCACCAGCATGCTGAGTAGAGTTCAGCACTCGACTTCTGGAGTTTGGATATAAACGTAAATCTCTCTGCACCTTACTTTCTATAAAATGAGGTGAATGCTATCTTTGGATATCAATTTGGATACCCCCATTTGGATATCTCAACGATTAATGACTTGATCTCTTAGCATTTCACAGTCCCCAGATTTAAGCTAAATGCTGGAAATATGATAATATATGGGATTAGGTCTCAGCTTAGGCTTTTACAATGCTCAACCTAGTGGTGTTTACAAAATGCCTTTATGAGATGGTATCCTTCTCTACCTGTCATGTTCAGTAATGCAATAACTCAATGTCTCATATGTATATTAGAAGTTCATTTAGCACCTTGCGCATGACAAGCTCGTTCACACAAGCAACTAGTGCCTAAGGTAAAGCATTAGGTCCCCACAAATCCATATCAGCCAAGCAAAATGAATAGGATTTTTAAACAAAGACCAAAGGAGCTTACTTGGTAAATTGCGGAAATTGGGATTTTCTAAAATCTCTACATGTACTGTGTTCCTAGGTTTATTAACTAGTAACTTTAATGATGGGTTTATCATGTGGGTTTTTTTGTGTGCATTTCATGAAAATTTTATTCTTATTGAAAGCGAGAAATGATTCAATGGTAATAAATGCCATGGTAAATCTAGAAGGAGTGAAATTTGTCTCTTCATTACTTAGGTTTCAACTTATTATTGAGGTACTAGATTTTGAGGAAAGTGAGTCTTGTCTTCAAAGTATCTATTTCTGAAAATTTGAAATGGAAATCACTCACCGGTTTAGTGTTCTCTTCAATAACTTCTTCTTCCAGGGGCTCAAGTTTCAGATCCTTCAGTCAGAGGGAGCAAAGGCAGAGAAAAAGAAAAAGATGCCAAGTTACATAACGAAAGCAATCAGCATAAAACCATATGGTGGTTTTGTTTCATGACTAATAACAAACCCAAAGAACTTAGTTATGTGAAAGAAGATGAGCTAATTCTCATTGCAAAAAGTGAGCTGTTTTAATGAAGAGATACTCTATCATTATGAAAAATCAATTTTAAGGAGCCATTATTTATGATATGCTCAAGTTGTTTCTGCTGTTCACTTCACAGATGCCATCAGAGAGCAAAGGGGAGACTAGACATGTATTCAGAGGAGGAGGAGTAAGTTAGCAAGCCTAACAAGCAGAGCGCCTTTGCTGTGAGGATTGTCACACCTTCCCTTTCCTTGGGAGGTCATTATGAATACTTGTCTATTGTAATAATTTTTTTATGCTCTAGCACAACTTTTATTTACTCAAATTGGTGAATTGAAAAACAAAGGAAAATGCTACTAATATTTGTTAAAATATTTTTTTCAAACATTTTAAATCCCTCTCTGTCTGTGTGTGTGTGCGCGCGCGTGTGTGTACACATGTGTGCACACAGTGAATGTGTGGAGTTTTGAATGTCAGTCTTCAAGAATGAAAGATTTTTATAGAGACCTCCAGGTCTTCTAGGAGATACATAAATTCCAAGTGAGGGATGAATGAAATAGTTCTCTCAAATAGCAAAGAAGAAGAAGTCGGTTTACATGAGACAGTGTTAAACTGGTCAGAGCAAGGCTGCTCTTGTTCACCTGTGGGTAGCTCCGGGCAAGCTGTTTACCATCTCTAGAACTCACTTTCAGGATCCCTTCTGCCTTAAATTCTCTCCCCCAGAGGTCTTCCTCTAGCTGGTTTCTTGTCTTTTAACCCAGTATAGCATCCTTTACTCAGACATTCTCAGACCACTGCTGACATCTGGGATTCAGCTGTAGTTCATGATCTGATTTTATTTTGTTTCGTAGATTCTTTCCCATATTTTTGTCTGTCTTTTTAGAGACTGAATGGTTTATCTGTTATATGTCTGTACTCCTATTGTCAGAATGCTGCTGGGCATGTAGTAGATAGTCATTGCAGAATCAACGAGTGGCTGGATGAAGGTCTTATATAAATCATGCCTTTTTCAAAAGGTAAAACTGTAATGAACAAGACTGTGAACCAAACATTAGGCAGAGAGAGAGAGAGAGAGAGAGAGAGAGAGAGAGAGAGAGAGAGAGAGAGAGAGAGAGAGAGAGAGAGAGAGAGAAAGCACGCCCAGGTTTGAGGTCTCCATTGGATTTCTTCCCTCGGAGCTTGGGGAATCCCGAGGAAGAGGAGGAGAAGGAAGTGTGGAAGCCAGACGTGTCCACTGGGAGAGCGTGGCCTATGGAATCA
>CM053760.1:7120194-7146715 GCA_028658305.1 Pachyuromys duprasi
CTGCCTTTAATATTTTTTCTTTGTTTTGTAGGTTTAGTATTTTGATTATGATGTGAGATGAGGTATTTCTTTTCTGGTCTATTTTTTTTTGGCATTTTGTAGGGTTCTTGTATGTTTATGGACATTTCTTTTTTTAAGGTGGGAAAATTTTCTTGTATGATTTTCTTAAAAATATTTTCCAGTCCTTGGAGCCTGGAGTCTTCTTTTTCATCTATTCCAATTATTCTTAGGTTTCGTCTTTTCATGGCATCCTTGATTTCTTGGATGTTTTGTGTTTGGGACTTTTCCGATTTCATTTTATCTATCTATCTATCTATCTATCTATCTATCTATCTATCTATCTATCTATCTATCCCTCTATCTATCTATCCCTCTATCTATCTATCTATCTATCTATCTATCTATCTATCTATCTATCTATCTATCTATCTATCTATCTGTCTATGTATCTATCTATCATCTATATCTTCTATAATTCTTTCTTCAGAGACTGGAATTTTTTTTCATACAAGTCTTTAACTTGTTTGGTTAGGTTCACACCAATGTACTTTATGTCTTTTGTGGCTGGCTATTCTGATGGGTGTTGTTTCCCTAATTTCTTTCTCAGCCCTTTTGTCTCTTGTATACAGGAGGGCTAATGATTTTTTTGAGTTAATTTTGTATCCAGCCAGTTTGCTGAAGTTGTTTATCAGCTATAGGAGTACCCGGTAGAATTTTTGGGGCACTCAGGTATACTATCATATCATCTTCAAATAATGATACATTGACTTCTTCCTTTATAATTTGTAATCCCTTGATCTCGTTTAATTGTCTTATTGCTCTAGCAAGGACTTCAAGAACTATGTTGAAGAGATATGTAGAGAATGGGCAGCCTTGCCTTGTCCCTGGTTTCTGTGTGATTGATATAAGTTTCTCTCTGTTTAGTTTGTTGTTGGCTACAGGTTTGCTGTATATTGTCTTTGCTATGTTTAGGTATGTGCCTTGTATCCCTTTGAACAAATACGACTCCCCCTCCTTTATCATACCCTAACTGCCAGTGTCTCTGTGAACTGGGGCGGAGCCTCATACACTCCTCCATCACCTTGCTGGAAAGTTGATAGGTTGAATCTTGTGCGGGTACCTGAAGTTGCTATGAATCATGAGTACAATGGCCATGTCATGTCCAGAGGTTAAAGTTTCAGAGACCTTCTCCCTCTTCCTTAGCTCTTACATTTTTTTCCTGTGCTATCTTCTATGATGTTTCCCAGGCTTTGGGGTGGAGGCTGTGACACAGATATCCAATCCAAGGCTGACAGAAGAGGTCGACATTTAGAGAAAAATAAAATCAGACAGCTGTGGGCTTTCTGTGATTGCCCTACCATAGCAATATGGTTGTTATTTTATACTCATTCTTCCGTGGCTCTCTAGGAAGCCTGCAATAACATTATGAAATGTTTTAATCAAGTTGAGAGAGAATATCGATCAGAAATGTTGAGAGCATGATGGTGATAAAGATGGTGAGATGACATGAACTCAATGCCTGGCTCTTAGACCTCTCCTCCCCCACCCCGGAGGGAGATGCTGCCTTCCCAGGCCACAGAGGTGGACATTGCAACCAGTCCTGATGAGACCTAATAAACTAGGGTCAGATGGAAGGGGAGGAGGTCCTCCCCTATTGGTGGACTTAGAGAGAGGCAGGGAGGAGATGAAGGAAGGAGGGTGGGATTGGGAGTGAGTGGGTGAGGGAGCTACAGTTGGGATACAAAGTAAACTGTAAATAATATAAAAAATGAAAAATAAAAAGATTAAAAAAAGATGGTGAGATGAGGCTTTTTGAGATTAAGATTTTTAAACAGTTACAAAGACCTGCTGTTATGTGCTGCTTCCAGGAATCAGGAGAATCAATAACTTGTCTTCTATTAAAAATTTAAAATCCTTTTTGTTAGCATACAAACTAATGTATTTCATGATGGCATCTGCATAGTCCCTCTCCCAATACTGTTTCCTCTCCCTCCTCCCTCAGTACTCTCCCTTCTGCTTTTATGTCCCATGTAATTCTATTATCTTTTCTTACTCACCCTCCATTCCCTTGATATCTTGATATTTCACTCTCCCCTTTATGGTCTTCTGTCTAGCTTCATCACACACACACACATGCATGCATACACACGTACATGCAGCACACATGTGAACACATGAAAACACATTTAAATCTATGTTATGCATATGGAATAGAACATGCAGTATTTGTCTTAAACGAGGGCTACCTTGTTCCCTCTTCTGGGCATATACCCAAATGATTCTGAGTCCCTTCATGATGCTGCACTATTCACAGGATACTCAGAAAACAGAAGTGGTTGGGGTGGTCATCAACAGATGAATGAAGACAGAATAATATGTATATATGCATATATATGTCAATAAGATTTCATTCACTCTCAAGAGAAAAATGTAATTATGATAGGTTAAGCAGGAAATCATTAAGTATGAAATCAGTTAAATTAAAGAAGACCTTGATTTCTAACATTTCTATTTGTCCTCCCAGGGTGAGCTCATAACACTGCCTTTATGGCCTTTAATTACTTGGAATCATCATTTATTTTCACACAATCCTTTTCCCTTTTCTGTGTTCCTGGAACATATTTTCTCTACTTGGGGAGTAGGATTTGCCATTTTACATTGTAATCTGTGTCAAGTCCTTAGGAGTAAAGACTGTAGCTTTTTCATCTGTTCTCTGAGTGTTCAGAAAAGCTCCTGGCTTACATCAGCTCCCCCAGAAATGGGTAGAGTAGGTGAGGAACAGGACACAAAGACTGAGGGAGGCAGAGGACTGTCTGAGCCCCACGTGCTCTAGACGCTTGCAGGCAGCAGCTGCCTCCTGTGTGTGGCTCTTGCTGTTTGTACATACCACTGCCTGCTCTGCCTGGCCATGTGGCTCTGCTATAAAGGGAAACCCAGCTTTCCTCTCAGCAGACTGTTTGTCCTCATTTCGTTTTTTGGACCATTTGTTAGTCTTCTCCTTTCTCTCCCCTGGATCCCATGCCTGGGACTGCAGACCCCGGTGGCACAGATCCAACCCCCTTTCCCTTCTCCCAGATAACGCAGATGTTCCTTTGGAAGGTAGTGGGAAAGAAGCAGGTGGAAAATTAAATAGATAACAAGCTGGGAAATGTCAAAGCCTGGACCTTTCATCCTCAACAGGGTATTGACTGTAAAGTAGAAAAAGGGATCTTTGCATGCCTGTCTCCCCAGAAGACTGGAGTGCTGGTACTTGACACGTGTTCGTCTGAGAAAAGCACAGTGTTTGGGGAATGGAGGAAAGGACTTCTAAGAATCTATAAAGAATGGAACCACAAATGCATGGGATGATCCTAGGTGTCTAGATTCTTCTTATTTTCAGACATTGTTCTGTCTTCCTGTCTACCAAAAATGTTATGAAGGAATGAAAGCTGAATGTATTTCTCAGATCCAAATAATGTTTACTCAAGTTATCAGTAATTGTCACATAAATTGAATTTTAGGTGGAAAATTTTAACTGTTTACACTTAAAATTTCCATTTTTGCCTTTGGAAAGCAAAAAGTCCAGATCTCAATTCTAGTTTTTCTTTTTTGTGAAACTGCAACAGGGCTTCCATTTATTTAAGTAAAAAATCCCAGTGTTTGAAGCTAACTTGAACATTGTGTTTCTTAGTGGACTCCCTGTGCATCCTAATTGTGAGATCATTTCTCAGCAGGTGAGCGCTCCACATCTATATGATGGAGGAGCAGAGAACTCAGTTATTAACCAATATGAGTTATCTCAGTTAATCAGAACATCAGACTTGGTTGTTTGTATTTGCTGTACTTGCAGCTTAATTAAGTTAGTGGAATCTAGTCACAGTGTCTCCTTACTGAGGACACCAGAAACTATCACAGTTGGCAAAGCTGTTGCTACCTGCCTCTGAAACAAGGCTCCGTAGCCTGCACTGTTCTCATGCAAGACATCTTTATTTTCAGACATGTTCAGTCTTTCTGCCTATTAGAAAGGGTGCAGACAAATGAAGACTGATTGTATTCTCAGATCCGAATAATGTTTACTCAAGTCATTGATAACTGTCACATAAATTGAATTATTAGGTAGAAGTTGCTAGCCATGCACATGCCTTTGGAGGGTGAAAAGGGAAGGAGAAATAATATCATTATGTTATAGTCTCACAAATAAAATAAATTATTAAAAAAAGAATCTCTGAAGATGGCCATACAAGGTCTCTTCTGTGCTTGTGCCAACTGACAACTGTGAGAACCTACAAGTGTTCCTTCTCATAATTGTTGAGAATAGTTGTCAGTAGGCTGCTGCAAGGGTCAAATAAAAAACAAACAAACATGTGTTAGTAAGACTTGGAGAGGACAAGCGCTCCACAAAGACCAAATAGATCAGGGCACAGGGGTCTTTTATGAGACTGTTTCTCCGACCAAGGACCATACTCAGCCCATGGTAGCTGAGTATCCAACTGGTACCCTAGTAAGGGGAACAGGGACTATTTCTGTCATGAACACAATGGCTGGCTCTTCGACCCTCCCCCCTTCCCCCCTTTCTGAGGGAGGAGCAGCCTTGCTAGACCCCAGAAGAGGACATGCAGTCAGCCCTGAGGAGACCTGATAAGCTGGGGTCAGATGGAAGGGGAGGAGGTCCTCCCCTATCAGTGGACTTGGAAAGGGATAGGGAGGAGATGAGGGAGGGATGGGAAGAGTGGGAGGAAATGACGGAGTGGGATATGGCTGGGATACAAAGTACATAACCTGTGATTAATATAAAAATAAATAAATTAAAAAAATAAAAATAAAAAACATGAAGTGTATGCTGTCTAGCTCATAGATTTTGAAAAATGTTTATTATCTCTATTAATGTCATAAAGGAGGATTTCAGGAATTAATAATAAGTAGGTCAAAATTTTAAAAAAGACCTAAGTTTATCTGCCACAAGAATACAATATATCAGAATTATGGTCAAGATGAGCACACAGTTAGCAGTTGGTATGTAGTGGGTTTCCTCTATAAATTAGTTTTCTGAAATTATTTATACCCATATTTTCATTAAAAAATTTTAACTTTTCAATGGAAGTGGTTGAAGAGAGGGAACCAGGTAGGAGAGGGAGCACAGAGAAAAATGAGGGTGGAGACCAGATCTGGGGTGAGAGGGCTTGAGAGGACAGAAGGGCTATCGGGAGAAGAGAGACTGTGGGCAGAGGCATCTCTGTAACAACCTGGAAACCTAAGACAGGGTAGGCTTCTTGGAGGATATGGGGTGAGACCCTTAGCAGCAGGGGTCATGGAGACTGAAGAAAACACCTTTTAACTAGACAGAACTCCTATGGGGGGAGGGGAAAACCAACTTACCCACAAAAATTTTGACCCAAAATGTACCTTTCCTACAAGATGTGCTGGGGTAGTGATAGAGCAGAGATTGGGGGAATGTCCAAAAAATGCCTGGCCCAACCTGAGACACACGGCATGGGAGAGAGCCAACCCCTGATACTCTTAATGATATTCTGCTATGCTCACAGACAGGAGCCTAGCATAGCTCTCCCCTGAGAGGCTCCACCCAGCAGCGGATAGAAACATTTGCAGAGACCCACAGTCAAACATTGAGCAAAGTGTAGGCAGTCTTGTGGAAAAGTGGGAAGAAGGATAAAAGAACTGGGGGTGACAGGAGCTCCACAAGAAGACCAACAGAACCAACTAACCAGGTCCCAGAGGAGCTTGCGAATACTGATGCACCAACCAAGGTGCATGCATGGACTGGACCTAAGGCCCCTAATCAGATATAGCAGATGGGCAGCTTAGGGTTTACGTGAGGCTGCATGGACTCTGTTGCCTGCTTTTTGATCACTGTTCCCTGTGCCTCACCAGGCCTCAAGGGAAGAGGACAAGGTCAGTCCTGATGCAACTTGATGAACTGGAGTTGGTGCAGGGAGGCTCCCCTTTTCTGAGGAACTGGGGAGGAGGGATGGGAAAAGAAATGAGGAGTGGGACTGGGAGGAGAGGAGGAAGAGGGCTACGAGCAGGATGTAAAGTGGATAAATAAATTAAAAAATTTTAATTTTCAAGAATCTTTTGAAATATAATTACATCATTTCCTCCTCTTTCCTTCTGCCAAACCTTCTCATTTATCCTTTCTTGCTCTCTTTCAAATTCATGGTCTTTTCCAATTAATTGTTACACACACACACACACACACTTCTAAATGCCTAAATTCAACCTGCTCAGTCTATACAATACTAATTTAATATTACTTGCATGTATGTTTTCAGTCTGTATACTTATATTTTCTACTGCATATTTTCTATCTTGCTTTCTCTAAGATATACACATTTTATGTACAAATGTGGTACTATATTTAAGCTGTAATATATAGAACTGTCTTTGAGGAGTATGAAGCTTAAAATGTAGAGTTCTGTGGCAGAGTCAGTCACAAAGTCTTTATACCCTGGATTTGCCTCTTACCTAGAATAAATACATGGAGTGTAACTGATCAAGCCAACCATGTTTCTAGCATTTTCCTTTGCCTCCTTTGAATATTGTCATTCACTTTCTTCAAAAGAGTCCACCATTGTCCAGGATCTTTCCCCGATTCTTTTTCTGTCTCTGACTTTACTATGTTTTCTTCTTTTCTGTCTAGAATGGTAACTGTGTGGTTAAACTTTCTTGCTTTTGTAAGGCTGGGTGGGCCCAACTTTCACCAGGTAGGCTCAGTCTCCTGTTTAGTATCACAGAAGTATAGACACTGGAACAAATAGCTATGAGAAAGAAGGAAAGTCTAAGTTAGAAGGAATAAAAAACAAAGACCATGTATAAGACCTTAATAAGAATGAAGAAAAGTAGAAATACTTTGACAATAAAAAAAAGCCATGAAAAGAAACAAAGTGGGTAAGAACGGAAGTGACTAGTATAGAAGTCAGAGACTATTCAACCTATTGACAAGGTTGAATAGTAATTTAAAAGAGGAAAATCTGAATTTAGCAGAAGAATGCACTACCAGAATCTAATTTTACGAATGCTTCCTTGAGAGCTGGGCTATGGTGGTTCACTCCTTTAATTCTGGCACTCTGGAGGCAGAGGCAGGTGGGTCTCTGAGTTTGAGGCCAGTCTGGTCTATATAGTGAGCTCCAGGATGGCCAAAGCTATACAGAGAAACCTTGTCTCAAAAACCAACCCAACCCAACCAACCAATCAAACTAACCAATGAAACCAACCAACCAAACAAAAAAGAATGCTTCCCTGAAATTAACGAGATTCCTCATTAAATACCTATAAGCAAGGGAGCAGCAATTCAGAGCAACACAGTACTGGACTTGAAAAGACAAAGCAAAAATCAGGTGGCACATGCCTATCAGGTTGAGGCAGGAGGATGGTGAATTTTAAGACAGACTGGGCTACATAGCAATGTCCTGTCCAAAAAAAAAAAAAAAAAAAAAAGAAGTAAAATTTCTTTGTGTACACTGACACAAAAGAAATCATGTAACTTAAAAGGTAAACTGCATGCCAAACAAATAATAGTCAGACATTTCTATATAATAAAATATTTGTTTTTAAAATAAAATTATCTAAGGGTTTCAGGAAAAAAATTGACTTCGAAGATGGAACTCTTCCTGTACCCCATGGTCCAACAAGTTGTCAATATTTGAGAGCTCTGGTATAACGTTGCTATGAACCATTCTATGAACCTATTAGATCTAGATCTAGACAGCCAAAATGGCCAGAGACTCTGCAAACAGAGTGACAGTTTAGGTTTTAAGTAGAGGCAAACTGTGTCTAGAAGCAAAGTACTGGTTTTACACTGTGGACTCTAGGCACTGTGAACAAGGGTCATGTATTCTGCCACGGGAGTATGCAAGCAGCCATAGAATGCTTTCAAACTAAAGGTCTGGCTATGTTCATAAACCACAAAAAATTGGTAGTTGGTAGAATCTGGCTAGGCCTGGACCTTGCCCACCCTGATTTGGAAATTCAGTGTCAAAGGCTGCCTCTATCAAAATACATGAACCTGAACTGCAAGCACATGTTAGCTGATCTGTTATAGACACATGGAAAAAAGTACATAAATAAAATAGATTGGGGCAGCCTGCAAAGTAAAAGTGGTGGAACAGATACAAAACTCAGCACAATTCTAGTCCCCCCGGGCTGGACAGCCAGGTGGCAAAGCTGCAGTGAAAGGCAAGCATGTGATGGCTGTAGTGAGCAGTTGGCTGGTTAGGCTCAGGGAAGGTTATGATTAAAACTGGGACAGAGCATGTGGAAAGGTTCCTGTGGTCACTAGCAGCTTTTGGTTTCGTGATCAGGAGAGGCGAGGGGTTATTTTCAGAGTGTGCTGTGTTCCTATTTTTGTTTCGTCCAACAATAAAAAGGTCAAGGTACGTGTAAGAACCAATCTGGTAGAGATAAGCTATCTTCATACATTTGAACAGCTGTGGGAATAGACAGATAGAGACTGTAAAATATGGCACTCCTTGGCAGGCAGTAAGGCAAGAAAGTGTGTAAACACTTCCAAGTCAGGAATTTCTACCACTCCTCAAATGCTATCTCTTCAACAGCTAGCCTGCATTTCCCGAAGTGTGACACAATACCACATGGTGCGCTTTTCAGTACAAAGACTGATGGCCTATATTGCATACATAAATTAGGCTGTACTTATATTTGTGGATTATAAAATATTACCTTTTTTCTGGTAAATATAGTGCTTTCTACCTTACTGCTCACACATTTTTTTCCCTTTGGGTATCATTTTAAACTCGCAGAACAAGTAGAAGACCAGGTGGAAGCAAACATAACCCCAATGGCAGCAACCTCTTATTTGACTCCTGGTAATCAGCACTATGGCAGATGGATACTGCTATTTTCATCATGGTACTAGAGTGCCTTCAGTTACCATGGCCAAGTCACCAAATTGTCAGACAGAAATACATTTTCAGAATAACCATATTTAATCTTTTTTGCCTTCAAGACAAATTATCCTTCTCTTTGATCTGAGTAAGTTTTGAAACAGAACAAATAATCGAGTATTAAAATATTGTGGGCATTCTCCAGCACCGCGGTGTATGGGGAATAACAGATGCATTTTAAACACATGAGCACCTGCCAACTTTTGAATTCCAGTTGCCCCTGTGACCCATCTCCTGATAGAATACTTATATATTCCACTCAGTTTTTATTCACAAAAATAATAGCACCAAGAATGATTAGCTTCTTCAAATGATAAATAGCCAAGAATTTGGCCTAGTAGGACTTTGAAGAAAACAAAATATATTAACTATAAAATACTATTAGTTATAAGATGCAATATTACTTCGTTCTCTTTACGTAGTACTAGTATACAGTATGTTGAAACGGAAAACAAGAATTGGAATCAGAAAATGACCGTCTCCGTATTTCACTTCATGAGCAATAAGAGACAACTGCCTCCAAGTCCTTCATTTTTAATGGGAATTGTGCACAGGTCGAAGACACCTGCTCAGGACAGGAGAACACAGCCTTGCTTTCTTTGCTGTCTACTTTCAAAAGGTATTTAAAACACAACAGCTTATTGATGATTTAAGCAGACTCGTGACCAGTGGAAGCCAAAGGGTCTTGATCATCAAACTTCCAGCAAGGGCATCGCTGCACAGAGAGGATTTTAGGGCTGGAAATAAGCAACTGAAACAGAAAAGAACATTTTCTAGACTGCACTGGGACTTCTGTTTAAGCAGAGGGAGGAAGGAAGGAAGCAAAATTTCCCAAGCACACCGCTCTTCTGTAGACTTCAGTAGAATGAGTCTTAGAAGTTTGTCTTAGAAAAGTTACAGCTTTTAGGCAAGGGTTTACCCAAGTGTCTGCGATGGCGAGTGTCTCCAGGTCATCATGCATTTGTTTAATAATTTTATTTCCCAGTAACATATTTGATGCAGGCTTTCTGTGTTGAATCAAGCAACCAAAAGCTTTATTGTGAAAAGGCAAACCTCAGACAATAAAAGGGGCAAGTTCCTACTGTAGCCCACCAGTCTATTTTTCATTACTGAAACCTTATTTTAAAAATAATAGGATCATTAAAGCAAATTTACATTGAAAAAATTTCAAGAAACCAATAACACAAAATTAATTCAGCTATTAATTAACTGGGAACCATATTTCAAGGACGTACTTTGAGCCCCAAGCTCTGAGTCCTATAGGAAAGATGACAAGACAATGATGAAACCTCATAGGGAACTTGATTATTTCTTACAGAAGTATTCATTTTAATCAGAGGCTTAACTCTTGCTCCTTTGCCATGGCAACAGGTAGAGAATCCTGCACCCAGAAGGTTACAGTGATAGTATGCATTATGTTCAGAAGAGGCTCTGATATGCCTTAGTGATTAGACTGCAATGAGCTAATTTAAGTGTTTCTGCTCAGGTCTGAGTAATATTTTCTGACCCTCATGGAGGACAGGATGTTAAGCTGGCGACAGACTTGACAATATTGGTTTCTCAAATGTATGAAACAGACACATCCGGCTTGGTTTTCATGCAGAATGAGCAGTCTCTGTGTTCACCAGTTCCTCTAGAAATGGGAAGGAAAAAGGAATCATTTTACTTTTTGTCCTACTATGGAATGTACTTCCATTTGTCCTCTCTATTTTTCCTTGTTAGAGGCCCACAATAGAGAACAGAGATCAGCAAAGGGGATGTGTCATACAGAGTATGATCACTCTGCTTGGCACCCTGCCGTTCCACAGGACTTTGAAATTTCCTCTTTCTCTGTGGGAGAACCACTGCTTTTTACTGATTTGCTTAGTGAAATGAAGATACTAACTCTAATAATGCAAATGCAGCACCAGTCAACAAACTCCTAAGGAAAGACAAGTGGAAGGAAGTTTAATTATTATGCTCAGAGAAGGTGGCTTCAGAATATTGCATTAAACACCACTGAACTTTCCTGGATCTCCAGCCCGTGTTTACCAACACTTTATGTGTGTGTTTGCATGTGCATAAGTGTATGTGTGCACATGTTTGTGTGTAGTCATGCGTGTACATGCGTGTGCATGTGTAGCAGATGTGCATGCATGGGAAGAAGGCCAGAGGCTGGTGGTGAATGTTTTCCTCAGTTGTTTTCTTTGGAAAGTGTGTCTCACTAAGGCTGTCATTCATTGATTCAGCTGGGCTGGCTCTCCAGCAGGCCCAGGTAAGCCTTCTGCCTCTGTTTCTTCAGAGCTGGAATTACAGGCCCAGGCCTCTGTGCTCAGCTTTTTATGTGGGCATCAGGGCTCTGACCTCAGGTCTCTGTGCTTCTGTGGCAATAACAACTGATTTGTCTTCTCAGCCCTTAGCTATGCTCACCATCATTCTCACAGTGCATCTGACAGTCTTCATCCCTGCTCCTAGATTTCTGGAAGATTTTGAGAGCTCTCATATTTAGCCTTATCACAATATTAGTACTGAGCATAAAAACCCACTTGCATTATGGCCTGACTTAGTGAAGGAAGCCTTTCAGGATCAAAGCAGGATAAGACACCAATGTAAAAGTTCAAACGTTTCATATAATATCCTAAACATCGAGGATAAGATACAAGAATCTCACAGATCACACTGGGCCACATCTTGGTGCCGGTTTTGGTGTACCTTTAACTGTTTCTGTGCCCCTCTCTATCTCACCTTCCTGCAGTTCAGACAGATCAGAGTCCCATTCTCTCATACTCAGAAAGCATCTATCTACCTCCTGACGTTCTAGCAATATATTCCCTAGAGGCTCATCTGTTGAGAAGTTTGTTTCCAGAGTTAGTGGTACTTGGAGGTGTGGACTTTGGAAGGTGATCAGGATTGGAAGGGATCACAATGACAGTAATGACTTTATAGAAATAGCATGTATTCTGCATTTGATTGCCTCTGCCATTTTACAGTGCAGCAAGAAGGCCCTTATCAGATACAAGGCACTGTGCTCATGGCTGTTCTGGTCTCCAGAACTATTATCCAAATAAGCTTCTTTTCTTTGTAAGTTACTCAGTTGTGGGTATATTGTCATAGTAAACATAGACTATGATAAATTGTTCAATAACCAGTACTTCAGTTTTTCCTTTTTTTCAGGGTTATTTATTTATTTAAAAAAACTTTGAAGAATAGACTATTAAGAAAAAGAAAGTCTTTAAAAATGAGTTCCATGAATTCTTGAATCTTTTCCCATGTTCCTGTGATGGCTCCTCCCATCTGCCAGTTTGCTAGGAGTTAGATTCTTTGGCAGCAAGAACCTGGGAGGGGATTTATTGATTAGGTTAACTGGGTTGGGAAGGCCCATCCTGATTGTGAGCAGCTCCTGTCTGTGTTTCTGTACTGAACCAGAAAGGAGAAAGTGATCGGAGAACTAGCATTTCTCGTGTTCTGCTTCCGAGCTGTGCACTTAATATGAGCTGTTGCCTCAAGTTCTTGCCCGCCTAATGGACTGTATCCTCATACCATGGGCCAAAATAAACCTTTTTATTTTTTTCTGAAGTTGCTTTTGTCAAGTAATTTATCACCGCAACAGGACAACTAATACTTTCCTCAAATTACAATCTGATATATCTAGGAACTGCCAGCTATTCATATGCTTCAAGGGAAGATGCCACAAGAGCTCCCTTAGTACTCTCTAGCTGCCACACTGAGGCCACATTCTCGAGCTATCTCTCAGCAGGAACAGAGGCATGCGGGAGGCTCTTACCCAGGGTCCCTTCTGCCTGGTGAGCACTCTTCTTATGGTTTAGTCCAATTTTTCCTGAGGTACTTCCTCCCTGCACAGCATCCATCCTATTTTCAGTCTCAGGAAGCAGGTGTGTACTCCAGTATGAATGCTCTGCCATTCAAACTGTTTCTTCCCCTCGTTCCTTCTCACAGAATTTCAGGCTTTTCTTTCTTTAAATCTCTCACACTTGTAATTCTGTCTTGGCGTTAGCTTCCCACATGATTGGGGCAGACCTGATACTCCATTAACATTTGCCGCATCAGGTGAAGGAATCCCACTTAGCACGAGAGAAATGAAATATCATGGTAGAGTTTTGCTGAAATATTGATGAGCATATGTGTAATTCATGGATGACATGTGTTAAAAGAATCACAGCTGGTTTTTTTTGTTTTTTGTTTTTTTGTATATTTGACTATGTGCATTTAGGCATGGGATAAAGAATCAGGCATGAGGAAATGTTAGGAGGTTTGGACCAGGGAGCATGGTCCACTCAGCCTGTTCAGTGAAGAATTCCCTAGGGTCTGCCATTTCTTCTTAAGTTATGAGACTCCTGAGGTCTTTCAGAACTGTGTGGTGTCAAATATTGAATTGGTTCATTTTTTTTAGGCTCTATGATTTTACATATACGTATATGTGTGTCTGTGTTTAATATAATTTTGGTTTCAGTGAAAAAGAAGAATACTGCACTCTAGCCATTTTCAGCTCTAAAGATAGGTTATGTTTTTCATTTGTATACAGGGCCTAAGTTATGGTGGATTAACATGGATGGCAAGAGTCAACAGGTTTGTGGAGTGATCTTGAATATCATCACATTTAAAGTTATTCTCACATGGAACAAAAGGCTTATCAGTTAGCTTTACCATGTAGTAAGGTGTGTGATTATGGGATTCTCTCCATTAGATTAGAAACTTTTCATACAGTATAACACATATCGAGGCCATATTATTTACATGCTAAGAACAAATGAGAGAAACCTAAGAAATCTACAGAAAATTACAGAGGATTAAAAATTTAATGTTACTTCCTGAACAGAATACCAACAGCACAGGCTCTAAGATAAACAATAAATAAATGGGACCTCATGAAACTGAAAAGCTTCTGTAGAGCAAAAGACACTGTCATCAAAACAAAATGACAGCCTACAGACTGGGAAAGGATCTTCACCAACCTTACATCTAACAGAGGGCTAATATCCAGTATATATAAAGAACTCAAGAAGTTGAAAAGCAACAAATCAATATTCCAATTAAAAAATGGGGTACAGAGCTAAACAGAGAACTCTCTGTAGAGGATTTTAGAATGGCAGAAAAACACTTAAAGAAATGCCCAACGCCCTTAGCCATCAGGGAAATGCAAATCAAAATGACCCTGAGATTTCACCTTACACCCATCAGAATGGCTAAGATAAAAAACTAAAGTGACAACACATGCTGGAGAGGTTGTGGAGAAAGGGGAACCTTCCACCATTGTTGGTGGGAATGCAAACTTGTACAACCACTCTGGAAATCAATCTGGTGCTTTCTTAGAAAATTAGGAATAGCGATTCCTCAAGATCCAGCTGTACCACTCCTAGGCATATATCCAAAAGATGCTCAAGTACACAACAAGGACATTTGTTCAACCATGTTTGTAGCAGCTTTATTCGTAATAGCCAGAACCTGAAAAAAAACCCAGATGTCCCTCAGTCGAGGAATGGATACAGAAATTATGGTACTTTTAAACAATGGAGTACTACTCAGCAATCAAAAATGAGGAAATCATGAAATTTGCAGGCAAATGATGGGACCTGGAAACGATTATCCCAAAAGCAGAAAGAAACACATGGTATATACTCACTTATATAGAGCTATAAGATAGGATAAACATACTGAAATCTATATACCTAAAGAAGATAAACAAGAAAGAGGGGTAAGATGAGCAATCTTCACTTAGACAAATGGGATGGACATTGAATGTAGGAGAAAACAAGCAACAGGACAGGAGCCTACCACAGAGGGCCTCTGAAAGACTCTACCTAGCAGTGTATCAAAGCAGATAGTAAGACTCACAACCAAACCTTTGGCAGAGTGCAGGGAATCACATGAAAGAAGGGGGAGTTAGTAAGACCTGGAGAGGACAAGAGCTCCAGAAAGACCAAATAGATCAGGCACAGGGGTCTTTTATGAGACTGTTTCTCCAAGTAAGGACCATGTATGGATATATCCTAGAACCCCTGCTCGGATGTGGCCCATGGTAGCTCAGTATCCAACTGGGTACCCTAGTAAAGGGGACAGGGACTATTTCTGACATGAACTCAATGGCTGGCTCTTTGACCACCCCCTCCCCCCAGAGGGAGATGCAGCCTTGCTAGACCTCAGAAGAGAACATTGCAGCCAGCCCTGAAGAGACATGATAAGCTAGGGTCAGATGGAAGGGGAGGAGGTCCTCCCCTATCAGTGGACTTGGTAGGGGCAGGGAGGAGATGAGGGAGGGATGGGGGGAGGGGGTCTACAGCTGGGATACAAAGTACATAACCTGTGATTAATATAAACATAAAATAAAAAAGAAGTTAATGTTATGAGATGAAAAGCTGGGAGTAGGGACACACACCTTTAATCCCAGTGTTCAGGAGGTAGAAGCAGGAAGATCACTGAATTCAAGGCCAGCCTGGTCTACAGAAGTAGCTCCAGGACAGCCAGGCCTAGAGAGAGAAACCTTGTCTTAAAAAGAACAAAACCAGGACAACCAAAATTAATAATTAATCAATAATTAATATCATTTTACAGCAACAGCAAACATAAAATATTCTTTACTCTAACTGGTTATTCCCAAGGTTACCAAATCCACCTGTTACCCATAACTTATGGGAAGTAGCTACCAGTTTCACTTAGTGTCCTAAACCAGCAAATGGAAGCATTCCTAATCAGCTCTCTGTCAGCATGTCAGTACAGTTAGCAGGAACATAATAGGTTGTCTCTCATGGGTGCCATTTTTGAAAGGTTGGTGAATCCATCTACATTTTCCCCAGAGACCTAGGAGTTAATTTTTGTTTGACTGTGCATAGTGTAATTCTGATGCCCTTTGAAATGCAATAAAATTCCCAAGGAATTAGCAGTTTTCTTTTATATGTTTTACCTTTTGAACATCAGATAGTATGAATTTATGTACTGTTGAGCAACAATATGATAGCTGAAAATTAATTAGATCAATTTCTGTACCATATATAATGAGATATCTGTTATAATTCAACATTAAACAACAAGAAGGACCCTAGGGAAAATGCTTAATCATCATTCAGAAGGGCAAACAGTATAGACATCGGAAGTGGGAGAAGACAGGAAACAGGACAGAAGCCTACCACAGAGGGCCCCTGAAAGACTCTACCCAGCAGGGTATCGAAGCAGATGTTCAGATTCATAACCAAACTTTGGGCAGAGTGCAGAGAACGTTACGGAAAAAGGGGGAGACAGAAAGACCTGGAAGGGACAGGGGCTCCACATGGAGACCAACAGAGCCAAAAATCTGGGCCCAGAGGTCCTGCAGAGAGGATGGGCCAACCAAGGACCAGGCATGGAGATAACCTAGACCTCCTATCATATGTAACCCATGGCATCTCAGTCTCCAAGTGGGTTACCTAGTAAGGGTAACATGGACTGTGTCTGGCATGAACTCAGTAGCTGGCTATCTTATCCCTCTCCCCTGCAGGGGTGCAGTCTTGCCAGGTCACAGAGGAAGACAATGCAGACAGTCCAGAGGAGGCCTGATAGGCTAGGGTCAGAGGGAAGGGGAGGAGGATCTTCCCTATCAGTGGACTAGGGGAGGGGCATAGGGGAGAAGAGGCAGGGACAGTGAAAGGAGGAGATGAGGGAGGGGGACACAGCCAGGTTACAAAGTAAATAAATTGTAATCAATAAAAAAGGCACAACTGGGCCACAGTTGAGACTTTTCCAGAATCTACAGAGACATACCTAAAACACAGCAGGTATTCTAAATACAAAATATGAAAACTTACCCCGTAGCGACCAAATTGATATTTATTCACCAAAGTTTTCTACATTAATATAGGTTTTGCTTCCAGATGTATTTGGAGCCTATGTTTATCAAGCAGTGACAAAATCAAGGCGTTCTATTTTCAGAAGTTCTGGACAAAGAGTGGTGGGAGTGTAATGAATGTCATCCTAAATGCCTCCTCAAGGAGCTTCTACAAAGATGTTGAGAAGGGTGAGAATCTAAAGAGTTAGCATAAACCCGCAGCAGGACACTTTCATTGCTGCTTTCTACCTGTCAAATGGGTAAGATTCACCTACAAAAGTGTCTCTCCAGCTCTATAAACTATACAGCGCTTTGTCTAAATGAGCCACAGAGAATTATCTTCCTACTAGAGACCAATTAGCTCACCGAGATTTCATTGTGGGTGTGATCTGACGGAGACAAAAACACCTGGAGTGGAGAATATGAGTTAAAAGAAGGAAAACACTGCCTTTCACGCACTGCTGCATACTTACTCCCCCACAGCGCTGTGCTCTGTCAAAAGGCAATATTGTGTAAACTCCTCTAGGGTTGCTGAGGGTCCCATAAATTCCTACTGTAATTCCTTTTTATGAGATTGGTAATCACTTGTTTTATCAGCTGAAAAAAAATCCTGTCACAAAATGATGGAGACCGAGGTATTTAAAATGCAATTGTTATATCTCCATGAGTAGAGAACAGGTTTGTTCACGGTTACATTCCTTTTGATGGCTAGCATCAGGCAGCACTTAGAAAGTGGGGCTGCTCCTTGTGCAGTAAGGCAGTCTGGGTGGGGAAGCTCTCAGCCATCCTGTAAAGACCATCGGCTGTTTGATGTGCTTCCTCTGGGTTGAGCCTCGTTTGGCTGTTTGCTTTTTGGAATTCAGAGGCATAGGATTCTGCTTAAGGAACTATTTATAACTTGGGTATCTGCGTCCCACATACTGCCTTTGTGTTTCCAAGTGCGTTGTGGGAGTGTATGTTCTGTCATTCAGGTGATCTGTTTTGATCACATTAATAAGAAAATGGCTGACTAGAAGCTGTGCTTTCATTTCAGAAATTCCCTATACTTTTGTGAATCAGTTTCTGTTGAGTTTGACAATTTTGTTATTGACAGACATCTGTGCCTCTACACGCTTCTCTGTGTCTCTGCCTATAAATAACAGCTTGGTCAGTCATCCAGGGAAATTTCTCAACCTTTATTGGAGAAGCTTCTCTTTGCATTAGATAGCAATTTATACAGAAAACCACAACCCGTCAAGGTGCAGAGAATAAGGAACCACAGTGTGCTCATTCCTAAATGGGACACCTACATAAAACCTTTTCCCTATCAGGCTCAGTGTTCATTATAGAAGAATGGGTTGATCGAAAGGTTGTAGGAGCCTGAATCATAAGTGACTATAACAAAACAATATCCTTTTAGACACAACAGGCCAGTTGCACATTTGCACCAACAGTGGCTATGGCTGCATATAGAAGACCTGCATAAGATCAAACCAGACAAAATTCTAGCATGGAAGGGCTCAAGGCTAGGAAGTCCCTCTCCTCACAGAGGAGTGGGACAAATGATGGCTGATGGGAGAGGTGAAGCCAGCTTTCTCCTGGGACAAGGGTCCTGAGAGGCTACTCATACTCCCCTAGACGATACTACAGCCATGTATATGCTGGTAGCACCAAATGGATTCTGAAAGTTTTTTAAAAGAGCAAATACCTGAAGGTGGAGGGCATAGCGGTGGTGGGATAGGGAAAGAATTGGAAGTAAGGGAGTGAGGTTGAATTTGATCAAAGCTTACTGTATAAATGTGTAAAAATTCTCAACCAATAAAAAGAGATAACATACCTTTATAAAACACCAATCCATGTTTTCCCTAACTGAAGTTAGAACTTAGGAATGTTCTTAACAGTAGAAAGATAACTAATCTGTTTTGGAGTACATGTAGTCACAGACTTCTTACATATACTGTCTCATTTTATCCTCCCAATATCTTGGGGAAGAAAGTAGTATTATCCACATATAGTAAAGGAAGAAATGGAGACTAGGAATTTGACATAGGTATACATTAACAAGTAGTGGAGCTAGGAATAAAGTCAAGTTTTAATGTTTTTAATGGAAAAAAATTTAAATGTTGTTCTTTCCAGAGGAATCACTACATGTGTGTCCTGTATACTATTTATATACGTTGAAAATACTTTCCCATATGGTTACTGTGCAGGAATAGGAAGCTTTGCAGAACTCAAAGGCAGAACCGAGGACTGAGAAGCAGGTTTCATCTTGTAAAATGACATCATTTCCTTATATACTCAAATAATTGGGCTCTGTTTAGCATCAAATTATCAAAAACTTCATCAGGGGAAAAAGAATATATATGTAAATATATTATATGATTTTATGCTATATATGATTTCCTTTCTGTTTTATGTTTTGCTCTTCAGATGATCAGCATGAGAATGAGGAATCTAAAAATATTTTTACCTGCACCTACCATCTACATTATAATATTGGTTACAGCTCTCCAAATGTCAGAACAGAAGATCACAAACTGAAGGTATGTCATAGTCTCAAGCTCAAGTTCAACACAATGGACTAGGAAAAAAAAATCCAACTGTGAGAAAACTTGATGCCGACCTATAATTTTTAAAAATAGCATTATTTACAAAAGTACTAAATTGTGTGAGCACTATGGTTAAAACTGTGAAACTGATTTTGTTCCCAAGATCCCCTAAGCTCTCGGCAAAATGCACCTGGACCCTTGCAGGTGCACTGACTGTGTCCTGTACCAGTGGAAGACAGACTGCAGAAAGCAGTCTTAACCTTGGAATTAAAAATTCCAAGGTTCTTGGAGTTAAGAATTCTTAACCTTGGAAGGAGTAATTTGTTGCTCAAGGCAAACAATTATTCCAAGGCTCTCAAGCAGTCCTGGGTTAAAAATCTGTGACTCTGTCCCACTTCAGCTTTCCCCTGGTTCCTTGGGATTCACATCCAGTTTGGCTCCTCCATCTTTCCAGTTTATTTATGAACAGCAGTGAACTGCAGAATATCCTTTCTTTCTGCAAGAATCAACACATATTTTTAAGATTACAAGAATGCCTTACTAGTCCTAGCAGTGATTGTTGATGCTACAGTGAGATATGACACTTTTTGTTAGCGACATAATAAGTACCTGAGGTAATCAGCCAGTAAGTAAAAAAGATTAATTTTGCCTCATAATTCTAGAGCCCCAGTCTGATGGGGTAGAGGCTCTGAGGAGGTTGAGTGATGATTTTAGACCTCTCTCTTTTTTAATTTTTATTTTTATATTAATTACAGCTTACTCACGCTCTATACAGCTGTAGCCCCCTCCCTCATCCCCTCCCAATCCCACCCCCCCTCTCTCATCTCCTCCCATGCCCCTCTCCAAGTCCACTGATAGGGGAGGTCCTCCTCCACTTCCATCTGACTGTAGCCTATCAGGTCTCATCAGGACTGGCTGCATTATCTTCTTCTGTGGCCTGGTAAGGCTGTTCCCCCCTCAGGGTGAGGTGATCAAAGAGCCAGCCCACTGAGTTCATGTCAGAGACAGCCCCTGTTTCCATTACTAGGAAACCCACTTGGAGACTGAGCTGCCATGGGCTACATCTGAGCCAGGGTTCTAGTTTATCTCCATGAGTGGTCCTTGGTTGGTGTATCAGTCTCTCTAATGGAAGGGATATCACAGCAGAAGAACCTGCAAGACCAAAACCAACCATTCTTGGCAGGAGACAAAAGACAGGAAGAGGAACGAGAGAGACTCCCACTATTCCCTGAAGGGCACACCCCCAATGACTTTTTAAAGACTTCTCATGAGACTCTCCCTTATAAGGTTCTTTTCACTACCTCCTAGTAGGCCGAGGACCAAACCATTAATATCCAGGACTTTGGGCAGGGCATTCCAGGTCTAAACTATAGTATACTTCAATTGAAAGGACAAAAGGATTAAGAAATTACAATAAGACTATGTGCGAGGAACTTGAGAATAAGCAATCCAACTTTAGAAGATAAAGATTTCTCAGCGTGATCGCTGTTTTGCTTATTGACTACATCTGGAATTAACTAAAACTGAAGTGGCTGGATATGCCTGTGAGGGTTTTTTTTAAACTACTTGAAGTGGGAAGAACAGCTTTTAATCTAGATATGTTGAAGTGGGAAGGTCCACCTTTAATCTGCATCACACATTCTGGTGGCAGCCTATATCAAGAACACGAAAGAAGAAAGTTTTAGATTTTTTTCCAGCTTGCCCTCCCTGACTCTCACTGGCAAGTTTGTTCCTTCACTGGCATTAGAGTCCACTTTTCTCTGGCTCCCTTTGTGTGATGAAGACCAGCCGAGATATCCACCCTCAAGGACTGAACAACTACTGGATTCTTGGACTTTTCGGTTGGTAGACAGACATTATTGTACAGCCTATAGGCATGTATGTGCCATCCTATCAGTGCTCTTCCTCTAGAAAACCCTGAATTGAGCACCAGGGGAATCAATATTTACTCTAAGTTTCAAAGGATTGCCAAGACTATTACAGGAACACCCCAAAAAGAAGCAAATACATTTCTGAAGAAGATTATGAGGAAGGCAGAGAAATGCCACCCATAAAGAAAGATTATTGAATTACACAGGAATGGAGACTGAAATAACAGCCTCTGTGTAGCTTTGGCTGTTTTGGACTCTCTTTGTTGACCATGCTGGCCTTTAACCCAAAGAGATCCACTCTGCCTCCCTGATTTCTGGGATTAAAGGCGTGCAACACTGCACTCAGCAAGCACTTTGTCTTTAACAGTCAAGCCCCTGCATGTTCATCATGCTCTTTTGCTCTGAATTTGGCTTCCTATAGTTTTTGCTGAAATCCTAGATAAAGGCAGCCAGCAGTGACCACACCACAGCCTGAATGCTACACTTTCTTGAAACATGCTCTATCTCATGAGTTAGTCCATTGCTTTCTAATTCAACCTCATTCAAATTCTCAGGTCATGGGCAAGGTGTAGATACATTGTTTGACAGAAGTAATGTGAAATAAGATGTGTAATTTTATTCAAAATGTGTAATTATTCCCATCAGAAATGTATCCTCATCTTGTGAGCGCCCATCAAAATCACTCATTAAGAAGAGCTTACAGAATTCTAAGGCATCTGCAATTTACAGCTAGCTCTCTTCCACAATCTAGTTCTGAAGTACGAAGAATCACATAGCCACTTTTAGTCACAGCAATGAGTTCGCTTCTCTGGGACTAACTTTCCACATTAGTTAGCTTTTGCACTGTGATAAAAAAACAAAAAAACAAAAACAAAACCTGACATAGACATCTGAGGGAGAAAAAGGTTCATAAGTGTTATGTATTGTGGTAGGGAGGGCGTGGCAAAGTAAAGCAGTTCACATCCCAGCCTGGCCAGGAAGGAAGCTTAACAAATATCACAAGAAGGAATTGGTATAATATGCCAGCAAAGCCCCACGCCTAGGTTCAAGGATTTATCAAAATAGAAACATGAACTGGTGCAGTCTCTTAGGGGCAGATTCAAATCACAAAAGAAGGGAACATATTCTCTACCATAATAAAAATAACATGTGTACATTAACCTCCTACCCAGCTAAATTCCCTCCAGTTAAAACATTAGTTGTCAGACTAATGCAGAAAATCATATGACTATGTGAGGAAAAGAATGAGAAAAATGATGTTCCTGACCAAACCAAAAAATAAAAATCCTTTCACAAATATTTCCCAAAATTTAGTGCAATATCAACTGTATTTGTTGTCAGCAAACATTCTTGTTTTTTATCTAACCTCTGTGCTTGGATCGTGTGAAAATATACTCCAGGAGGAAAACACTCAGTCCTAGCAGCCTTGGCTTCATGCTTCGTGATTTACTTACAGCTGCTAATACCCTAAAGTCAACTAGATCAAGAATGACATTTTTCATTAAAGTTTTTCTATGTACTAATAAGTAGTTCTTATTGAAAATAGTAAAAAAAAAAACCCTCTCTAGCACTCATCAGAATACCTAGAATAACACATTAATAAACATAGGACTATGCCACGGCATGCACAATAAGTCTTCCCCAGCAGAAAGGAGAGAAATATTATGACCGAAGTGAACACCCTTAATTTTAGAGATGACAGGAAGCAAACAAGGGCCTATGGCAGGATCAAAACATGTGCATACTTATGTACATATACACACAAAATAAATAAGTAAGCATGATTTTCTAAAATTAAGAAAAGAATACCTTTCTTGTGATAATAATCGATGCCTGTCAGGTCTAAGAATTACAGTGCCTCGCAATTTTGAATCTCTCTTCCTGCATTTTTCCTCTTCAGGCAAAAAGAAATCTCTTCAGGCAAAAAGAAATGAGTCACATCAAGTGTGATTCTCTTGACAGAAGAATAACATGTTGTGTTGTGAAGCCCCATAACAGTAACTGTTCACTTTTCTTACAAAGATCAGTTCTTTAGAAAAAGGTCTATAAATTCACTCCAGTAACTGTAGTTTAGAATTATAGCCTTAGGCAAAACAAACCAGATTTTTGTGTTAACATAGTGTAGTTTGAACACATGATGTTACTGAGCAGAAAATTAACTTACTTTCTATTAAGAACATGCGTGTTCTAGCTAATAATTTAAGATAATTTTTAAAAATCCATTTAAAGGAAATAGTTATTAAAAAATCATAAGTACAGCACCTAAGATAAAAATAAGTTCTTAGAGTTTCTTGTTGCTGTCTGAGGTGGAGGGAGGAACCAGAGGGTTGGAAAATTTGAGAAGATTATCAAATAATAGAATGCAGTCACAAAACTGTGATCATCAATGGGGTTCCCCTGCTTTGCAGGATGTCACTGTGAGTTCTGTCACAATTCTAGGAACTTGTTGTTTTATTTCACCTTCTACAGGGTGCAGATCCAATCTAGGGTCTTTCGAGTGCGAAAAGAAAGCTCTGACCCTGAGCTATCCTGCTAGAACTCTGTTGAATTATTCTCAATCATTTTGACTCAAAATGGCTTGCAAGCTCACTGCTGTCCACTTATGTACTCATTGAAGAAAGGGTAAATAGACTGAAACTTTGTAAATTGCACCTTTGCATGCTCCGATTCCATCCATTCAAAATGACAACTTTTCTGTGCCTGAGAGAGCTCTCCTAGCCGAGTCAGCCTTGAAAACTGTCTCTTTAAAAGGTCAAAGAAATGTCATCAGTCACCAGCTCGCCTATCTGTTTTTGATTAAAATTCTGTACAATCTTTGATGCTCATGTAAGATTTTTCTTGTTCATGACCACTCAGGTGACAACGATATCTCTTAATGTCAAGTATTTATTGTTTGCATTGCTGCATTAGAAATTAATTTAATGCATACTTTATTCGTTATTTTCTGTCTTCTGTCTTAAAATATATGAGAAATCCACTGAAGTTTTACATATATTTGTATATGTAATATCTAGTAGCTTAATCTTTTAAAAACTGTACCTGGTTTGTACAATACTCTAAAGGAGAGCGAGATAATTTCTTGTTGCCTTGTGGCACTGACATAGGATTAAAACATTATAGAAAAAGAATGAATGACAAGTTTAATGTTTCTGATTAGGAAAGTAGGGGAAGATGTGAGAAGAAGAGAAAGAGTATAGAGATGGGTTGGTTTTCCTGGAAGACACACAAGTCTTACAGTGGCAACAGATCTCAGGGCTCAAACCTAGAACAGCAGAAAAAGACATTAACTCCACATTGCAGATGGGACAGCTGCTCAAGAGAGGGGCCAGCAGAGTTACCAAGGATGTTTATCTAAGTCAATCAATTCCCAACATCACAGCACTGTTAAGTTAAAAGACAGAGAAACACTGGAAGGAGAGAACAGGAAACAGGACAGGAGTCTACCACACCTCTGAAAGACTCTTCCCAGCAGTGTATCAAAGCAGATGCCGAGACTCATAACCAAACTTTGGGCAGAGTGCAGGAAGTCTTATGAAAGAAGGGGGAAATGGAAAGACCTGGAGGGGACAGGAGCTCCACACAGAGAGCAACAGAACAAAAAAAATCTGGGCACAGGGGTTTTTTCTGAGACTGATACTCCAACCAAGAACCGTGCATGTATATAACCTAGAACCCCTGCTCAGATGTAGCCCATGGCTGCTCAGTGTACAAGTGGGTGCCCTGGTAAGGGGAACAGGGACTGTCTCTGACATGAGCTCAGTGACTGGCTCTTTGATCACATCCCCCTGAGGGGAGTGCAATCTTGCCAGGCTACAGAGGAGGATGCAGCCAGTCCTGATGAGACCTCATAAGTTAGGGTCAGATGGAAGGGGGGAAGACCTCCTCTATCAGTGGACTTGGAGAAGGGCATGGGAGGAGGTGAGAAAGGGAGAGTGGGATTGGGAGGAACGAAGGAGGGGACTATAGCTGGGATACAAAGTAAATAATCTGTAATTAATATATATAAATAAAATTTAATAAAAAAGAGAAAAAGATGGAGAAAAACAGCATTAATGAGAGACTAAAATACAAACTCTATATGGACTGACCTAAGAAAATGTTTGAACCTGTATTAAATATTATAAAAAATTAGTAAGAGATAAAAGGAAGATTGAAAAAAATGGGAAAATGCATGTACCTTAAGGAGAATGGGAATAAACTCTACATAGTTCTCTCAAATTACAAATTTCAGGATTTGTACAAATCTCAACAACTCCAATGAAAGGTTGTAAATGAAAAATTAAAATCCAATTACAAAACTTATATAAAATAGCAAAACAGGGGGAAATCTTAGGAACAGAAAAACAAAGGAGGATTTGGATTTTCACATTTTTAAATGTGTTGAGTATCTGAAAGTTAAATGCTGTTCAGTGATGTTAGAAGACATATTTTTTTGTCAGTGGAACAAGAAGGCCAACTTTTACACAAAGTGAGTGTGCAAAAATATTTACAAATGGTAAAAAATGGCATTTGATGTGAAAAGACAAAAGAATGAATTAGTCAAGAAAGAGATGTGGACTTCATGGATATTTGGAAAACACATCAACTGGACTCCTGTTGGATGCTTTTGGACCCCATCCAGATCTTGAAAGGCCATCAATGCTTGCTTATTGTTATTGATGACATTACATTTGGGAGGGGGTATATTTCACCTTTTAGCTAGCTGAAAGCTAAGAACACTTTTAACTTTAACTCTGTACTTCTTTAACTTACTCTGGAGCCCAGGCTTGTCTTAGCCCCTTACTTCTGGAATTAGGGACATATGTGCTACAGCAGGGTTAAATAGTACCTGTCTGACATGAAATGTGTCTTGCCCCGTTTCCCAGTTAAAATTCAACCATTTCTGATGATAACAAACTACAGATATCTACAAATTCCTTTGCTTAGAACTTTGCTTATGTATCTTATTTTCTTTTGAGTTCAGTATTTAGTTATTATTTAAGCATCAAAGTATCAATCTCTTCTGTCCATAATTTCTTGCACTGAGCTCTGGACACCTACTTGTTCAACTAAAACAAAAGGTATGCATGAGGATAATGTAAGAAATGGGCTGGACATTTCTATATCTTTCCACAGCTGAACACTCAAGAGGTCAACTGCTTAAAAAATTTCCAAAGTATCTAACAATAGAAAGTTTTCATAGTGATATAAGTTAGGATTTTATATTTGTAGTGTTAAATGTAAAGTTATATAAACCTTAAATTAAAAAAAAAAAGAATAAGGGAAGAATAAGGCTCACGGTGTAGAGACACTTGTTGCCAAGTCTGAGTTTCATTAAGACCCAACTCCCTGGAGCTGCCCACTGATCCACTGACATGCATTCACATATATGTGTCCACATACCTATACTTGTATACACACAGTTGAATAAACAAATGTAAAAAAATAAAT
>CM053760.1:7147215-7196479 GCA_028658305.1 Pachyuromys duprasi
AATTGGATTACTTGATTTGTTACTTTTTTAACTTCTTGAGTTCTTTATATATACTGGATATTAGCCCTTTGTCAGATATAGGGTTGGTGAAGATCCTTTCCGAGTCTGTAGGCTGTCGTTTTGTTTTGATGACAGTGTCTTTTGCTTTACAGAAGCTTTTCAGTTTCATGAGGTCCCATTTATTTATTTAGAGCCTGTGCTGTTGGTGTTCTGTTCAGGAAGTAGTCTCCTGTGCCAGTGAGTTCTAGGGTCTTTCCCACTTTTTCTTTTAACTGATTTAATGTGTCTCTGGTTTTATGTTGAGGTCTTTGATCCATTTGGACTTTAGTTTTGTGCAGGGTGATAAATATGGATCTATTTTCATTTTTCTGCATATAGACATCCAGTTGGTCCAGCACCATTTGTTGAAGATGCTGTCTTTTTTTCCATTGGACGGATTTGGCTTCTTTATCAAAAATCAAGTTTCCATAGGTGTGTGGGTTCATTTCTGGAGGGTCTTCTATTTGGTTCCATTGATCCACTATTCTGTTTCTATGCCAATACCATGCAGTTTTTTATAACTATTGCTCTGTAGTACATCTTGAGATCAGGGATGAAGATACCTCCAGATAATCTGTTGTTGTACAGGATTGTTTGAATTGATTATTATTAAAGTTTCATCTGCTAAAGCAGACTCTTTAGGTTTAGTCCCAGAGATCAACATTTTTCTACAGATTCTACAGATTATGGCAGGAAAATTGAATTTAAGATGCCTGTGTGCAACAGGTAGGTGAAACGTTTTGAAAAGAAGAGTGCCATCCTACAGCTTTTCTCACAGACTTGACCTGGATGTGATATGGATGATTAGGGAGTGATGGTGACATTGTCAAGAGACAGGAGCAACGATAATTGTCAGGAGGGATTTCATCATAGACTAAGGACCATGAGTGAGGCCAAGGTGTGGAGTAAAGGAAAGAGCAGGAAATTATTGAACTTGGAATAATGTCATATTTCTGCCACCACAATTCACAATTATTCATTAAATCTCAATGCCAGTATGTGCTAGGAAATTGCCTTTTGCCATTAAATCGAATAATTGAAGAAAATAGATTTAGAGCAGATACTGGCCACTTGAAACTCTTCTCCTTAGGTAACAAGAATTATTTTCTGGAGAGAACAAAACCTACTTTTTAAAAAAATGTAATTTATTTATTTTTATATTAATCACAGGTTAGATACTTTGCATCCCAGGCATAGCCCCCTCCCTCATTCCCTCCCACTCTCCCCATCCCTCCCTCATCTCCTCCCCACCCCCTCCAAGCCCACCAACCAGGGGAGAACCTCCTCCCCTTCCATACAACCCCAGTTTATCTTGTCTCCTCAGGGCTGGCTGCAATGTCCTCCCCTGGGATCTAACCAGGCTGTTAATCCCTGGCGTGTATGAGGGCGGGTCAGAGAGCCAGTCATCGAGTTCATGACCGAAACAGTTCCTGTTCCCCTTACTAGGGTCTTCAGTTGGACACCAAGCTACCACGGGCCACATCTGAGCAGGAGTTCTAGGCCATATCCATACATGGTCCTTGGTTGGAGAAACTGTCTCCTATAAGACCCCTGTGCCCTTCTCATTTTGGTCTTTGTGGAGCTCTTGTTCTCCCCAAGTCTTACTAACTTCCCCTATTTTTATTATTATTTCCTGCCCTCTGCCTAAGGCTTGCAAAACCTACTTTCATTTAAGTATGCAAATGAGTTCCATGGATTTGGGAAAAATAGTCATACAGCATTTATGTAAAACTTAGAATCAGTTTTTCTTAGTTGATGTGAAGGACTTTTGAAAAGTCTCTTGATGTAATGGAGGAATAGAATGAAATTTATAAACAGATAATTTAATCACATCTTCTTTCAGTAAGCAAACTACCTTCTTATGCATATCCAGCACAACATCTTCACTAATAAAATGCTAACAAGAGATTAGTTTCTCTCTTCCCCCCTGTATGAAATCAGTCAAGTTGGATTTTGGATTTTATTCTGCAACTCAATCTTTCTTTATTATTATTTTCAATTTTTTTTACAGTTTATTCATTTTATATCCTGATTGTAGTTTCCTCCTCACCTCCTCCTGGTCCCTCCCTCTTCCCCCTATCCCCTTTCCCTAGTCCACTGAAAGGGGAGTCCCCTTGCCCCCCCCCCATCTGTTTCCTCTTTCTCTGTGGCATGGCAAGGCCAGGGGGAAGTGATCAAAGAGCAGGCAACTGAGTTCATGACAGAGGCAGGCCCTGTTATCCTTACTCAGGAACCCTTATGGCAACTGTGCTGCCTATTAGCCACATCTGAGCAGGAGGTCTAGGTCCTCTCCATGCATGGTTCTTGGTTGGTGCATCAGTCTCTGCAGGGACCACTGGGCTCAAATTTTTTGGATTTGTTGGTCTCCTTGTGGAGCTCCTGAAATTCAGTTTAGAAGATTAAGTTCAACTCAATTTCAGGTCTGGCTTAAGAACAAATGGGCCCAGAAAACATTCTCTCACAAGTCTAAATGGCATCAACAGTGTGGACCTTGTTAGCACCTCTGTGCTTGCAAACCAGGCAGAAAGGAAGTGAGGTAAGAGACAAGGTTTAATCCCTTATAATCTGAAGAACACAATCAGATAGAAATTTCCAGTAAAGAGTGTTCTAAATGCATTGGTCAGTGTGGGTGAACAGCCCAGAAAAACTCTAACAGAAAAATACACTTCGAAGAACCATACATGATCAAATTTCCCTTGTCTATCTCAGTAGCACCATCTAGATTCACCGATGGTGGTTCTGCTTATATGCTCACATGCTGCAACATTATTAATTAAAATATTATTTATATAATATTCCCAGAAGTTAGACTGCAAAGGTATTTTAAAGTAATATTTTAATAGATTTTGAGTTTTAGGTCCATGATTGAATTAACTGATAAATTAATCAAAAACTTAATGAAGCTAACATCTAGATACCTAGAACCTATAATTGGTTTCTAGGAGAAAGTGCATGAAGTCTCTTTTCTATGTCAATCAAGCCTCACCCCTCTGACGCCTACGGGGAACTTGAATGAGATGTAACTTGACATATTTCACTTGCCAGCACTGAAGGCTTGGCTCTGATTAAAATCTGACTCAAATATTTATTTTATATTCACAAAATAATGGGAAATGAAAATGCAATCTAGAAATAAAAATGCATATTCTAGAGCAGCAAAGAGGATTATAACAAGACCGTGAAGACAATCACTGGATTTTAAAAATATAAAGAAATTCTGTTGAATCAAAGCACAATCAGTTCTCTTGCTAAAACTATGGGGGAGAGAGCAGTGTTCAAATTCTTCAGTCTATACAGAGTAGATGACTCATCAAGTCTCATTATTATAGAAGAAGGCACACAAAATACTGTGTGGATGGTAAAGACTCACTGTTATGATTTAAAATTTGGTGGTTTTAGGAGATTTGTAAGATTCATCTTAAGGACTAGCAGACAACAGAACAGAGAGCAGCCACTAAAAGTTTATTTAAACAGTTATTTTAAAAAATGTTTTAATTAATGTTTTGCATGTTTAATTAATGTTTTTAAATTAACAAGAGTACATTTTATTGTTTATTTAAAGTTATTTTTTCAATCAGCTCTTCTTACTCAGGCAAAGTTAGCTGAATATAAAGGGAATTACCTGAAGAATTGGAAGGAATTGTTACTTGGCTTGCCTGGACATGGGCAAGAATTCGTGTTACCTTCATGAAGTGATCAAGGTGCTTGTCTCAGCCCTTCACTGGTTGGGGCTGTATATACATGAGAGTGGATTACAGCTTGACTTTCAAGGGATTGGCTGTTCATCACACATCTATGGATCTATGTGGACCCTTTTCTCTGTTGAGCACAGTAATCACCATGTGTAGTTGGAGCCATGTGTGACAATGTGTGAAGGCATGCAGTATTTCCCCATATCTCACAAAAGCCTAAGCTTCTGTGACACCAAAATGCCTTCCTTATGTGCCAGATCCTGTTTCTTCGGTTGGATTTTTGTCTCTGAACCAGGAGGGACATTGTTCAGGTATTATGTGAGAAGTGCAGAATCTAATGGTTACTGAAACATTTGCAAGCTCATGGTTGGTAGTTAATATTTGTTTCATTTAGTTACTGCCTCAAAACTCTATTGTGACACTATCCTGACAAAAATCTCTCAGTGTTGATCTGCCAGATTGCTGAAACAGAAGGTTATCAACCTTAAATGACACAAAATGTCCATTGGGGGTGATTGTGGTAAGCTATAACATTGTAAGACTTCTACAGTAGCTAGGAAATATTTGTGACTTCAATGAGAAGCCCAATCAAACCTTTCTTCTAACTAGTTACATGTTTCAGTCTACCTACACAGTAAAATCATACTTGCATAAAGGTGTTATTTGACACATTGATCTTAAAATGCAAAATATAAAACTTGCCCTATTCAGAGACATATATATTCATTTTAAGTTTAGTAGTTTCATGATGCTACATTTTCATAACAAGGATAGATTTCAGGTTATTTACTTTTCTGTGTTTTTAATCTCTGATTTCTGTTTCAGCCACAAAGATAACAGAGATAAATGAAGAGGCTGGTAGAGTAGGCATTTCAAAATATTTCTCTTTCCTTGCTTTGAACTTTTTTCAAAAGTGCATTTTCGTCTCTAGAATGATTGCACAGATATGGAACAAAGTTGTTTTTCTATTTCAAGGATACAGCTTCGGAACAGCTGCATGAAGATGATGAAGCAGATGGAGAAGTTACATTAAGCTAGTTAAGAATTAGTTTTTACAAAACTATTGCATAATCTCGATTCTCTTTTCATGAGCCAACTAACCAAGCCCAAACGTTTAAGTAACACGCACGATGGAACCACATTCAAGCATAAAGAAAAATCCCCAGTGACTTGGACTGGTGTTTATATTACTCCAGGACTTTAAACTCCAAGTTGTGATAAACAAACCTCATCACATTTTCCCCTTTTCTAAATAAAATTATAGTTTGGCTGGTCTTAAAGATACTCACCACATAGTTCTTCTGTGTCAAGATTGCTGAAAAGAGAGAAAGAAAGATATTATTTCTTTGATAATGTTTTTTAATTTATCTTTTTATTCCAGTGATTAGGACTGATAAATTCAAAATACTGGGATAAGATGTTAAGAAATATTATACATAAATGTCAGTATTAGTCAATCACTCAGCTCACACATGCTATGCAAGGGTTGTGAGACAGGAGAGATGCTGTCATAGCATTCCATCATCAGCCTTCGCTCCTTGTTATGTAACTAAACTCAAATTTCATTATATGACACTGAATATTCTACCTTGTATTTGGATACTTCAATGCATGTTTTTGTAAGTTAGGTTTAACACCGGACAGAATATGTAAGGTTTGTTTGGTGTGGGCTCCTCACTATTCTTTTGTTTATTTGACAAACACACATTGATACATTGTAGACAATATTTTAGCTGCCATTGATACCTGAGGCTGAAACAGATATCAAAAACGAATATATCAAATTTCTAGTCTTTTGGAACTCAATTCTTTAGTATACTCATAGGCCAAATGGAGTGGCACATACCTTTAATCCCAGCACTCAGGAAGCAAAGACAGGCAGATCTCTGTGTATTCAAGCCAAGCCTGGTCCACATAGAGAGCTCCAGGACAGCCAGAACTACAGAGTGAGACCTTGTTTCCAACACACACAGAAAGAGGTAGACTTATAGAGCAAATAAGTAAATTACAATAAATCAGTTGATATATACTGGAGAATTTGACTGAGGAATCAAAGAATCTTAGGGTAACACAATTAAGCTAAAGTTCAAAGGTTAAATATGACTACAAAAAGCAGATGAACAAAAAAATCTTTTGCAATAGAAGTTAAAAGCATGAATAAAAATTCATTCAATTTCAGGGCACTAAGCTATTCCTCTGACTGAACGTCGGTTCTCAGTAAGGAAATGGGGCTGAGATCACAAAAAGCCTAACACAACCGTCTATGACGTCCCCTGTGCCTTACCGATTTGGAATCACAGAAAGATCTGAAGTGAGTAGCCTGGCTAGATTATACTGGCAAACCCATTGAGAGTAGACAGTGACAGAAGGAAAGCAAAGCACAGGGCCCTGTTGGCACGTTACTGGGGTAGTCAGGGCTGGCCGGTCTGGGTGGAACACACACCGCAGTGGTGGGCAGCCTCACTCATGCAGAGCAGTAAGGGGATATCTTTGTATTTGCATGGACTTCTAATCGTTCTTTTCTTTTTTTTTATTGCTTTCTTACATAACATATTAACAAGTGTGTCTTCAAATCTGTGTTTGGATTATACTTTAGCAATACAGTATTCTTTAAGATACGTTCTTTGATACCACTTTTCAGCACTTCATTTTCCCTGTATTAAATACAAGGTAGTGTAGCAATTCTGTCCACCAGTGACAGGGAGAGATGAGGAGATGGTCAGGAAAAAACTGGTATTGTGAAAGGTTTTGAGGAGAAACCAATGGAATGTTTTAAACCATATAGGAATCTGGGTTAGTTATCTTCGACATTTTTGTAGTATCCTTGTAAGATAAATGATTTCTTTCTAAGTCTTACTGTTGCTATAGAATATCAGACTTGAAAGGGGCATTAGAGGGCACCTGTTTTGTACTTGTTTTCTTCAGAATGGTTCACAGGCTCACAATGAAATTTATTTTGGATTTCCAAAAAGAATAAACAGCTCCAATCTATTATTAAAAATTGAATTATTTGAAGTATAGCATAAAGTGGAATAGTCAGGGATAATGAATACAGTAGCCCTGCTTGTTCTGTATTACAAAACAATACTTGTCAAGTGTTGAAGTGCTCATGGCACCAATGTGCCTGTACTCTGTTGTTTTTGTTCTGTGCTGTTAGTAGTGGGTAGGAAGCCATCGGTCGGTCTGTTTACAGCAGGCTCACACGGATAAATTATAGTAGGATTTGTTTCAAACTGTGTTCTGTTCCATCCTGTAGCAATGCAGGATTTTAAAGGAGTCACAAGCTACAGATGAGTCTAGAGTGTATCTGATAGCACTTCCTTCTTTACAGCAAAAAGTCCAGTGGTATTTTAGCAATTGCATCATATTAAAATGAGAGAGAGAGAGAGAGAGAGAGAGAGAGAGAGAGAGAGAGAGAGAGAGAGAGAGAGAGAATTGTAGGGGGAGAAAGCCAAGTGAAAAGAATGAATGTTGGTAAGGGTACACATTCCTACAGAAAGAGAACTAGAGGGGTGTTAAAAGTCAGATGCTTCTCATCTTGCTGACAGAAAGGAGTAAAAATTAAATGCAGATACTGATGGCCACCTGATTGGCAATGATGAAATAAAGACAAAGAAAGCAAATGTGTATCAGATGAACATTACATAAACTGTGTGTTATCATAGATCACCAAATGTAACTGAAGAGTCAATGTCATGGAAAATATTTATGTTAAAAAATTATACAAACATCAAACCAGAAGTAAACTGGCTGTGTTCATACACAGTAAAAAAATATTTTTTAAAGGCTTGGAAGAAGTGAATGAATATGATAATGGTGAGCCCACACGGCTCTTGGGTAGAAGAACTTGACAGAGGTTTGTTTCTTCCTTTGTATCTTCCTAAAATATTGTTATTTATAATGAATACACTTCTCTTTTAATGGAATTAATTGAATTTGTGGTTGGACTGAAAGAAGTCAGGAAAAGTAAGGTATTAAGAGAAACAGGTGAAGTTCATAGTTTTTATGCATATACTGTGCAATTGCCAATGAGCCAGCTTAGCAAAGATTGCATTCTGTCTGTCTGTCCATTTAGTCCTGGCACTTGATTTTGCAAAGTCCCCCATTCGACATTCTGTCCACAATAAGCAGTGGCATGTTAGTCAGTATTTAATGGCACTCATGTACAACCCTGAAGGTACTGGAAGTTTCACTCTACTGTTTTGGGTTGGATACTCTAAACTCCAAGGAAACCAAATTTCTGCCTTAAGAAGTACATTTGCCACTCACCAAAAGAGAGAATGCAAGGATTCTGTATTCTGGTAACTCAAGATCCCCAGTTCTCAGCTTAGGTTGCCTCAGAACAATTTTATATTCAGATAAACATTCTTATTGTTTCTTCTAGGCATTTTCCTACAGATTTACCTGCATTTTAGCTCAAAAATATGAACAAAGAATTGTGACTTTCTCATTAAAAGACCACCATTCTAAACTTCTCCATTGTTGCTTTTGATTATATTCATTTCTTTATAGTACACTTCTTTTCAAAACTACAATTTCCATATCCTATGTAGCCTTGCTGCAGTCATTAAATATTGAGGCCAATTAAACTCAGTCTGTTTTATACATAAACATGTCTAGTGTGGGAGATTAGCTGCAGTTAGACAAGCACATTTTCCTTTAGCTACAAGTTGCCGATTTACTCAGCCATGACATGTGAATTATTTTCTCTGTGCATTGTCACATATTCTACTCAATATGTAAAATAAAATCTTTGTAGATATAAGCAAATTAAGATGAGGTAATGATGCGTTAGTGAGTATGCTAAGTGAATTCTTCTTTAGGAAGATAACATTTAGATATTGAGACACAGACACAGAGAGGACTTGTGGAGACTCTGGCAGAGATCAAGTTGTTCTTCCACAAGCCGAGAAATGCCACCCTTTGCCCGCAACCATAAAAGCTGGAAGAAAAAAGGAAAGTTACCCCTCTTAAGGCTGGAGAGACAGTAGACACATGTTGGGGCACACATAGCTCAAGGTCATGCAATGTGCTTTCAGAGAGCCAAACACTGGACAGGCGTGTCTCTGGCTGTACTTAGCTTGCCACATAAAGTTCATCTGAAAATGAAGAGAAGGGCATTTGGTGTTATGCCACTAAAGTCTGTCCTGAAAGGTGCCTGCCTTTCTTAAGCTAACGAAAACAAGAAATAACATGTGACCAAGGAGACAGAGGGAGGAGGGCATTGAGAGAAGATAGCAGGTATATTTGGGAGAGACTGGAACTATAATTGTAAAAATGAGGAGAGATGAGGCGAGTGGAGGGAGAGGCCACAGAAGAGACCAAAGAATGGGACGAGCAGAGGTGGAGATAGAGTTTGGAAGAGTAGGTGGCATTTTTCTTTCTGAATTTGTTTTTCTCAAGGCAGAAAGCTGGGGTTTATACCCCAGCCTGCTTTTTTAGTGCGGAGGTCTCTCAAACAGGCTGAACCTAAGAACCCCATGGGGAATTTTCAGAAATACATATTTCTAGGCCAGACCCTCAGAGAGTGTGTTTCAGGGACTTAAAGGTGGGCTTGGGAATTTCTCCCTTAGCAACTTGCCAAAATGATCACATTATCAGTCTCTGCCTCTCAGTGCTCTCACAAGAAGCAAAAGCAGTATTTTCCAACCATGGAACATAATCTGCAAAGAATATCCCTTGTTCTGCAAGCAGGGCTTAACGTTATTATAATTATATACTCTGTTAATCTAAGCCCAATAATTATATACACAGCAATATACTCTATTACTGCTTTATTCAGATCCATAGAGAACTTAATTAAATCCAGCAGGGGGCGAGACCTGATTATTTAAAAGGTCACTCCAAGTGTCAATAGAACATTTGGCCTTGCTCTCTCTTAAGGTAACCTCTATGCCAAGTGGAGAAACCTGGCTTCAGTGACTATTTCCCAGAGGACTGAGGACTAAAGTCCCTCTGCATCTTTTTCATTAAGGCTTATTGCCATTCCTCAGGTACCATTGCTAGTGATAACTCTTACTTCCTTGGCCTCAGAATCTGCCTTCTCACTCAGACTCTGGTTTAGTTTCTGCAGCCACCTTTTTGGGCCTTTCCTTGCATATTCTGCCACCACACACCCCAGTGCCTCTCGGACTTTTGCTAATGCCAGGGAATTGCTCGAAGAGCTTGTTAAAATGTAATTTCCCAGGCCTTACACCCAGAACTCCCCCACCGAGCAGTTCATCTCAAACTTCCCACAGTTGTGCTGCTGAATCTGGGGTCATAATTTAAGCAGCAGTGGTTGATGTCAGCAGGTGCCCTCAAGCTCAGCATAACTTTTCTTGGTCCAAGTCAGATGCTCTAAGAAGCCAGGCACTCTGACCCACAAGCGCCACCTCTCAGGCTGCATGTTTCCTGCCTTGCTTGTACTAACCCTTTCTCAGCATATCAGTGAGTCTTCTCAATTTATTCACAAACAGCATGACTTTAGACTCTGTCTTTCAAGATTGAAAACAGAATTCAAGACAATTTTCTTTAAGATTATGAGTTTTTAAAACTTTGAATTGATGCGAGTTTCACTTCATGTACACCAGTCCTGCTCATCTCTCCATCCCCTCATATCTGCTCTTCACCTTTGCAACGTCACCCCCCCCCCACCAAATAAACACACACACACACCATCACCCCCATCACCACCACAACCAATAAAAATAAAGCATATGAAAAAATCTCATCGTGGAAGCTGTAGTATGCCACAGTGAGTCCCACAGTCTCTCCCTCTGTCCACACATCTTCACTTGGGAATGTTCATTGCAATGAGTCGTTGGTCTGGTAGGAGAGCTTCTGTGACACCATCAATATTGGATCCTTACCTGGCCTCCTCCTGGTAATCCTGTCATTGTCCTGTGTCATGGAGATCCTGCAGGTTTGAATCAGCAGGGCTGGCCCTTTTATGCTTTCCAACTATTCACGGATGATAGAAATCTTGGGTGAGCCAACTCACTGCCCTGAATCTGGGCCTGGGTGGTAGCTGAGCTGGTCAGCTTGGGTCTCCCTTTTCTGCACCACCAGGGGGAGCTCTCCAGTACTGCTCCAGCTAGGGCACCGAATACTGCCATTGGCAGAAAGCAGGGTCAAGCCTTGGGGTCTGGGATGGGCTGGGCCAGCTCTCCCTTGCTCTCACACCCTAGGGGCTGGCTCACTCATGCCTTTGCCATAGGGCCGGCTCCACTGTGTTGCCCAGGTGAAGTGCAGGGCCTATTCTTACAAGTGCTACAGACAGTGAGGGAGAGGGATAGCTCTTTTCGGCTTTCACGATCACAGGGACGGCTCTTCTGACTGTCATAGGTGGTAAGGGCAGAAAGGCATCACGCCCACACCCATGCCACCTCATGGCAGACTAGTGGTGGGGCCAACTCTCCTGTGCTCTCTCACTCTTGGGTCTGGCTCACCTATACCCCTGCCACCAGGGCCATTGTTCTACTTGGGTGAGTCTCAGATTGCTGCGGCAGGTGAGAGATAGGGCCAGATCTTCAGAGCAACACATCCGGTGAGGGGCGGGGCTACTTATGCACAACTCTTGGACTTTCACGTGGCCCCTGGGTCTTTCCCGACCAGAGACAGTCCTATGTTCTATAGTGGTAACATGAGCCATGGAGATTGACACCAGTCCCTGCTGCTGTGTCGCCATGGACTCAGGCATGGCTCCGAGAGGCAGCTTGGGCTGGGAGTTCACCACGGCCCCAGGTGGCAGAGCTGAAGCACTCACAACAGGATGTTCCTCTCCATTCTCCAGTTCCATCTCTCTTTATAATGCGCAAGCTGATCTACTCCTCTTTCACTACCCGCTGACTCCCACCGGAGGCCGGCCACAGCGCTGCTGGGCCTGAGTGACATCTTCCATTCATGCTGCGCTGAGCGGGGCAGCAGAAAGCCTTTATGATGTGCCTGTGTCTTGTGCGGAGGGCAGGCCTTGGGTGGCATGGCAGTCTGCAGGTCTCTGTCTGTCTTCCTCCCTCCACCTAGTCCTGCCTGGGTTTGATTTGATTTGATTTCTATGAGTTCTGGGCATGAGACAGCTTTGGCCACCAAGATGGGCATCAAGCTAGGATGAACAGAGGACTGCCGTCTGTCTGCCCCTGGCTGATCTAAAAATACCACCAACAAGGTGTCTCTTTGGCCATTGTTGGGCGGAATGGGGTGGACACTGTGAATTTTGGACACCTCTCTATGCACAATGCTAAAAATTGTGTCTTGACTGTCACTAAACAATTGTGGATGGGGCCTGGAAATGAATGATTTCTTCTGTTCTATTAGTTCATATTCAGAAAACTAAATGGGAAAAAAATCCAGCTTGAGTTTACAGTTGTACAGTAAGCTAACAATGGAAAGGAAGCAAAGGGAAAAATAATAAAGTGCCAGGCATTATTTTTATTTAAAATGTGCTGTCCAAACGCTAAGGCACACAGTAACTGACAGGCTAAGGCTGAACACTAGGCTCTTAAGTGCTTCAGGACTTTGGAGCTCTAATTGCCTGACTGACAGTTATTGCCTTCCAGACTGACAAAGCTGTCCTGTAGCTGATGTCCTCTGAGGACACGTAATTCCTGGCTCTTCACCCACTCTCAACTTCTCTTTTCTGCTTTGTTTCATTGCTTTTTCTTTGCTGCTCAACACCTCCCACACCCAACCTGTATCAGCTTCCAGAATCCCTGGGGAGCTCCTCTTTTCATCTTTCTGATTGTCTTCGTTATCATTTCTTTCACCTCCTGCCACCTCCCAGACATCACGGTTTTCACCTGGAAAGACTCATCCCGAAGATTGCAGCAAACGTCTCTTACTATGTCTACTTACCCTGTCTGTTCCGATACACACTTTCCCTATCTTTGGGGAACTTGTACTCAGCTATACGATTCTAGGGGTTCTGCTGGTCATAGCACCTTGACTTAGTTAATCTTCCTGTTACTGTGACAAGATGTCTGACATATGCAATGTAAAAAGGGAAGATTTGTATCGTCTCAGTGATTTCAACCCAGCACACTGGGGACAGCATGTGTATCAGTCCCTTTTCTTGTTGATAAACTACCTGACAAGAAGCAACTTTAAAGACAAAAGATTTGTTTTGACTTACAGCGTGGGAAGATATAGTCCATCATGGCATCAGGACATGGAGGTAGGTAGAAAAGCATAAAAATGAAAATGAGGGATTGGCTGGTCATGTTTCATCCACGGCTAGGAAGCAGAGAGGAAAGGGGAAGGTGGGATGTGCCTTAAAAATTCAAGATATGTTCCCAGTGTCCCAGTTCCTCCCATGAGAACCATCTCCTACTGGTCCTTCAAATTCTACTGTTGGCTGGGGAACAAATATTCAGTATATAAACCCAGAGGGTCATTTCACATTTAGACCACATCAAGGTAAAGCATAGAAGCAGGGTTGGAGCAAAGTGCAAAACACTGGAATTGACAAGCTTTCCCTTCATCCCCTTTCATTTCAAGTGGCCACCAGCACAAGGGGTGACCCATTTACAGTCATAGTAGGCCATCTTCACTTAGTCAATGCTCTTTGGAAATGCCCCCACTGAAACACTGAGATGTATGTTTCACTAATATGTTAGACACTCTTTTGTTGTTGCTTCATTTTTATTATTTATTTACTACAATTTATTCACTTTGTATCCCAGCTGTAGCCCCTCCTTCATCTCTTCCCAGTCCCACCTTCCTTCCCTTTTCTCCCCCTATGCCCCTTCCCTAGTCTACTGATAGGGGAAGACCTTCTCCTCTTCTATCTGATCCTAGCCTATCAGGTCTCATCATGGCTGGCTGCATCATCTTCCTCTGTGGCCTGCCAAGGCTGCATCCCCCAGGGGTAGGTGATCAAAGAGCCAGCTACTGAGCTCATGTCAGAAACAGCCCCTGCTCCTGGGCATATATATGAAAGATGCTAAACCACACAACAATGGCGTTTGCTCAACTATGTTCATAGCAGCTTTATTTATAATAGCCAGAATCTAGAAACGATCTAGATGTCCCACAATTGAAGAATGGATACAGAAATTGTGGTACATTTACACAAAGGAATACTATTCGGCAATTAAAATATAAGAAAATCATGACATTTGCAGGTAAATGGTGGAAACTAGAAAAAATCATCCTGAGTGAGATAACTCAGAAGCAGAAAGACACACATGGTATATACTCACTTATAAGTGGATATTAAGCATATAATATAAGATAAATATACTAAAATCTATAGTCCTAAAGAAACTAAACAACAAGGAAGACCCTAGGAAGAGGCTGAAACCTCACTCAGTAGGGCAAACAGGATAGACATTGGAAGTAGGAGAAGACAAGGAACAGGACAGGAGCCTTCCACAGGGACCTCTGAAAGACTCTACCCATCAGGGTATTGAAGAACATACTGAGATTCATAGCCAAATGTTCGTCAGAGTGCAGGAAACCTTATAGAAGCAGACGGAGGCAGAAAGACCTGTAGAACACAGGAACTCCACAAGGAGAACAACAGAGCCAAAAAACCTGGGCCCAGGGGAACCTGCAGAGAAAGATGCTCCAACCTAGCACCATGCATGGAGAGGACCTGGACCCCTTGCTCAGAGAAAGTCCATAGGCTGCTCAGTTTCTGTGTGGGTTCTCTAGTAAGGGGATCTTAGGCACTCTTAAAGACAGTGTCTCTTGTGTACCAATCTACCAGTCTAGCCCCCAGTTCACTCTGTAGCTGAGATGACTGTCAGCTTCTCCTGATAAATGTGCCTCCACCTTTAGAGTGCTTTAGGTGACAGATTGAGCCATGTCTAGTTTCTTCTGGGGATTGAATCTTGCTAGGCAAGTACTCTGCCAACTGAACTGTATCTCCTAGGAGGTATTTCCCAATCAGGTCAAGTCAACAATTACTATTTGACCATTATATACCGCATTTTTACCGCACTTCAACGGAACACACCCTAGTCTTTGGCATATGCACCAAAATCTCCTGTTTCTTTGGTTGTGATAAATGGTCCCAAATTGAAAACATTGCACAGTGCTACTCAACTGGAAGTCTGTTTTTTTTTTTTTTTTAAGATTTTTATGTATGGTGGTCAGAGGAGGATTGGTAAATAGCTAAGGTGGAATATCAACTTCACATTGTATAAAGTCAGTCTTTCTCTGCCCTGCATAGTACAACTCTCTTTTTGGTTGAAGAGAGCAATCGTAGGCACAAGATGGTGACATGGTGATTCCAAATTTTCTGAATCTCTGTGACAAGCTTCATATTAAGAGTGTTGAGTCCAGGAAACAACTTACCACCACCACCCACCAACCACATACTCATAATTCTCTCTTTTACCCAAGCTATTTTGAGTTGGGCTTCTGTCTTCTGTAGCCAAAAGAAGACAGACTAAAACAGAAAAATTTTAACTACTGGGAACTACCAACAAACAAATTCATCTTTCCTAGGAACGTTAGTTTGGGGTCTTTCATTTATTTAGCATTATCTGTTGTTTGGCATTTAAGTTCTGTCTTCCTCCCTTCTTTGTTTCTTCCTTTGCTCCCATGAGAGCATTTATTAGCATCACTTCCTCCCACCATCCCATCTCCTGCCTGGATCTCTTTAGAAGCCTCACACAGCTTCAGAGAAGATCTATCCATGCTCTCTGGTGAGGAATGGAATGCTTACACTTTCAATTCCTGCCAGACTGATATCTTTGTACAAAACCATAAAAATAAATGACTAGATTATGTACTTGGATATTATGAGAGTGACAAGTTGCTACAAGATTTCCACTGAGCCCTTAGGCTCTCTGCTTGTTTCCATATAGGCAAAAAACAGTTTGTGGATTGGCTTCAGCCTATGCCTTGGGAGGTACACATATGGGCAGCTGCACCAGTTCAACTAAGTTTTAATATTCCTGCTCTAAATTGTGTCTAAGAAGTTGGTTTCTATTAGTGCACCGTAAAATAAAAACCTGTTCCTGTTTCTCAGACTGTCATGAATAATTTAAGTCTCCACTGTTTAATTTCCTAAACAAAATAGATATTTAAGAACTCCAATGTTAACAACAACAAACCACCAAAAATACTCTCTAATTTTAAAGGCTGAAGAAATAATATTGAGAAAGTATTTATCACATTAATATCTTCTGTATTTTACCATTTCATAAATACTGCATAACATCATTTGAATTGGATCACAAGATCACTAATAACAATGTTCAACAAAAGGGGTGAGTCTAAGAATTAAATGTTAGAAAATCCACATACACAGTTTTGTGAATATACACAAAAGCTTGAGAAAATTGTCCTAAGTTGCTGTGACTGGGAATGTTCAAATCTTTTCAAAAATAAAAAGAATTCAGAAAAATAAAAAAAGTTGCTTTGGTGAGTAGGAAAATTATGTGTTGGGAGCATCGAAATACCTTTTTATGTGACAAAAATGCCCATGCATAGTTCTGAGCCTGGCATACTTCACAAAATATTTTATTTTTCTTTCTCCTAATCTTTCCAAAATCTAAACTTCTGGGCTTATTGCAAAATACCAGTTTCCTTTTGAAACTGTCTTTGGACCAGTCTTTGTCATCAGGCAGAGAGTACAAGGAAGTCAAGTAGAAATGTTCCAGAAAAAGTTGTTCAGTACAACAGAGAAAGATAGTATGGGGAGTAAGAAATACATTTTTCTTTTCAATCTTTCTTAAATTTAATATTATGTTTGTATCAAACTTCATTTAAGATTTTGAGAAAGATGTAAGAGGAATGGTTTTTATATAAAATTTGATAATATTGGGTAAGGTCAAAGTTAGAAAATTTAAGTTAAGTACAAAAGTTAGGCTAAAATGCACAAAATGTTAACATAAATGGAGAGAAGGGAAGTGATTGTGTGGAATCAAGATACATCATATTTGTTTCCGGTTTCTCATGGTCTGATTAACAAATTTTGAGAGATCTTGGATTTTGTATGTGGGCTGGGGGAGAAGGGCTGATACACATTCCCCGTTGTAGATTTTGCATATACCTTTATTTCTAACATTAAATGGAATTTTACTTTATTGATTAATGTATCTGCTTAAGGTAACCTTGGATGGTCATTTTATATTACAAAATTCTTTCTCAGTGAAAACAGAAGTACCATAGGTCTGCGTATGCTGACCCTTTAACAGATAACTTATGAGTGGGCCTGACTCATTGGTTTCACCTCAAAGTGTCCTGTTACTAATTTTTCTATGACTAAATCTTCAAATTTCTATTTTCTGTCGCCATTGGTCTCTTTGTTTTGTCACCATGCAGTTGACCCGTCTGCCAGAGCCGATGCTGCACAAGTGTTACATGGTACTCACAGGGTGAGGTCATCTTCAGTAGAAAGCGTGCTTCCCCACCCCGTTTTCTCTGTGCCGAGTGGTAGCTTTGTCTCCCAAAGGACCTATAGGAAGCTATGCCTTAGCAGCCACGGAGGGTGGGGATTCTTCATCAGTTGTCATGTGCAGCCTTGTCTTTACTCTTAATCTTATGGAAGAGGTGCCTGTCATCGGGAAAGGCTGGCGTAGCAAGGCCTACGCCATGCTATTTTTTAACTGATAACTTATACATATGACAGGAAAAGAAGAAAAATGTATGAGGTGATTACAATGTTTAAATCTTATCCCACCTCACAAAAATTTTCCCTCCCTTCCTTTTACAAAGAGTTTAAGAAGAAAAGGGGCAGATGGAATGGTATATCAGTTAAGAAGAAAAGGGGCAGATGGAATGGTATATCATAAGAAAAGGGCAGATGGAATGGTAGATCACTCTGCTTAAAGAGCTACAACTTGCTGCTTATAGAGTGTTCCAGTAGAGCAACTTTGCCATGTTTTCCCTCCCAATTCTAGCTAGGCTTATTTATGCTGACTATTTCTGACTTTCTTTGAGACACAGAGACAGCAAAAGTGAAATTTGACTGCCATTTAACGTTACCTTAAACCAAACTAAACGAACCTGGAGAAACACCTTCGGGCTGACCATTGGCATCTTCTAAGAATACCTAGAATTTCACGAGAAGCTTATAAAAGCAATGTATCATTATGAGACTGAGAAGGAAGGAAACAGTACCCCCATGTCCAATTAAAAAAATGTTTCCCGAGTAAATGAGCTCCAGGTGGTTATAGTCCTATATTCTCTGTATTTGGTGACTGCTGGCAGGAATTTAGGTCATAGAGAGTTTAATGTCATCCTGGCTCTACAGTGAGTTTTAGCCAAAGTAGGCAACATGAAACCATTCCTTAAAAGACCCAAACATTTTCCTTGAGGGCGTAAAGGCTAAACTGTTCTTTAATTCTAGTGGGCATCTTTCTACCCTCAAAACTTAGCTCCTACCCTCCTCTGGTCCTTCCTTCTTTTCACTGATTCCCAGGAGAGTTTGTTTCTCCCACAAAGTAATTCTCCAACACTTGGGCCTGTCAGATGTTCTGCAATTCAGCCCTGATCCTAACTATGAGAAACTAGCATTAACACTCGAGAAGAGCACGTCCTCCCTATGAACGCCCTTTACTTCAGATGCCAGTTCTAAGTAGGGGTTCCTAGGAGAGTGTCTGCCTCTGTGAAGAGCACAGAAGCTCCATGGACTCTTCGACCTGGAAGGTCTACTAACCACACTGTTTAGGGTATAAGCAGGCCTCACCTTTAGACACAACAGATGGCATTATTGATCATTGGTGATTAATTCGACACCCAATCATTTTCTCCTACCACAATGATGAGCCTCAGATTTCAAGGTTCTAACCTTATCACCACAGGGTAGTTCCATTGCAATCTAGCCCCCATTTCCTAAGGAACACTCTATCACATAAACACTAGTGTTGAAAGGGGCTCGTTATGAATAGCAAAAGATGGGCCTCTGAACACTGTCACTGGAGACATTTAGGAGCTCTGGGCCAGGAACCACAAATGATGAACGTTTACAGATTTCTTAGTTTTCTACAGTATCACAGAATGTCAGTGGACACACAGAGGAGATTTGAACCCACTGTTGCTATACAGGCCACGTATCCCAACTTCCTGTTTCCTAGCGTAGTGTTCTTTCCTCCCAGCTGTCTGGCACAGCACTCTTTCCATGGTCTCTCTGGATCATGTGTTTCATATGTGTCAGGACTCCACATAGATGAAAATCTTTTGTGGGATTCATCTTCTCTCCACAGTTTACTGTTTTAGATTGTTTGTTCCTCAAGCCTCTTTTCCATTATGCCATAGCTCTTCGGTGACAAAACCTTTCTACTCACCCTTTATATAAAATATGTTCCTTTATCTAAAATGCCAGTGAGAAAATATTCTTCACATGGCCGTTTCTAAGTTGTGGAAGGGAAGATCCAGGGAAACTGCTACCAAGAAGGCATGCTTTTTTTTTTTCTTTTTCTAGAATGACTTCACTAATCCTATTGACTTATTTAATATTTAAGAGGATAATTTATTAAAACCAAACCTTTGTCTTTTCCGGCACATACACACACACACACACACACACACACACACACACCATCTAATTTCATTTTCCCACATCTTTATTCGTATTTTCTTTCCTCCATGTTGTGAAGAAAACTAGAAGTTTGAGTGTTTTCAAGTTAATTGACAACCATTCTGAAATTATATTTAGTTTTTCTGATAATTTTGGCACATTAAATTAATGTCATTTCATACTCCTCTTTCTAACTTAGTCCAGTTACAAAAGCAAATTGATATAATATAAAGACAGAAACAATAACTCAACATAATAACCAATCATAGTGATTTCATTAGTAGCTCTGTTAAATAGGTGCAGTTCTGGGGTCCTTAATATTAAAAACATATATATTTTAAAGTCTATTATACAAATGTTAAATTAGAAAAATAATTCAAACAATCCTTGGTCTCTTGTCTTCTTTACAGTCTGGCATACAGTAAACACTCAATAAAAATAGTAAAAACTAAACAATAACAACAAACAACAAAACAAAACAAAAAAACCACATCTTTTTTTTTCAGCGGTATAGTCTTATTTCCAAATCACTTAAAACTAAATTTTCTTTTTTATCACTTTTGCTAACAAAGAGCGAATTTCAAAATTTCTACTGAGGCAGTCTGTGAGTCTGGTAGAACTATGGAATTTTAACAAACTGGAGATCAAGTTAAATTCACAGTGTAAATCTATTATGACCCAATTACTGCACTTTGTATTTGGATAACAATACCCTGTCTGTTATTTTTCATTTCCTCTTGGAGGATTAAGTCCAAGGACAGTTGCCCCTGCCATTTCAATATTAGTAGCAGCTGTGTTGGAACAGCAGGCCAGGGAAGACACTGCATGCCAGTGTTGAAAATACAGACAGCTACACTGGGAACACATGAGCCCAAAAGATCTCTGTCAAGATGTAAGTTGGCAGCACTGGGGGAGTCATTCCAGCGCTGAAAGGTTGGCTTATGTAACTCAGTTGAAAATCAAACTCCATCTAGCTGGTCCAGGATACATTAAAGCTGGCATGAAGGTAATTAGGTACCATTCTGTGGTAATTAAGGATATGCTACTTTTATTCACTTAGCCCAGCTTGCTCTCTGCTTCACAGAATTCAGGATGTACCAGGTGGCATTCCATTCTGGAAAGCCCTGTGGTACCACAGCAACTCAAAGGAAGATGCAACTGTTATTTTGCTTGCTCTCAAAAACCACTTAAAGAAAAACCCCCTTTAAAATCTAAGAAAATAGATAATGCTCAAAAACCAAACAAAAATATCCAGCTGTTCAAAGAAATACCCGTTGCTCATTTATGAAACTTTTCCCCAGACTATGGACCACTGATTTTACATAAAAACAAAAATAAGCAAGTTTCAGGAAAATGTCTTTATGTATGTAGCAACAATTAATAAAAAAAGAAGCCATGAGTTTGAAAGAGACCTAGGACAGACTATTGGAAGGCTTGAAGAGAGTAAAAGGAAGAAGAAAATGATGGAATTATAATCTAAAAAAAAAGATGCTGAAATCTATACACCTAGGGAAGATAAGCAAGAAGGAGGACCAGGGGTGGGATGATCAATCCTCGCTTAGACGGACAAATGGGATGGACATTGAATGTAGGAGAAAACAAGCAACAGGACAGGAGCCTACTACAGAGGGCCTCTGAAAGACTCTAACTAACAATGTATCAAAGCAGATATTAAGACTCACAACCAAGCCTTCGGCAGAGTGCAGGGAATCATATGAAAGAAAGGGAAGTTAGTAAGACTTGGCAAGGGCAAGAGCTCCACAAAGACCAAATAGAGCAGGGCACAGGGATCTTTTATGAGACTGTTTCTCCAACCAAGGACCATGTATGGATATAACCTAGAACCCCTGCTTGGATGTGGCCTATGGTAGCTCAGTATCCAATGGGGTATCCTACTAAGGGGATCAGGGACTATTTTTGTCATGAACTCAATGGCTGGCTCTTCGACACCCCCCCCCCCTCCGAGGGAGGAGCAGCCTAGCTAGACTTCAGAAGAGGACATTGCAGCCAGCCCTGAAGAGACATGATAAGCTAGGGTTAGATGGAAGGAGAGGAGGTCCTCCCCTTGGAGGGGGAGGGAGGAGCTGAGGGAGGGATGGGGAGAATGGGAGGGAATGAGGGAGGCGGCTATGGCTGGGATACAAAGTACATAACCTGTGGTTAATATAAAAATAAATTATTTAAGAAAAGAAAGAAAAAATTTTTTTAAAAATCAAGTTCTATTAATATAGTTATTGTATGTTTACTTGTGACCTGTGTTTTCCTGTCAACTGTGATGATTACCTTTAGTTGTCAACTAGAAACAATCTAGGCTCGCCTATGAAGACAGTCTCAGTGACTGTGTACATCAGAATGACCTGTGGGTTTGTCTGTTGCCCCCATTGGGTGGCATCCTGGGGCAGAGAATCCTAACTGTATAATGCATGTGTACGTTCATCCACTGTTCTCTGCTCTTGACAGTGCACATAGTATGAGCAGTTCTTTCATGTTTCTGTTACTGTGACTTTCTTGCTACAGTGGACTCTAAAGCCTGAAATTGTTAGCTAAAATAAACCATTTCTCTTCCCAAGTTGCTTTCAGGGTATTTTAATACAGACACAGGAATCAAAATTAAGTGTCAACTCCTTTCAAATTATATGGCTTGATTTAGAAATATGGTGCTTCATCTTCTGGTCTAAAAATTAATTTTTTCAATTAATAACATGTGTGGTCTAACGGTAAAAAACAATATAATCTGTGGAGCATGAGCCAATGCTTTAAGAGGACACACACACTACACAGAAAGTATTCTAAGAGTATGAACTGGAGTTGTTAAGATGGCTTAGTAAAGGTATTTAAAAACCAAGGCTGATGATTGGAATTCAATCCCTGACACTTCCATGGTGAAAAGAGAGAATCAACTTCAGAAAGTTGTTCTCAGACATCTATATCTATGCACACATATAAGCACACAAAATGGACACATGTAAAAAATCTTTATTTAAAAATAGAAACCTAAGCTCCTCTATTTGCTTTTAACATGGGGACCTGCTAGGGTTTCCTGCTCCTGAGTAGTCTTGAAGAAGCTGGAAAATGCTTGAAGGTTAATAATAAAAGAAGTACAAACGTCCTGACCTACTCAAGAAAGCTTGGGTAGAACAAAGATAATCCCGCAGAAGCATCATGCAGAGCAGAGCATGACAGAGACACACTGTGGCTCCTGCTTCTGCAGAGAACACCCTAGATTTAGAATATCCTCAAGCAGAATCAGAGTGACCCTCAATTGACTGGTAATACAATTTGCTCACCTTGGTAGAAAGAAAGCTCAAAACAGAAAGCAAATTAAGTTGTAGAAGGAAAATGTTATACTTAACCCCAGTGCTATGGCATGCTGTACCTTCTGCGGAAAAGAAGTATGGTGTAGAGGAGAGAAGGTGCGAAAGAAGGCGTGGTTTCTAGTGTAGGCTGGTCAGTCATGATTGCCAGAAATCACTTAGCCTCTTTAAGCTTGGTTTATTTAAGGTAAAACAGAAGAGCAGGATTGGAAACCCCCTTCCAAGCAAGGCTTTTTCTGTTCTTAGGAAACTTGGTCAGTGGTCTAGTCTACCTCATTGTTGCTGTGTTAAACACCATGACCAAAAGCAATGGGGGATGAAAGGCTTTTCTTTCTTTCTTTCTTTCTTTCTTTCTTTCTTTCTTTCTTTCTTTCTTTCTTTCTTTCTTTCTTTCCTTCTTCTTCTTTTTTTAGCTTATAGCTATAGTTTATCACTGAGGGAAGTCAAGGCAGGAATGAGGTGGCAAGAACTTTAGCAGAGACTACACAAGTATGTTAATTACTGGCTTGCTTCCTTGGGCTTGCACCTTTATTCTACTGCTCAGGCCATCTGCCTAGAACACTCTCAGCAGGGTGGACCCCATACATCAGGATAGTATCCCATCTCCCCATACCTCAGCATAGTGTTGAAACATGTAATTAATAGGCAGTCCTCTTAAAAACATACAGCTGTTGGGATGATCAATGTTTGCTTAGATGGACAAATGGGATGGACATTGAATGTAGGAGAAAACAAGCAACAGGACAGGTACCTACCAAAGAGGGCCTCTGAAAGACTCTAACTAGCAATGTACCAAAGCAGATATTAAGACTCACAACCAAGCCTTTGGCAGAGGGCAGGGAATAATATGAAAATAGGGGGAGTTAGTAAGACTTGGCGAGAACAAGAGCTCCATAAAGACCAAATAGATCAGGGCACAGGAGTCTTTTATGAGACTGTTTCTCCAACCAAGGACCATGTATGGATATAACCTAGAACCCCTGCTCAGATGTGGCCATACAATTCATTAAAAAAATCATGGTTAATGTTCCAAAATCTATCAAGAAAGACAACAAGAAATCCTCTGGCCGCCTAAACAGAAGCCTTGTCTTCACACTGTTTGATGTTATGGAAAACACCCTGTGTCTGAAAAGCCACTGGGTATGGTTAAACAGTGCTAACAGTCCACAGAGAAGAGAAAGCCTGGGTCTTATTAGATGAGCAAAGAACTCCAGGAGACAAGCTGTTCCAGCGCCCACAAAACAAACAGGGAACAGCAACCAATAAGCCCTCCCACACAGTCCCCTGGGAGCTGCTGAGAGTTTTCCTCCCTTTTCCATGGTGTTAAGGTATAGCTAAACCTATCCACCCTTCTCTCCCATGCTTGTCTTTTAGGGATGAGAAGCAAGGGAATGTTCAAAAAGAAACATCACATTTACTTGTTACAAACACAGATTTTGTATTAGGTACAACTTCGAGCCCCAGGACAAGTATGGTTTTTTTTTTGTTGTTGTTGTTGTTTTACATTGGAAGTAAACAGACCTTTTAAAGGGTTCTGAACCAGCTTGTAGAACTCCCAGGCTTACTCTAGGGAACCACAGACACTCCTGACTGTTCAGTGTCCCAGCTTCCTTCTCAGGCAGGCAGACCTCCACCACCAGGATTCAGAACGCTTTCCTCAGCAATCAGACCTACACCCTCTCCATTTCCAAGCAGAAAGCATCTTTTCTGCAGATCCTGAAAGTCAGCCTGCTCAGCCACCTTCCCTCCTTGGTTTCCTTGAAAATAAGTCTTAGGCTGCCATCATTGTTGCTCAGCTGAACACTGAGGGTAGACAGGGAGCAGAGTCTCCAACAGGAATTCGAGCTCTTAACTCCCCTTCAGAGAAACTTAAGTGTTCTTCAATATCATTTTAACCCCCATCCACCTCTCTTCTATGCAAATCTATGTTCTCAAAGAAAGCCCATTTTACAAGGTATTGTTGCATCCAGAATACAGGTGGGGGTGGTGGCAGAGGGAATTTCTGTCAACTGCCTCTCATTTGTAAAGCTCTTTACAAAAGAGATTGATCCTGCAGGACCCTCTGCATAAGATAGGTCATTGGTCACATTTCTATGAGAGCTTATTACTCTCCTTTTATTGTCCTTTATAGCACCTCTGGCATAGCTGTGAGCTCCCAAATATCACCCATACCCCCAAAATGGGAGTTAGTATGCAGAGAACTAAGCTAATGATTTGACTTCACAACCACCACACTGTCCCCTGTCCTGAACCCAGGAGGCAGCACAAAGCAATTAATACACGTGCCATTCATTCTGTGTTCACAAGTACTACTGAGTCGAGTAAAACAAACTCCATCTATTTATCTAGCACCTTCCTTGGCTGGTAGACTAAATTGCTTAACATTTGTTCCCAAGCTTTCACAATTTTCCTTCCAGAACATATTATTAGCTCCACTTAATATTCAAAGAGAGTAAAGCATCAGAAAGTTTTCTTGGCCAGAAGCAGAATGAAGATTGCTGCTCTGCCAGGCTACAAGGCAGTGTGCGAAGGCAGAATCAATGTGCAGTTGTGCAGACTGTGGTGTGACTCTGGGACAGCTGCCAACTTCATTGTGACTCCCAGTTTCCTCCTGTGCAAATGGGATCCATCAGGCTCTCACTATGTGTCTCCGGCTGGCCCGAAACTCCATATGTAGACCAGGGTGGCCTTGACATCACAGACATCTGCCTGCCAGTGCTTCCCGCATGCTTAGATTAAAGGTATGAACCACCATGCCTGGCTAACAAGATTAAAAAGATTAATGACTGAAAACTGAGTAGAAATGAACAAAGTACACAATTCATAAATAATGACCATTGATATTTTTCTATAGTCCAGATAATTACAGCCCATAATTATCATTATGATCTTTCTAGATGAGAAATGTTTAAATTCACTCAGGAAGACAAGAACTATAGATCCTTCGAGAGGGTCCTCCAGATGGCATCTGGTCAAGCACAGCCACAGGAACCTTTTGTCTTGTATGCTACCTCCAGACTTGTCAGCTTTTATTAATTCTCTTCAGTTTGGAGATACCTGCTTTTTACCGGAGCCAGCTCTGGGTTTAAGACTCTCCCTGGATTGCAATGAACAAAGGGTAGAAATCTGAATGCTCTGCTGGCTCCTAAGCGCTATCCCGGCCAGGCTTAGCCTGTCAGGCTTCTCTCATTATCTTGAACCTGATGCTTCAGACATGTTGCATGTCTGATCTTCAGCATTCTACATTCTCTCACCTAAGGGCTTTCACATATATATTTCTCTTTGACTGAACTCGACTCTCATCTCCTGCCACACTCATTTCTTTATCTCTCCCATGATAGCTCAGCTAGGAAGCTGAGGTTTTGAGGATCTCTTCAGACTAGGTCAGTGCACCAGCTCCCTCCAAAACTCTGCATTTCCCTACTATAAAAAAAATCTGTTTTTGATGTGCTTTAATAAAAATTTTTATAGAATAGATTTTGGTTATATTCTTTCCCCTTCCCCACTCCTCTCCCACCCCTCTAACCGCCTCACTTCATCTTCTCCCTCTCTCTTTGGGAAACAAAAAATGAAAATAAAACAAACAAAAACCAAGAAAACAAACAAACAAAACCTTAAACCAAACCAAATTTTAGAATGCACAGCAAACCATGGAGTCCATTTGGGTTGCCCAACTACTCCTGGGCACCGGGCTTGCGCTGAAGTGCCTGATATACTCAGTGTCACTGCACTAGAGAAAATCTTGTCTCCCTTTCCCAAATAGACTTTCGGTTAGGGGTGGGACTTTGTGTCCACGTCGCCTTCTCCATAGTGGAATGTTATTTGAAGAAACATGTTTTTATATCTACTTTCTCTACAAAATGATAAAATTTTAGTTCACCACTACATCCCCAAGACCAATCAAAATATCTAGCCCCTAGCAAGCACTCAGTAACTCACTGCTGAGAGGTGGCGAGCTCTGTTTGTATGGGCAAGACAGACCTGATTTCGTAACTGAATTACCTAGGGGAACCTTGAGTTCAAATTAAAGGTTTCTTATCTCCTTAATCTTCTGAGTCTTCTCTCTTGAAATCCCCTAGAATTTTTAAGGGGCTTTTGGAGTACTCTCTTAAAATATCAAACTACTTTTCCTGTAGCAGGATTAATACACAGTGATTAAAAAACCACTGATGACTTAGAAACTGAAAGGAAGATGCATACTGTTTCTTTGATGTCTTTACACAAAGCATTAGAACTTTCATACAACTTTAACTATTCTTTCTCAGTTTTCACCAAAATGAAAACTGCAATCCTCATGGTATTTTATAATAGATGCCCAGAGTTAATGTTGCTTAGGTTAAGAAACTTTGTTTCAACGTCTGTAAATAACTAATAGGCAAACATTTCCTGTGTTGTCTGTTACCATGGAAAGGATATTCCTGTCTCAGGCTTGAAAATTCAGATTACTTTTGTTTACTTCACAGAAAAAAATATACAATAGAATACAATGAAACTAGTTCCACAAAAGATAGTTTAAAAGTATAACATGGTATATGAATCACAACTCCTCCAGAGGCTCAGAAACCCTCATGGAAGAGGGAGCAGAAAGATTGTAATAGCCAGAGAGGATAGGTGACTACAGGAAACAGTGTTTCTAACACACAACAGGGTATTTACACACATGAACTCACAGTGGCTGTAACAGCAAGCACAAGGCGAACCCAAAATCAAGCCAAAATGCTAGAAGAGGGAAGTGAGCTCAAAGTCCCAAGCGCATCTACTGAGCTCCTGACAGCTGTTGGCTTCTGGGAGAGGGTGAGTTAATTTTCAAGGCTCAGGCTGCCTGAGAGGCTGCCCATGCTACATCTATGCAAATATGGGGACTGAGAGTGGACTCAGTGTGTTTGTGTGGAAAGGTGGGGCGCCATACCCCGGTCTTTTCATTGGAATATATCCCTCTGGAGATATATAAAACACATAATTCTACATATTTACATTAATCATCCAAAGTACACATACAATTAACAGACAATAAATATAATTTTTGAAATATACAATCTAGTGGCCTCAAATCCAAGACTGAGAACTCAGAATAAAAGTAAGAATTCACAGGAATTAGATTAAATATCAGACAACAAATTTGATTCTGGACACCTCTTTTCAGCTTTACTGGATTGAAACAGATCCAGTACACATACACTTTCTTATCATGAAGTTGGAAAAGGTTGCATGTTACAGAAGGGAATTAAGTATACTAGACATAGTCACACTATTCTTATTTATAGTATCGAGCAAATGTAAAATGATAACAAAGAGTAATTTTCTCCATTCATTTCCTAGTCTACAGAAAAGGGCTTGATGATTTTTCGTTTTTTTTTCCACTTTTATTTTATATTATTGACAGGTTATGTACATTGTATCCCAGCCATAGCCCCCTCCCGCATTCCTTCCCTCACTCCCTCCTTCCCTCCCTTATCTCCTCCCTGCACCTTTCCAAGTCCACTAATAGGGGAGGACCTCCTCCCCTTCCATCTAACTCTGGCTTATCAGGTCTCTTCAGGAATGGCTGCAATGTCCTCTTCTGTGGCCTAGCAAGGCTGCTCCTCCTTTGGGGGGCGGGGAGGTCGAAGAGCCAGCCATTGAGTTCATGTCCAAAATAGTCCCGGTTCCCCTTACTAGTATACCCACTTGGATATTGAGCTACCATTTGCTACATACAAGCAGGGGTTCTAGGTTATAACCATACATGGTCCTTGGTTGGAGAGACAGTCTCATAAAAGACCCCTGTGCCCTGATATATTTGGACCTTGCGAAGCTCCTGACCTCTCCAGGTCATACTAACTGCCCCTTTTTTCATATGATTCCCTGCACTCTGCCAAAGGGTTGGTTATGATTCTTAATCTTTGCTTTGATACCCTGCTAGGTAGAGTCTTTCTGAGGCCCACTGTGGTAGGCTCTTGTCCTGCTACTTGTTTTCTCCTACATCCAATGTCTGTCCCATTTGACTTTCTAAGTGAGGATTAATCCTCTTACCCCAGGTCCTCTTTCTTGTTTATCTTCTTTAGGTGTATAGATTTCAGTATGTTTATCCTATCTTATAGGTGCTTGATGATTTTTCAAGTGGAAATTTTATTTCCTCATCTATAATCTTTCTTTAAACAACTGACCTTTAGACAGAGTAAGGCAGGAAATGTTCCTGAGATCAATGAATTATATGTACAAGCATCTCTGGCTACCTAGAAAAAAGTTGTCTATAAATAACTTCTAGACAATATAATATTTTAAAGAACAGGTTGTATGAACATAATGATTCTTTGTAAAAAGTTATACATAGCCATATTAAATTATATTTTATTAATGAAATTAAACACTGTAAAGATTGTGGGTTAAAGTCACACATGGATGGAAATATCAAGACATGGCTTTCATTTTATACTTTGCAGTCACGGGAAATAGGAGCCATCTCCTATGTGGAAAGAAGGGTCAGTTTTTATGAGTTATTTGAAAAACAATTTCCATTCATGAATGGATGCCAGCTTCCATTAAATGTTTATTCATTTATGTGTAATACATGGCACATATTATCCATTGGAGGTGATAAATAAGTATTTATTGAATAAATAAATGAATGAGTAAGGAATAAATGACTAATTTCATGGAAACTGAAAACTCAACCAGAATAATTGTTATCAGATTTGACAGTCTGGATTTTCATAATGAAAACGAAAAAAAAAACTCAGCAAAAAAATTCTTCATTATTGTATCAAATGAGTATGCTTTTCAACCCCATCACAATTAGGATGGGAAGACAGAGAAAATTAGGTGTGCAAATCATCAAACCCTAAAGTCAAATAGAGGCAAACTTCTAATCCTGTTGAGTTGCTACTTATAATCTAAAGTTGATTAAAAATAGAATCCATGAAAATCATAAAGATGAATTCATACTCTTAAAGCTCTTAGTGAATGAGACAAAAACAATAATGTTCATCTGAGGCTGGTGTCCAGCTCTCATCCCATTAGATTTTGTGATAAGTGCTAAAAGCTTTTGTTATGAAGTCTATCTTTTTTCATACTGAGAAACCTTTTAAGGCCAGAGAAGAGTGTAATATTCTATTTAGTAAGCACTTCTTCCCAAGCAATGGAAACTATTTTTACATATAAATGAAGAACCATTAATACTGAGAGAAATAAATTATTCATTTGTTCCTATCTGTGTCTTTTAAAATATGGAACTAATTCACTTTTATATTTCAAATTATATTCCACAGGTTTTAATTCATAGGACTAGAGTATTATTTTTAAGAGTAATAACCTTTGAAAGTAATTTTAATTCAGTCCGAAGCCACATTAATCATTTACTGAATGCCAAACAAAAGAGCCAATTAAAGAATTTATGTGATCTGCTCTGCCAGTGGCATTCCTTCTCCCGTACAATCTACAAGGTCTATGTACTTAAATTGTCACACATATATCTCTGCAAATTTATTTTTATATCTAATCAATACATAATATTTACATGTCAACCAATCAATTAACTATTTGCTAAATTTAGTACTGTAATTACAAGAAATAAAAAAACAATGATTCTTGTTTCAGAGATTATAATAAGATTTGGAGACAAGATTAAAAGCTAATGAAATAACTATTTAAAAACACTAGGTAATTAGACGGTGCTTTAAGAAGGCATGCATATAAAACTTTAGAGAAAAATAATCCAGGAAAGCTGGAAAGGTTAATGAATACATCTTAATTATCTTCATTTTATTGTTATTTTGGGCAGCTACTTTTATACTGTCAGTAAGTTTTGCAAAATAGGTCTTATATCGGTTCACTTTTTTTGTCAAAGAAATTAAGATCCAATGAAGAGGATAGCTCAGTGTTTCAGCACTAGACAATGGAGGGATTTAAGCCTGAGGCTGGAGATTCCCTTTACACAGAGCAGTAGTGACACACAGCGAATTCGGTGGATCTTTATGACTGACAACCATACTACGCAGAAGGGAAGCAAGGGTACCCAACCAAAAATGGTACAGCGGGAGATACAAGAGAGCACGAATTTATTTTTCTTCTCATCTCAATTTTTTATTGAGCTCACGATTTTGCTGTATATTATGCTAGAAAAAAATCACTGAAAAGCAGTCACGTTATCTGCCTTTATGAAGCTCAGTCTTGTAGAGACGAATGTTAGCCAATGAATACAATAGATCTAAAATTGCAACTGATGTAGCTGATACAGAGAAAAGTTTATGTTCCAGTGAAAATGCAGAACAGAAAATTTAACCAACAAGGGAGGTTGGAAAAAGAGGTATATGCAATAACATAAACTTGGTGGGGAATATATTTAAAGCCACATGTTAGGTGGTAAAAACTGGCTATGGGGTCTAATATAGATAAATCGTAGAAGAAAAGAGTTTTCCATGACCACACTTGAATACATAACTCGAAGCCATGTTAAGCAGACACTGCTGTGATTATGTCAAAGTGACAGGGTTCCAGGTGTTCTAGGCTCTGTCCTAAGATTTTTCTGTATTGCTTCAGTTCATTTTATAACAATCATGCTAATTATACTCTCTTAATCATGGATTGCTTATTCCTTCACTGTGAGTTAAAATAATATCTTGTGCTAAGTAATTAATAAATGCCAGAAATTTATGACACTTTGGAGTCCAAGACCAACATACCAGCAGATTGGAAGGGGTAACAAGCTCCTTAGGGTATTATAGAGGCCCTCAGCCCATTCAAGTGGGCTCATGACAGAGTCACCTCACTAAGTCGTCCTCACTAACTCATGACATCACCTTGGAGATTTGAATGTAGGGAGACAGATATCAGCAAAAAATGTTTTTTTTAAAGAAGTTGGTTTTGAAAACCTTTCACTTCAAAAAATAATGATTTCAGGTTTTTTGAAATAACTCCTGCCTAAATAAGAATTTTTAAGAATAATGTGGTTATAAAGATAGAAATGTTGTTCTGGGATGATTGTGGTGGTAGAGATTTTTTAGAGCAGACTTTGTTAGTGCATTGGGTATGCAAGAAGAAATAGCACAAGAGGTGAGTACAATGTTCTTTAAAGGAACTTTTACTGAATGTTCTACTTTTATTGAATTTATTTCCTCCATTTTGTGGATAATAATAAAGTAGGAAAGAAGACTATATTTATGTTAATAAATAATTTACCATAAAAACCTTTCTTTTGAGTAGTAATTGACTTTGTTATACCGTTAGCAATTACACTGTGGCTTCGCTTCTCACACAGGGAGTTCACTAAAGGCTAACGGAAAGTTCCAGTTCTTCATGTGCAGGAATGAATGACAACTAGAAGGTAATATTGAAACACTAAAGATATTTGAAATTTCAGCCTTTAATGAAGATAACTTAAGAAAACAGTGAAACTCTGAGCATTCTGAAGAACAAAGAGAAAATAAAGTAAAGCAGAGTGAGCAAAGGAAGGCAGCGAGAGGCTAAAAGTAGAAACTCACTTCCAGGTATGAAGGAGGGAAACTGTGGGAAGAATGGAATTAATGTCCACAGAAAAAAAAGAACTTTTCTACAATGTAGCAACTCCCACACTGTAAAAACCCAACACAATAGACATAAAAAGAGAAGAGATAAAGGCAGCAATTAATGTAATTGCCTATATACTGTACATCCAAATATAGTCCATGGCTCGGGACTAGCCATCTTTTCATCAGAATAAAGCACTTCAAAGAGACTTTTAAGAAAGGCCTGGAAATATTGTGATTTCTAATATATAAAACAGCTAAAAATATGAAATGTTCTTGAGACAGCATGACAATTAAAAGGGTTTACATCTTGTTTTTGAGTAGACCTTGGGAAATCCCGTGCCTCTGAATAAGCTGTTCAAGTAACTTCAACGAATGAGTTAACTCTGTTGGTGACTAACTGCAGGCTAGTGAATTGTAACACATTCTTATAAAGTTTTTGTGGAAATCAAACAAGATGATACAAGTAGGTGCCTAGAATGTAGCTAATAACTGCATCTCCTTTTCAGTTATTAATTGCACAAATCTCTTAGAAAATATATATGTATATATGTTTTAGAAATAATATGCTGCCTTGACACAAAATTTGATGTCACTACCACCTTTGTCAGAGAAAATTGGAACCAATTCATTCCTTAAATTATAACTAAAGATAAATCATTTTCACATAAAATTTCCTTAAAATTTTCTCCGTGTAAATCTTCCAAGGTATGATAGTCTTTTGGGTTGTAGAATTTATAATTTCACACTCACCCTTGTGGGTTAGAGATTCCTCTGTCCTTATACACATTACATTTTGTAAAGAGACTTGATTTTTTTAAGAAATAGCAATGTTGCTGATAAAATACCTTCACAAGAAAGAACAGTTTCAAACCAACTCTCAAAAATGTACATATTTATTTTTTTGTTCATCACTTTGTGAGTTAGAGAAAATAACGCTCCAAGGAGAAAAATAGGCTTAGGTAATTACTGAAGTGAAAACACATCTTACAAATGAATGAATAATTAAAAAAAATCTGTTGCCACAGGTTAGCTCTGGGACAAATAGAACAAATAACTGCAGATTTGATAGTGAAAGTGGGTCATGGCTTTCAGCCTCTAGGACCGTGGGCAAAAGTATACTTGAAAAAGATGTAATGACGTAGTGTTTCTATCAGCCATGCACATGAGTCTTTCTACTCTCAAAGTTCCCAAGGAAGTACGCTGGCATGGAATTCAAGAACATTTTGATATTTACAGTGGATGGAATTATACAGGAGTAATGAATAAATACTAGATGTTGCTACATCTAAATTTTAATAATTATCCTAAATGCACAGAGGACTGGACGGACCCCAAGGCACAAAGGAGTGGTGTGACAAGCGTGGTTCTAGAAGAATGTAGGGAAGCCGGGATACTGGCAGCCAAAAGGATGGGGAAGTCAAAGAAAGGTAAAGGGGCTAGTGAGACTGGTACCCAGCTTTCAGTTCACACTCGCTTTCCTCTGAAACAGTGACGAATTGTTCACAGATGCTAGTGATATCAAAGTAGGATACCAGAATTTTGCTATAGCTGGTGGGAAAGAAAACCATTCATTCTGATAGTATTCCAGGTAGCTCCTAGACATCCTGGCCTCTCACTCCTTCTGAGAAAAAAGCTGAGAGAGAGAGAGAGAGACAGAGAGAGAGACAGAGAGAGAGAGAGAGAGAAAGAGAGAGAGAGAGAGAGAGAGAGAGAGAAGAGGTAAACAATGACAGAAGGAAAACTAGCACCACTGTTTGAGCACCTGAATCTCACACACTTAGTCACCTCTGGGTTCATCTGACATAAGAGCAAGGGTATAATTTCCTTAAGTCATTTTAACTTGGGTTTCTGTCACTCAAAAGCAATGAAGTCCTTCTTTTTATAGTATCATTTTACTCACTGTGACCTTTTTGTGATTTAAGCAAGTCAGAGACAGAGGAATATCTGTTCTAAAGCTCATTTGCCCTACCTCTACAGCTTTGAGAACCCTCTGACTCCCCCTTCACCCAAAGCATCCCAAATACCATGTCTCTTAAAAGAAGCTTGCATATGCTGCTGTTTTAAAACAGTCTGGACAAAGGAGCAAACCCTTTGTTTAGCTTCTCCAGATCATGCATTGAAACAGATGCTCTCAAGCCTGTGTTTCATGCTTGCATCTCTTGGCCAGTTTCGGTCATGAGTATTGTTCTGCCAGGGCTCTCAAGCAAAACTCAACCGCAGGATGCTCACACTGACCACTCAGTTATGGAATTTCCTGGCCATTTGTTCTTTAGGCATATAGCTTTACCACTTCCCTTTCTCTGGCTTCTTGCTTGTGTACTTTTAGCCACCCTGTATTGGAATTAACATCTGGGATTGTGGACTACTCTACTTTTCCAGGTACTGAGTTTGTGGTTTTACTTCCCACATCCTCTGTCCCACTTGAAGGAGGTACAGGCTGTGCTAATAAGGAGATCTGTCTTCCTCACAGCTAGAATAGCAGTGAACTTTCTAATCACAATGTCTTGTACACTTATGTTGCATAGCATTGAGATTGCCCTAGTGCTTACTGCATGCTATTGGCCCTACTTTCTTTTCCTGCTTCTCACAACATATGTCTTCTTAGGCAGTATGATGAATAACTCAAGGAAGATAGTAGCATGATCAATGAACTCATCCTAGTTTTAGGAATTAACTGTCATGATAAATATAGGATAAACAACTTCTATTTCAGAAGGAGCATGACTGCCATCTGAAACAAATACTTTGATATAATTACCCTCTAATTATTATGGGATTTAATCTCATCATTGGTGCATAAAAACTGCTTTCAAATGTTGTAAAGGCATGTCATAAAATATTCATATTATAGATGGCCCTAAGGAGAGGACTATGTGGAAATTAGAGGGGAAAACCAATTTAGTACAAGAAAGAATGTTTTCAATGCCAGTGCTACTTTGTTGTAGCAGTTAGAGATACTTATGTTACTGTGGTGTCAGTGAGTTAACGAGCACAGGGTTGAAATTATCAGTGCTCAGCATCCAGAAAAACTATTTTAGTCTGGAACAAAGGATCTTATATCTGAGTCTATGAGTTTCTAGTCATGAGCCTTGGGATACTTTTCTATATGTTCACTCTCTGCATCATGAGCAAAACTTCCATCTGGTCTACCATTTGGTCTACCCTGACAATCTGGGTAAGTGCAGTTCACTGCCAGAATTGCTTTAAGTCTCTAGGGAATTTTTCTGCCATGCTTCTGCTATGACTAATACTTCCATGATTTATCCTAAATTTTCTTGTTTTCAACTAACTGATTGCAAAATGTAGCTATGCTGGCTTTCTAGTGAGTGAAAGTACTTTCTGTGAGCTATGGAAGTTTCTTCTTGACCTAAAAAATCTTACCTCCGTTCTTCTTTTTTTCCCGATAGGAGTAGAGGCACTCATTTGTGAGCACTCAACTGTAGATTTAAGTTTTTTTTTAATTAAATTTTATTTTTTTTACATTAATTACATTTTATTCTCTTTGCATCTCAGATTTAGTTTTTATCTTTTTCCTAAACTTAAGTATTGACAGCACCATGAGTATTCTTTTTGGAATAAGTCTTATTGTCTTACAAGTAGAGAAAACAAATGTGTATCTAGAAAATATTTCCTGGGACTAGGAGGGTTGCAATAAAGAAGAATTACTGAAATCTTTGAAAGATTAACAGGTTTTTTTTCTTTTCAAAAAAGAAAGATGAGGCATATCTACCTGGAAAGAAGAGAGTTAACATGAAGATTGAGATTGTGAAAGTTCTAGTAAAATGGAGGTAAAATTTTTTAATTTATTTTGAAATATTAGTTTGCTCACAGTTATTTTTTTAAAGAAGTCAAAGCTTTCGATAATGTTGTTCTTTGTTAACACTTTTTAAAATTCATCATATTCTTTTTTTTTGTCAGACCATATAATTCAAGAATCATTTTTTACATACTTCATGAATCACTTTACGCAACAATAATTCAGAAAGAAAAACCTTCTGAGTATTCAAACATAGTAAGAAAGCTATAACTTTAAAATATTAATTTAAAAAAGTGATAGAGAGTGGAAACCATTTATCATAATAGAAGTAGCAGAATGCTGCATGCGAATCACCTTAGGATGAGATTTTTCTGAGGACTGAGCTCAAGCTATGCTGTATAGCTGGACAGTGAATGTGAGGTGCTTCCCTTAAAATCTAGGGCCAGTGGTTCATAGGTTGGCTTGAAAATTAATTTTAAAAATTCTTTCAACTAGGGTATTCTTTTTATAAGAACTAATTTATCTAATTTTAATACTTAATATACCTTAATTATGCTGCATTGTAGAGACAAGCTATAATTAAATTCTTCTAAAAGACTATTTTGTATGACAAAGTAAATATTCGACTACCAGGCATTGGGGGGGGGGAGGGTAAGGGAAAGACAGGAACTGGAAAGCCACTTTAAATAGAGACATAGTCAATTTACTTGGTTCTGTACCATTAGTATTAATTGGTTTCTTGTAGGCCAGGCTGTGCTCTTGATAAAATTGGAGTGGCTTGGGATGTTTGTATTAGTATTTGTATTTGGGAAGTATTAATATCAGTATTTGGGAAGATAGCATATGCCCTAGGGAAGTGAGTAGCAAAGAAAAAAAATTTGGCATATATAGTACAAACTTGGATCATGCAAGATAAAAGTTTTTTTTCAGCTTAAAATAAAGCTCTGGCATTTCTATGTCAAAGCTTGAATTAATCTTTGTAAAAGATCAAAGCTTGACAATGACAACCTGTTTTAAGGAGGAATTTCATGAATATAGTTCAGAGGTCTCCAACTAATATTTTTAATTTTAAATTGATTATAGGTACGTCAGAAAACACACTGTTGTTGATAATGTATATTATAGCAACCAATAGTAATGAACCTTCCTTTAGACTGGAATACATCTGTTTCAGATACTAAGTAAGTTCAAATGTATACAAAGTAACGAAAACTATGAAAAAATGTAAATAAAATGACAAATCAAACCAATAAAATCAAGTGAAAACTTTCTCCTTAACTTTAGTAATATCACTGAAAAATATTTATGACATCAAAATCTAAAACTAGAAATCTCAATAAATGTTCCAAATCTTAACATAATAATGGGGGAAATAATCAGCACACTTGATGGAGTGTTAGCATACTAACTTCAAACAGTATATCCCAACCACAAAGGGAGCCTCTGTCTCCTCCATATCATCTCTCCCAAAGGCTCCTTTGGGTGCTTGAATGTTCTTCCTCAGTATCCTTTTAAGGTTTTTAAGACCTGCAGCCTTCCTACAATTTTAGTTGCTCCCTCACAGAAGCACAATGACCTACAATATGTTGCTAGAGTTCTTGACTAGATTACCTTTCCCTTGCACAAAGTTCGAGTGCTTTTAAACATGCAGAACATAACTGATCTCTCTTCCAGACCATTTTTTCCTCTGTAACCTACCTTCCACTTCTCTTTGGAGAGCTGACACTTCAGCAATCAGAAGTGACTCCAGTTCCTCCAGCCTCCAGACCTTTCTCCATGCCTCGTCTTGACTGCAATGTTCTCTCCTCTTCCCTCCCTTCTTTCCCTAAGCAGTTTCTACTTTCCTATCATCTCTCTATGAACAGCCCCTGAGCCACACTGACCACAATGCCCTTCTTTGTCATTCCCAACTGTCCTATGAATACATCAGTCACAGAACTTTTGATATTATATTGAAATTACCAGTTACTAGTCTAATACTATTTCTGACAACAAAAGGAAAGGCAATGCCAAGACAATTTAAAATGTTGTTGAATTCTAGAACCTTACTGATTGTTTTGAAAATATTTAACCACCTGGGTAAAGTGAATTTAATCTTTTAAGTTTTTAAATAGCTAGCCTCGAGGAAATGTCTGTTCATAGTTGGAGCCACAGAGCATTGTCTTAGTGGACTGGCTCTGCCTGGCATCATGCCAGGACTTTTCCTAATTCAGAACGTGATTGATGAGGCAGGAGGCATGGTGGCAGATCTCCAGGCATGTATGAATCCATGTTCTTTCATACTAAAATTCTATAACTGTGGCTGTGAAAAATAATGTGATTTGGTTTGGTAACCCTATGCAAGCAGTGCATTTCTGTTGATATATGCGCACACACATATATATCCTAAAATCCGCATTCTCTTATCTATTCAGCATGGGGGTAGGATATGAACAGAATCTTCGTAAAAATTCTCCTACTCCAAAAGAGAGATATATGTGTCAAATAAATAAAGTTACTCGATCACCCTATGTGTCAACTCTTCAGAGCTATTCTGAGCTCTACCTTACCTGCAGCTCTCAGGTAGCAGTGATTTCCTGTTCATAATGGCAATAATTTCATTTCAACATACTAACAAAATAATACCCAGAGGATATTTTTAAGCAAAGAAAGCTTAGATTATACCAAAGACAATAAGATTTTACTTATTTATTAATGATAGACTATAATTATTTGTCATGCCCTCTTTGTTTTATGTTCTACAAAGAAGGTACAAATTCAAACTAAAATAAAATTATCTTTTTAAAAATATAGAAGGTTTATAGAACACTTTAGAAATTTTAGGAAATAATTTTTCAGACCTAAACATTACAGAATGAACCTTTTCATGTCTCTTACCCCCACTTCATGAGTGACTCCTTTACATTCTCGCCACCTCATTTACAGAGTTCACTGATAAGAAGTATTCCTTACTTGGTGTTGTGTGTGTCAATGGTGTGGAAGAGCTCATGTAGTTCTTCTCCACTGAGAACTCCATCAGCAAAATAGGCTTTAAATTCCTCAAAGGACAATTTCCCATCATCTGAAATAAAAAACAAACAGAAGAGAAGCAAATCACTTTAACCTTGTGTACTGGTCTACTTTTGATTTTTAAAACTTGGTCCTAGTGTCTGTGGTTGTTTGTTCATGACACACGTATATTAAAAAAGAAAGAAAGAAAAAAATTGAAGCGTTAAAAAGAAAAAAAGACCAATTCACTGTGTCTTCATTGGATATAGCACATCAATGAATACACTGATGTACGCTTTCTTGGCTTTGAGTATTTTTCATTGGTTTGTTGCCATGATAAATTTGTAACATTTAAGGACACATTTACCTAGTCATAGAAAATGAAATCCACACAGGAACACAAAGGGCCAAGCAGACATTATGCTTTTATGATACCAACTCTACATAGAACCTAGCAGGCCAAAGGAAAAATACTAGATGTTTAACAAGTGTGCTTTGATTGAATATTTACACAAGGATATGAGTTATTATAATTCAACAAACTATGTTCATTGTTGTATTCATTAAATTAGTGACTGCTTTTTAAAGCTAAACACCTTTTTCTTATTTGGGATACAATAGAGACACACAATCAGAGTCTGATAAAAGATAAGATACAGAGACATAAACACAAGTATTTTGCCCAGCTGGGATCAGTAAATTCAATGAGACAGATGCACTTTAAATGTATGGGAATTTGGTAGTGGATTATTTTCATTTCAAAGAGTAATGGGCAGGGTTAGTATCATTTATACCTGACTTTGAACAAAAGCTCTGGATAAGCATAGACACACACAAAAAACCATATCACTCACATGAAAAATATCTGTGCAGAGCACAGAAACAACAAATCCAAAGGAATGAACGGCCCCTAAGGGAAAGGCAGCATTCTTTTTTATGCACAGTCATTTATCAGTTTTTTACAGAGAAGCTGCCAAATGACTCAAAGTGATAGAATAAGCCCTTGTATTTATAACACACAAGCTCAGAGCTGAAAAAGAAGTTGCTCAGGATCACAGAATTTCTGAAGTAGACCTACTGACAATACTGCAATGAACAAAATAGAATCCTATCACTGAACTAAAGGTATGATTTAACAGGACCATTAAGATTATTTAGAGCATTCTTTCAACAGATGACCCCAGATTGCTCAAGTACTGCTTAAATGCTGATTGCTGGGTGCTGCCCAAGCATCAAAATTGGACAAAGATCTCAGAGTGTGGGTCGACAAGATGGATGGTTCTTAGCAACTTGTAATTCTTCTCCTTGCATAATACCTATAAATCTTTATAGAAAACAGCAGGCCTGAATTACTTAATTTTTCAGGTAAAGACATTAGGGCCAGGGTATTTTTTTTTAATATTCTAGTTTGTAAAATACAGATCCTTTTAATTTTCATTTCATTTCTTTTTTTTTAAATTTAACAAGCACAATACACAAAGCATCCATTAATTGTTGTTAACAGTTAACAGAGCAGATGTAGCCATCAAGATGATAAAAATCTAGGTCTGGATCAAACTTGCAAAGCATTCCTGACCTGAGTGACCTCCTGGACCAGTCACTCTCAGCATACAACCCCAGAGTAGCTCTATGCATCAGGAAGATCAATTCACCAGCTTCTCTTTTGTCTAGTCCATGCTTGTTTTAGGTGAGTTATAAAAATTTAGCCCTATACAGACTATTTTATAGCTCAATATGCATCTTTTTACTTTGATAAAGAAAGAAATAAACCAGCAGGAGGAGAAAGTTGTCCATAGATTGACTAGGTCTAGAATCTGGATGCACTGGTGCAGACCTTCAAATGCTAGCACTCAGGAGGCTAAGACAGAAAAAATCTAGACTCCAAGGCTACTAACTAACTCACCCACCCACCAACTAACTAACTAACTAAAAAGAAAAAAAACAAGAAAGGAACACAGGATTTTCTTTACTGCTGCTGTGGTGTGCAGATGACCTTACACACTGATTATGGGATGTGTCCTCTACTAGTTCTCAGGTGAGTTGAGCGAGGCACTGGAACTGTGGTTGCCTGCGCTTTCTATGGGTCGGGCGAGCCTCTGTATGTTGCTTTATAATTAGGGGAAAAGAGTTCAAATAGTAATGCACATGATATTAAAAATAAATAGCTTTGGATAGCAAGTGTCCTGATTTAAAAAAAATAACAAAAATATCTATTGGCAAAAAATATATAATAGGAGAATGTAAGCATTAAATTATAGTCCTGGCTTGAAGGATAGAAAGTACATGTTGAAAGCTGTTTTTATCACATGCAGGATTCTTGAAAGTCCTTGTGACAGGTTGCCACACTGTAAAACAAGCAGCTGCAAAGAATTCTTTTTGAGTTGCTCTAGACTAGCACTAAAATGTTAAACGAAAGCTTAATAGAAAGGATGAAAAATCCCCTTGTGTGATTCAGTATTAATAAGGCAATTATATTTTTATTAATATATTTTATTTCAATTTTGATGTTTCTGCTGAAACCTTTTGAAACGGAACAAAACAACAAAAACTTGGCTTCAATTGGCTTGCTCACAAAATAGGCATGCTTTCTAAGGTCGCATTCTGCCAAGGACAAAGCTTAACCTTAATGGGCAATGTACACAGGAATTCCAGCTTCTCTTTTAGAGTTACATGCTTCATCTCAGTTTGTCCTGAACATTTGACCTGCTCAGCCTTACTTGTTTTATTTTTTAATTAAGTTTGTTCTTTGGCACCTTCATACACATATACAATGGATTCTGATTGCTCTCTGTCCCTCTTCCTGGGTAATCTCTTTCCCGCATTCACATCACATTTTGTTTGTGTCCCTCTGGGTTTGGCTAGGACCACCTGTGTAACTTTGGGATTGGAGCTATCCACTGGAGTCTGGCGAGTATACCGTGGTCACACGGCTGAAGACAGTGACTGTTCAGCAGCGAGGGGTACACCCTCTGAAGCCCCGTCGCCAGTCCATGACTGACAGTTGAGAACTGTCTTGTGCAGGCCAAGCTCAGGGGATCTCAACTGCTTGGATTATGACCATGCTGTGCGTATGCAGTCTAGAGGATGGGGTTCTGCTGCCCACCCCCTATCTTTTGCCTCTTGCATTCCCTTCGTTCCTTTTTCTACACCATTCTCAGAGCCTCACAAGGATTAGTATAAACGACTTGTTTTGGGCTGTGCCCCCTTCTTATTCTCAGCATCCTGGGGAGCCATGAGCCTATGGATTCACTGCCATCCACTGCAAATAAAAGCTTCTTTTATTAGCGTTGTGAGTAGCTTTAGTGTAAGAGCATAAACAAATATTTAGCAGACAGGTTAACCTCTTGTCTATTCATCTAACCATCAGTACTAATTTCCCTCATACAGACTATGAACTTTTCAAACATAGCTTTTCTTATTTATTAAAGGTTTTTTCATACAATATATTTTCATCATACTTTCTTCTCCCCCTACCCCTTCCAGAACCTCCTTAACCCTTCTGACATGCCTCTATGCTTTCTCTCTCTCTCTCTCAGCCCCAGAAAAATGAAAACAAACAAACAAACAAGACAAAAAATATCAAAGCAAACCAAAGAGACCACAAAAAACTGTTTTTGGGTTTTTGTTTGTTTGTTTGTTTGTTTCTGAGTATACAAGTATGTGTGTGTTGGTCAACTACTCCTGGGCATAAAGTCCATCCCAATTGCACTCCATTGGAGAAATCTGATTTTTCCCTTGTTGGTGGTATTATTTGCAAATAGCTTTGGGTTAGGTGTGGAACCTTATGTCCACTTCCCCTTCAGTGCTGGGACCCCCATCTGACTTGAGCCTGTGCGAGTCTTTTGCATGCTGCCACACTGTCTGTGATGTACATGCTGCTGCTGATGTCTGTGCATCAGTCTTCTTGTGTCTGGAAGACACTGTTTCATGGCAGACATCCATCACCTCTGATTATGATGACCTCTGTCTCTTTTCCCCATAGCTCCCTGAGCCCTGAGAGCAGAAGTTAGGGTTTGGTGAAGATGTCTTCTCTAGGACCGAGAGCTCCAAGGTCTCTTGCTCTTTGAACATTATCCAATTGTGGGTGGCCATGTTAGTTCCTATCTACAGCAAGAAGAAGCTTCTCTGATGAGGGATGAGCAAGGCACCAATCTATGGGTATAGCAATTGCAATGCATAGATTTTTAACGTGGCTTCCAGCACCAGGCACAAGGCTCATATCTAAGCTAAGAGTAGCTGTATAGCACTATAATGGTCTGCCATCACTGCATATGTGGGCACACCTTGCCTGCCAGGTTTGTGTTGAAGTTCCTAAAGCTCATTCCTGGGTAAGACTGTTGATGCCTTTCTCCCCAGAAGTCTGCATAGCACTTTCTGAGACGTTGAAAGCTAGCCAGCAACTTGATTCTAACAGTTAGTCAGTTTCTTGCAGACATGGCATGTGATATCCTCGATAATAGGGTTTTAGCACCTTGTTCTAGTGGTCGACCAGGCAGAAAAGCAAAAGCGTGTATTGTTTTGAGGGCTCTGGAATCTGTCCTGACCAAAAACTCTTATGGAGATGTCCTATATCTGGCACTGGGGCTCTTGCTTTATAGTATATTGTCTTTAGTAGCAGATTTATTTAGACATATTGGACACCCCCCCTAATACCCTGGGAACATAGCCCTTCATTTTGGTTAACTCTCCTTTCCCTATCTCCTCAGCTCCCTCACTCTCTTGAGCCCCCTTACTGTTAAACTCTTGTATAAAGAATTCTGCCTCAGTTTATAATTATTTTGGCCTTATATTCCAAATTCCACAAACTTTTTAAGTGGAATTCAGTTGTAGACACTTTGGTTTATGCTATGTAAACATGTTTTTGTTTTAATCCCAGGTGTGGGATATGGGACCAATTCAGATTATCCATAGCAACAAAGTATTTGCCTCATGTGGGCTTTGAGAGGAGCTCTTTGTCAGCTGCAGATAGTTTAATTCTGAGGACTCTGGAGAGAGAATAAATGCCAGAACCCAGAGATTGTTGGAGATGCTCTCAGAAAGAGGAAGGCTGCTGCTGTTCCTGATTGCTGTTGATGTAATTTGATAAGAAATTGGAGATCTCCTGAAATGAAGATTGGACTTTCCACAAGGAACCCAATGACCCTGACCAGCAGGTAATATCTAAGAAAAACTATGCCATATCTCCTCACTAACCTCCTTTCTCTCCTACCTGGATTTGGGGTGTTGAAAGGGATTGGGGTGAAGTAGGGAGAAAGGGGAATAAGAAACATAAATAGTTTTAAAAGTATGCTAACAGAATGTAGTAAAGTGTTTCTAAGAACACAGCCTTTTAAAAATTATCCGTAATTTTATATATTATTGCATTTAAACTAATTTTTATGCAATTAAATAGATATTATATTCTAAAGAAGTAAAACATGTATATATTGTGAAACCCTGATTCTCTTTTCTTCCTTTTTAAAATATTTTGTTTGATTTTAAAATTTTTGTGTCTATGATTTCTTTAGGAAATATAAATATTCTTATTTCTCTTCATTTCAATTATGAAAGAAATAACCCAAAGACACTGTTCTATTTATTTTAAAGAAAACATAAAGATATTTGAATAGTTACCATTCAGCCTTCATTTTAAAGAATTTTTAATAATACAGAGAAAACTGAAGGAATATTACAATTAACCTTATATCTCACCTACATTTCCAAGGTTTTAACATTGGGCACACTTATTTTTTGCCCCTAGCTTTTAATCTAACAGTTAATACTATTCTTGCCCAGATAAATTACTGCATTGAGAGAGAATGGTCCTAAAAGAAATCCTGAGTCTTAAACTTGAATTGCTACTTATTAGTAGAGCATCTCCATTCTTTCATAGATCTGATATTTATCAAGATCCTACTGTGTGCTAAACACAGTGTTTTGTGCTAATAACACAGACAACCCATTATGGATGCTATGACTGGAGAATAACAGATGAGCAACAACCACAGTATGGCAAGAACAATCTCAGGGAGGCAGGGAGGTGTGGGGACATGTACGAAGGGAAACTGCTCTGATGGAAGGGTCAAGGAAGGCTTTCAAGTGACACCTGTGTTTAGACACAAATGAACACTAAAGGCCAGTGAACGATCTCTACATAGAAAAAAATCTCCTAGGCAGAGGAAATGCAAACAATATAGCTAGAAGGCCAGAAAGGATATGGAATAGAACATGAAAAACCAAAATACTCAATCAAAAACAGTCTCTCTGGAGGGAAGGAAAAGCATAGCTAGATATGGAGAAGTAACAGTATGAGACATTATAAAAATCATGGTATACGATTTGGATCATGCCAAGAGCAGTAAAGAGGCACTGCCATGTGTTTGAAAGCTAGAGACACAGTTGCAGTAAACAGGATGGAGCTCAAATGTGCACCACAGGACAGGAGACTCATTAGGATATTGCACAATGATAGGCAAAATCAAAAGTGGAAGACTTTGGTGGTGATTGTAAAAACAGAAGCATAGAGAGTTTTAATCTGTTTAGGAAAGAGAGAACTGAAACGGACGTTTCTGGTTTCTTTGAAGACTCATTTGAGTAATGTGATGTTTTGCTGCGAGCTGTCTCATGTGAGGGCGTGACTTTGGCCAGCTGAGAATATCTGTGGGTGGACTCTGAAGAGAGAAGATACATAGAAGCCCACAGACAGTGAGACATCACTTTTTGGATAGACATCGCTGTGCTGATATTCATGCTTCCACACTTGGCTTCTCAGAGAGAAAAGTTCCAGAGAACAGCTCGGGACAATCCAACTGAGTCTTGTGGCTCTGGCTGACTCATCCCGATCTTGTGAATCGTGCTGATTCCTGTTGCTACTGGGTGTTGGCCTCTGGACTGGACTGTTGTTATCTGGACAATAAAGAGTGGACTCATCCCAAAGAACTACTTCTAAAAATGTCTACAACCCCCTTTACCTAACAACCTTCTTTCTCCCCTGTCTCTGGTCAGTGGATAGAAGCATTTAGGAACCCTAAATAAAGTAGGTTTGGTAAAAAATCTAAGCCTACAAGAACAGAAACTAGAGATAACTTAAGGTGGTGAGGGAAGAAATAACTCAGTTGTTGGGGGTTGGTCTGGTGTTATGTATTTAAATACTCATTTCAGTGCCTTGAGATCTGGTTACCACCATGCCATGGGCATTGTTTTCAATGTTGAATTATGTCCTCTACCCATGTGATGAGAAGAAATGTTCCCCAATTATCTCTGATTGGCTGATTAAAAGGCTTCCACTTAGGCAGGGCAGAACATGGTAGGCATGGTAGGCTAACATTTGAGGGCCTTGGGGGAGAGAAGGATCATGGGCAGAAAAAGAGGAAGAGGAGGAGGGAGATGAAGGCCATCATGGGTTAGGTGGAAAGGAACCAATGGCTGGCCAGCATGGATGGAAAAAGGAGCCCAAATGAAGAATAAGCAAGTATTTATGGAATTATGGATGGGAGGTGGCCTGGGCTGGGGCTGGGAGGTAAGGTAGTTTAGAAGGTTAATATTGCCCCTGTTTTAGATGATATAAGTCTATTCTAAAATACAGTCAGTGTCTGTGTCCTTATTGATTATGATAGCATGTTAGACAATACTGCCATGATAATTACGGGGCTAATAATGAACATTACTAGACTTTACCATTAAATTAAAGGCAACATTCAATGGTGGCTTGTAATTTCCAGGACAGGAAAAGAGCTGGATATTGTCATTCATTGAAAGATAGACAAAGACCCTGGACTAAAAGAATAAGCAAAGTCAAAATCTGCCTTCTGCCATGAAGTTAGAGGCACCTGTGGAGAAGAAGCATCTAGTCAGTGAAAAGGCTTATATGGTTCTAGAAAGGCCAGTAGCGGGTAGAAGCTTGACATGTGTATTTAGGAGTTATCAACACAAAGTAATCAGGGTTCCAGAGTGAGTCAGTTATTTCCATGGAGAATGACAGTAGTGAAAAATCAAAGAACCCAGAATAGATGTTAGAAAGAGGAAATTTTAAGTTCCAATTGCTGGGAGATTATGAGGATTAACTGTGAGGCCGTGAGAGAATTCTTCACATACGACCTAGCATGCAGTAAGTTCTAAGTAACAGAAGAGACAAATTTAACAACAGAAAAAGACCATTCATGTGATTTTTCCTCAAAAAGTACTTGCTGAGTAAGGACAAAATGGCAGCATCAGGGCATGGGGAAACATTCTACATGATTACTCTCTCCCCACCTGCCAGAGATGCAAACAGTTGCAAATGGTTGTTGAATGATACCTTATTTTCTTAACTAACCAAAATGGATGCTTCTTTTCCAAAAATAATAACGAAACATAAGGGTTGGGGATAAAAGAACAGAGAAAGACAGAAGGAAAGCAAGCTACTCAAACAGTTGTTCAATGTCTTAATCAGCTCACAACCACAAGCACACCAACAAATACACCCCTGAGCTCAGCCTCAGACCTCCACCATAGAAATTTGAAACAAGTTTTTATGATCATTGGAAATAATTACATAAATTTTGTGAACATAATTTTGATTTTTAAAAAAAATTCACGTGTTACTTTAACATTTTTGAAGATTTTAATTATTGTACTTTATCAAAATTTGACAAATCATGACCATTGTCACAATAACAGTGGATTCTGTGATACACAATAAACATCTGGTAAGGACTGAGTCGCACCAGAAGGACTGAATATGCTTTGCAGAGGATCCAAGAAGATCAGAGAATATCCAACCCATACATAATTTATATTTTAAGCGTATCAAACTGAAGAATGCCAAGGACAAAAAGAAAATTTCTAAAGAAGAAAGCAGCAAGATAAACACTGATGAAGGGCCATGGGTGAGAATTACAGAATAATGGGCTGACTGGAAGTCACGCAAGTGGCGAAAAAGAGTATGTATGAAAATATTTAAAGTGTTTAAAGAAAACACCATGACGTAGGATTGTATATCCAGTAAGTTATGCTTCCAAGATTTTCACAGGCAATCAAAAGCAAAAGAATTCATTGCCACTGGACTTGCCCTGCAAGAAATGTTAGGAAATGTCTTTTAGGGAGAAGGAAAGAGAGATTGATAATAAATGTAGAGCCATGCAAAATGGCATCAGAGAAAGAGGCAATGGAAGTCAAACACAATGTCCTACGTTTCTTCTTCTCAATGACTGTGAGGGATAACCATATGAAGCTATAACACCAAAAGCATCTCCATGACCCCAGCAGATTGGGAGGTGAAATGAATTGTATCAGTTTCATATGGAACACCATGAAGAACTGGGTCTACTGATTAAAAAAATGCCTGTATCATCTATGAGGCAATATAGAGCTATTTGAAGGTAGGTGCATTACAAATGTAAGGCCATTCAGAGAATGAGAGATGGGGCAGAGAGGATGGGGGAACACATAGTTGGGAAAAAAAGTAGTGATGGAACAAAGGAAGGAATAGTGTGTGGGTTACAGGGTGGAGTTCCTTAAAGCATATTATATGCCTGTGTAAATAACCATTTTTTTGACTGAATTTAAGGCCTGCTCTACAAGAGGAAACCCATCCCTTCCATCATTACTGGGGCCAAGAATCCAAGAATCTACAGTTAGGCAGGCTAAAGGCTCTATGGTAGACCCAACTACTATTACTCTGCTAAATGGGCTAAGTTTAAACTGACCCCTAATGACTTACCGTCACACCCATAGTTTACTGCATTCCCACCCTCAGCAGGGGCTTCTTCATGTAGTAGACAGAGATTAGTTTAGTTGGGTCTCTATTGCTGTGATAAACCAACAGGATCTTCACCAACCCCATATCTGACAGAGGGCTAATATCCAGAATATATAAAGAACTCAAGAAGTTAAAAAGCAAGAAACCAAGTAATCCAATTAAGAAATGGGGTATGGAGCTAAACAGAGAACTCTCTGTAGAGGACTGTAGAACAGCAGAAAAACACTTAAAGAAATGCTCAACATCCTTAGCCATCAGGGAGATGCAAATCAAAACGACCCTGAGATTTCACCTTAAACCCACCAGAATGGCTAAGATCAAAAACTCGGGTGACAACACATGCTGGAGAGGTTGTGGAGAAAGAGGAACCCTCCTCCATTGCTGGTGGGACTGTAAACTTGTACACACTCTGGAAATCAATTTGGTGCTCTCTTAGACAATTAGAAATAGTTATTCCTCAAGACCCAGCTATACCACTCCTAGGCATATATCCAAAAGATGCTCAAGTACACAACAAGGACATTTGCTCAACTATGTTTGTAGATGCTTTATTCATAATAGCCAGAACCTGGAAACAACCCAGATGTCCCTCAGTTGAGGAATGGATACAGAAATTGTGGTACTTTTATACAATGGAATACTACTCAGATATTAAAAAAGAGGAAATCATGAAATTTGCAGCAAATGGTGGGACCTGGAAACGATCATCCTGAGTGAGGTATCCCAAAAGCAGAAAGACACACATGGTATATACTCACTTATATAGACCTATAAGATAGGATAAACATACTGAAATCTATACACCTAAAGAAGATAAACA
>CM053760.1:7196979-7253841 GCA_028658305.1 Pachyuromys duprasi
GTAGCAAATGGTAGCTCAATATCCAAGTGGGTATACTAGTAAGGGGAACAGGGACTATTTTGGACATGAACTCAATGGCTGGCTCTTCGACCTCCCCTCCCCCCGAGGGAGGAGCAGCCTTGCTAGGCCACAGAAGAGGACATTGCAGCCATTCCTGAAGAGACCTGGTAATCTAGAGTTAGATGGAAGGGGAGGAGGTCCTCCCCTATCAGTGGACTTGGAAAAGTGCAGGGAGGAGATGAGGGAGGGGGGGATAGGGAGGGAATGCAGGAGAGGGCTATGGCTGGGATACAAAGTACATAACCTGTGATTAATATATAAAATGTTAAAATAAAGAAAAAAACATGAGCAAAAGCAATTTGGAGAGGAGAGGGTTATCTGTGTTACAGGTCCACGAAGATGAAGCCAAGTCAAGAAACTAAGGTAAGACCATGGATGGAGAAACTGAAGTACAGACTATGGAAGGGATACAGTTCACTGGCTTGATCAGCCTGCTTTTCTATACATCCAAGGAGCACCTGAGCTGAACTCTCCCATGTCAATCATTAATCAAAAAATGCCCAGCAGACTTTCTTTCAGGCAATCAGAGGGAGCCATTTCTCAATCAAGGTTCCTCTTCCCAGGTAACTCTAGCTCACAGGTTCTCAACCTTCCTAATGCTGTGACCCCTTAATACCGCATGCTGTGGTGATCCCCAACTATAACATTATTTCATTGCTACGTCATAACTGTCACTTTACTACCATTATGAATCATAACATAAACATCTGTGCTTTCAGATGATCTTGGAGAACCACTGCTCTAGCTTGTGTCGAGTTGACATAAAACTAACCAGGGCAGAGATTAACACAGAAATCCATACTGGTCAAGGAGCAGAGATCAAGAGACTTCATAATGTTCTTCTCTAAATGGTACATCTATATCATGCCCTCTGCTCTCCAAACTCATGAATCATTGTATAAGAGGAGCAGAAGGACTGTAGGTGCTAGAGGTAGTGGGTGACCACAACCACAACAGCAAGGGAATTGCACTCATGGCAGTGGGACAGAGTCTACAACATCTGCACAAGCTCAAGGCAGACAAAGTCTTGGCATGGTGAGGAGAGGAAATCCCACCATTAGCCATGAAGCTATTGACAATTGATAGCTGCTACAAAAGAGTCAGTTTTCTTTCTTTCTTCCTTTCTTTCTTCCTTCCTTCCTTCCTTCCTTTCTTTCTTTCTTTCTTTCTTTCTTTCTTTCTTTCTTTCTTTCTTTCTTTCTTTCTTTCTTTCTTTCTTTTTTTAGTGTAGATGGGATAACTTTTTCTATTTATTGAGAAACTACTCTAGATAAACACAATCAACCTATGCAATAAAAAAAAATACTACCATCTTAGGATAATTAATTTATAAAATAGAATGTGGACTCACATCTAGAACCATTTCATCCCCTGTTTTTATTATAAATGAGGCCCTAAAAAACAGCTATGGGAGGCTTCCCAAAGTGTGAAGATTGATTTGACGTAAAAGTGATGCTACAATGCACCATAAGAGACACTTTTAAAGTACCATCTAATGGAGGCAGAAGGCAGGGCAATTCTGACGTTCCACCTTGTGGAGACACAGTTCTTGTCATTTCTGCTGTTGTGCTATGTACTCTAGGCCAACTGGCCTGCAGGCTTCTAGGTGATTCTCCTGTTTCCACTTCCCATCTTACTGTAGGAATTCTAGAATTACAGATGTGTGCCACCACATCTGGATTATTATTATTATTTATTTATTACAATTTATTCACTTTGTCTCTCAGCTGTAGCCCCTCTCCTTCATCCCCTTCTAATCCCATCCTCCCTCTCTTCTTTCCTCCCACGCCCCTCTGCAAGTCCACTGATAGGGGAGGTCCTCCTCCCCTTGCATCTGACCCTAGCCTATCGGGTCTCATCAGGACTGGCTGCATGGTCTTCCTCTGTGGACTGGTAAGGCTGGGATCCCCTCAGGGGTTGGTGATAAAAGAGCCAGCCACTGAGTTCATGTCAGAGACAGTCCCTGTTCCTCTTACTAGAGAGCCCAGTTGGAAACTGAGCTGCAATGGGCTGCATCTGTGCAGGTGTTTTAGGTTATCTCCATGAATGGTTCTTGGTTGGAGGATCAGTCTTAGAAAAGACCCCTGTGCCCAGATTTTTTTTTTTTTGGTTCTGTTGCTCTCTGTGTGGAGCTCCTGTCCCTTCCAGGTCTTCCCATCTCCCCTTTCTTTCATAAGATTCCCTATACTCTGCCCAAAGTTTGGCTATGAGTCTCAGCATCTGCTATAATACCCTTCTGAGTAGTCTTTCAGAGGCCCTCTGTGGTAGGCTCCTGTCCTTTTCCTTGTTTTCTCCCTCTTCTGATGTCTGTCCTGTTTGCCTTTCTGAGTGAGGATTGATCACCTTACCCAGGGTTCTCCTTCTTGCTTAGCTTCTTTAGGTGTACAGGTTTTAGTATGATTAGCCTATGTTCACTTATAAGTGATGAGTCAGTTTTCTTTAAATGTATGGTCCCTGGTAAGTTGACCATGCTCCCCTGGGAAGCCATACATCCAAGAATATATGGGAAATACAAAATGGATATGATGGGTTAAAAAATAATAAAGACTTACACAAATTTGGGTGGGTAGAAAAAAGGGATGGATCTGAGCAGAGTTGGAGGAGGGATGAATATAAGAATTCATTTTATGAAATTTTCGAAGAACTCATTTTTAACAAAAAATAAAAAAACAAACAGGAGGTTTGAACTTGGTCCTCATGTGGTTGAGTTGTCTTGTCCTAGTTAACTTTAAATGGCTGTCACCTTGAAGTGGCTAGAGTCACTTGAGAAGGGAGTTCTTGTTGAGGGACTGCTTTCCTCAGATTAGCTTGTGGGCATGGCTGTGAGTTGTTAGTTGGCTAATAAGGGGCCAGCCCTACTGTGAGCAGCCCCATTCCCTAGGAAGACGGTCCTGGATTGTACAGGAAATTTAGCTAGGCATGAGCATGGGAGTGAGCCATTGCAGTAAGTAGCATATTTGATGGTTTCTGATTCATATTCCTGGCTTGAGTCCCCACCTGGACTCTCCTCAAAGTTGAATTGTAACCTGGAAGTATAAGACAGATAACCCTTTCTTCCCATAAGCTGCTTTTAGTCTGAGTGTTTCGCATTAATGAAAAAGAAACTAGGGCAGAAGGTAAGTACCCCTATCAACAGAGCTACTTCCTAACTCTCAAGAAGTTTTACTCCATATTTGATTGACTGTAGCCATCATAATAACTTCATAGAATAGTTATTCCTTATTCTTTTCAGATAAAAAAAACCATGAAGACATAAGGAGGTCAAATGGCTGGCGTGAGGTCACAGTGCATCTCCTGGACTACAATCCCGGAAACCAGACTTTAAAGTAGCTGTTAGATCTACTGAGGACCCAAGAGCCTATGCAGACAAATCCTGCTTCTTCACTGAATATCCATTTTTTATTGTCTGCTTGTGTGTCATCTGAGCAGGGAGAAGCAGATGGAGAAATTGTCTCCATCAGATTAGTCTGTGAAAATGTCTATAGGGGCATTGTCTTGACTGATGACTCATATGGGAGGGACAAGCCCGCTGTGGATGGCATCATCCCTCTGCAGGTAGGCCTGGGCTGTGTAAGAAAGCTAGCAGAGACCAAGAGAAAAAACTAAGACAGTGAGGAGTATTCCTCCATGGTTCTTGCCTCTGTTCCTGCCTGATTTCCTATCTGACTTCTGTCAAAGATAGACTATAATGTGAAAGTCTGAGATGAAACAAGGTCTTTCCTCCCCAAGTTGCTTTCGGTTTTTATCATAGAAACAGAAAGCAAGTTAAGAGAGCTACCAAATATTTAGACACTATACCGCAAAATGTATTTGTTATACAAGAGTATTTTTTATTACTTAGAGTTGTGCTGAGAATATTTTAAAAAACTGATAAAATGAGCATATATTACTGGAAAAAAGAAGACATTTAATGTCACTTCTATTGAGAACTAACAATAATATTTTGTGTGGGATTAGCAGTAAAGAAGCCAAACATATCCCCATTTACTGAGACTTTCAGATAATGACAAATGAAGCATTTGTTAGAAAAACATTTAATTATTTGCATAAGACATAGATTCAAAATTAACAGCATAAAGCATACTCCATTTGTAGACAAATTTTACTTACGTAAACATGTTTTTCATGTACACATAAGAGAGAAGATTACAGCCCGCACTTTCCTTGCTTCCATTCCCTTCCACATCACCTTCTCAAACCCAGTTAATCATCTCTACTTTTCTTCCAAGAAAAGAAAATCTGACAAAAATCTGTCATTTTCTTTTCGTCAGAAGCCATTCCTTTCTCTGGTGGAAACAGTGATTTTCAGTCTTCCTTCACTAGAATGTTACATACCCGGCTCCTCCCACTCACTCTCCGTCTCTGTCTGTGTGTCTATGTGTGTGTATGTGCTCACATGTGGACATGTTACTACTTGTGCAATCAGAGAAAATGGCAAGAGTTTTACAAAGTCGTCATGGAAGAAAGTCCCCTTTCTTTCTGACCCATTGAGTGGGTGGCACACGGTTCAGGAGCTAGGTTGCCACTTCTAGTAAGAAAGACTACCTACCAGGAAACCAACCAGAGGAAAACCACGCTGGGAAGAGATAGACAGAGGGGGAGAGAGAGAGAGAGAGAGAGAGAGAGAGAGAGAGAGAGAGAGAGAGAGAGAGAGAGAGAGAGAGAGAGAGAGAGAGAGAGAGAGAAAAACTCTTGGATGTGTCTGAGTTGAAGCCATAACCAGTTACAGGTGTTTCAATGTTAAAAACAGGTAATTACTCAACTTCTGTTAAACTCTTAATTTTTTTTTCATTTAAACTGAATCATTTTAAACTGAATATCCATTCTTGGTTTTCTTTAGTTCTCTGAATTTCTACCCTTCCTCAGACAATTACTGCAGAACCGTTATTGCATAAGCCTCCCTAGGCTGCTGTAAGCCTGGGGAACTTTCTTCTCGGAAACGTTATACTCCCATGCGTGTGTTACTCATTTAGCTTATGGGTATCTTTTTATTGTTGAAGACATTGTTACTCGGTCTTCTGTATGCTCATGACTCACTTACCAATACAACCCTCACCTCCTACAGGACATCGCTATCCAACTACTCCCCCCTTCTCACATCAATAAAGGTTTCTTATTAATTAACCAATTTTCTCTAGTCTAGGTACAAAATTAAAAAGGGGTCCCTTTTGTTTTACAAATACGTGGTAAGTCCAGCAGGAGCTCACCATTGGTACAGTATGACTTTCATAATGAATCTACAAATGAAAATCATCTATTTAGGACACATAGAAAATTAGTGAGGGAAGCTGACATGTTTTCATTATTCACAATATTAAACACCACCCATGGGGACTTACCTTTTCTATTCTTCCCAATTACCCTAGAAATCAGGTCTTAGGGTTCCTACCTAAAAAGCAAGGGAATAAACTCAAAGAGCTTAATTGTCCAATATCACAGCCTAATAAATGAATCCTAAGGTTTATATATCTTTTTCTCCCTTTATTCTCAACAACTAGGATATTATGTGGCACATGAAGAACATGGATTAAAATATCTTCTGTATATGTAAATGAAAAAACCAGAAAAGTCAAGGTTAACATTTTTTCCTCTATGGTTCCATATCTCCATTATGCCACGAATCTTCAGATATGAAAATAGTCAGGATAACTCCATATTTTCTGTCCTTTGTGCTTACATTACTTTGAATTAGTGAGTATTATTTATGTAGTAGAGCAGATCAGTATTTCTACTCTAAACAGAGCAACTCTGCTGCAGAGAGAAGCCATAGACAATGAAGTGCTGATGTTAGGTGCTAAGACTCTCAGGTTAAAAGGGACTCTAATAGAAACTTTATTTACAAGCCCTGTGTCCTTGAGTTTTGTCTCAGATGACTCATGGATAAAACTGGAATAATAATATCACCCTCCCTGTGGAACCTCATGAAGAATGTCATCTGGTATGAAGAAATGTTTTACTAAGTTGCTTACTATGATTAGTACAACAGTGTCATTTGATGCATGAATTACTGTTCTCAAGATTACACAAAACTTGGTAATAAACAGACTATTAAATTTCAGAGTTTTATAAAACTATTTATGTGTGATTTATAATGTCATGGGAAACACAGAATCATCACAGATGTTTGTTGGAACTTTCACAAATAAAAGTGGTACAAATATCACAACCAATTAAGCTCTTAACATGAGGGCTCTTGTGAAGAAGTCTTACGACCTACCTGGCTACATAAATCAGAAAGCAGGAATGTGCTCCCCACACCAACTGCCAACATAAGTAGGTGCTGTTGGACTCCTTCATCTTTTTTACTAGCCCTTCAATTAATTAATAATTATTTGTTAATTATAAAACAGAAATGTCACATGCACGCTGACATCACTGTTGCTTTACCACTGATCTCTGGGGGATTTTATGGTGTGCTAGCTAAGTAAAGACTACAGAGGCTCTGGGCTGGAATGGGCCATGTGGAATGAGAAGTAACTGGAAATTGACAATGGAACTGACAGGCCTGCTAACGAATTGCATGCAGTTACTAGATGAGAGGGACCATGGAAGTGGTTGCAGCATTTGTCTGGAGTCACTGCTGACTGGTGGCCCTTTCCTCTGACAGTAGAAGCTACTGAGGAGCAGGGTGGGATTATATGTTAAGTTTCAGACATCAGTGTGGTAACTGTTCAGTATATACTTTTGCAACTTGATAAATTTTCTTCCATATTCTCAACTGTCATGACTCAGCTCTTGCTTCTTCCCTTCCCTCCAGTCACATGTTCCCCAATCCCTCAATACGATGAACTGAACTTTTCTTCAACATCCCAGGTAAAAATTAGCCTCATCTCCCTTCATAGCATCACAACTGTTCTATAATGTGTATTAAATACCTACAAGAGGTCAGAAGTTACAGATGCCACAAAGCATAGTGACATGTACCTTCCCTGTCCCCAAAGGGAATATGTATGTATATTCCATTTATACAACCTTGTAACTTCTTAGAGACCAAAGGAACACATCCACAGGCTAGCTGTACAATGTGATAAGTACATGAGATATGTGCTGCTGTAGACGGAAGAATGAAATATAATTGGGTGAAGCATTAGTATTTTTAAAGTTTATATTTATCACCTGTGACATTTTTAAGTTATTTCAATTCCAACAGTCCCATGAGGTAAGTATATGGGCATCATTATTTTATGCTTTCAGGTGTCAAAAAGATTTGACAAGTTAACGCTTGTTTATGAATAATTCTTCTGCTGTCTTAGGGTTACCATTGCTGTGATAAAACAGGATGGCTAAAACCAAGTTGGGGAGGGAAAGATTTATTTCTTCCAGTCTATTATTGGAAGAAGTCAGGCCAGGAACTCAACCAGGGCAGGAGCTGATGCAGAGGCCGTGGAGGGGTGCTGCTTACTGGCTTGCTCCTCGTGGTTAGCTCAGCTGCTTTCTTATAGAAGCCAGGACCACCAGTGCAGAATGGCTCCATCCACAAGGGGCTGGCCCCTCCCCCCATCAATCACTAATTAAGAAAATACCTTAGGGCTGGATCTTATGGAGGCATTTTTTTTTCACTGACATTTACTCCTTTCAGATCACTCTAGCTTGTGTCCAGCTGACATAAAAATAACGAACATACTCTGCCGAACAGAGTTCCAGAGAGGGCTGAAAGGGAAAGAGAAACTTGTTGGGAAGCCAGTGGCTTGAACATTGTTTCAAGCAGACAGGGCTATGCATGTATGTGCACAGAGGGATGGCTGGTATGGAGTTTAGTGTCCTTAAGGCACAAGCAGGGGCAGGCAGGCAGGTAGGAAATACTCTGCAGAAGAATCTGGGTTTTATCCTATGGACAATGAGTAGCAAATGAAGAATTTTGAACACACAAAGAAAAAGATTACTCCAGTATAGAGCACAATGAAGACTGCTATCATGGCATTATAATATGTAATTCACGTCTAACTCAAATGTATTTTCCCCCTCAAAAATAAGAACTTCAACTGTGCAATCAGCGGTCTGTCACACCAGACTCCTAACTAAGAATCAAATGTCTAGAAGCTATGTAAGAGAAGTCAGTTGAAGTAGTTGTCTTATTGGCTGTGCCTTCTCAGCATCGGAAGCCTCTGCGCATGGATCAGACACACTGTGCAGCAGGAGTAAACTATGGGCCAAACCTGAGTAAAATCCAGCTTCCATTTACTGAGGTCATGATCAGACATAATCAAATGCAAAGGACAAATATAATCCTATCAGGTCTTTTTTTTGTTTTGTTTTGTTTTGTTTGTTTATTTGTTTATAGGACTGTCCGGCAATGTCTCAGGGACACCACATGGTGAATAAGTTCCTCAAACCTGTGACTTTGACACTTTGACAGCTGGGTATCTCACTGAAATAGCAGGCTCTGAAGATGTACAGTCATCAAATGACCATCTTAGTGTTGTAGATCTTTGGTGTCTGTTAAATGTTATCATGATCCTTCATGTAGACCTTCCTCTGTGTCACTGCTACCCATTCCTTCACCCTTTTGCCAGCTTGAAAGCAGTTTGACGGGTCTGTGCCCCAACCTCCTATGAGGAGTTAGGATGACCTCTGGGAGCATGGGAGGAAGGACTAGGGGCAGGTAAGTTTCCCTATATGTAGACAGATATGGAGAGAGGACATAACTAGAAAATAAAGATGGTGAACTTACAAGATGATTGGCCTCTCCCTCAGCATCCTAACCTGAGACAAGAGCCTGACAGCTTAAAACAGAGGCCTGTTAGCCAGGTGTGGTGGTGCATGTCTTTAATCCCAGCACTCAAGGAGGCAGAGGCAGGTGGATCTCTGTGAGTTTGAAACCAGCCTCTACAAAATGAGGCTACAAAGTGAGTCCAGGACAGCCAAGACTACACAGAAAAACCCTGTCTTGAAAAAGAACAAAACCAAAAGCAAAACCAAACAAACAAAAATCCAAAGGCCTGTTAGCCCCTACTTGAGGACTGGTTTTAACAAGTTCAAGGCTGGATCAAGGCATGTAACACTTGAGAGCCAATCCTCCATCTTTTTTTTTTCCTCTTTAAACTGACCAACCCTAAATTAGAGACAGATGACCCTGCAGAGACTTTAGAAGCCCTAGACCTCAAGGAGAAGTTGAGCTTCAGCTTCCCCAGGCCTGCTTTCAGCCCCTGCTTTGCAGGCAGTCTTTTCTCCGTGTATGTCTGCTGTGTGTATGTGTGTGTGTGTTTCCTTAGCCCTAAAACAATCGTTCTTTACTGGCAAACAAACAAACCAAAACAACCCTTTATGTTAACTAAACTCTGTTCTATTCCCTGGTGTTTGCATGCGTGTGTGTGTGTGTGTGTTGTTGTTGTTGTTGTTGCTGTTGTCATTGAATTTACTGCATGTATAGGGTGGCACACAGGGCAAATGCACAGTATCAATTGAATGAATGAATGAATGAAAAAAGGAAGGAGAAATGGAGGCCTGAGACTAGCACCCTGCAAACCCTAACTATGCATAGTTCTCATCAGCTTTAATAACTATTTTTTACCGAAGATCTGCATATCATTTGCCCAGGAGTTGCATATGGAATATGTAGAACCATGTTGTGGAAATATGTTGTTACATTTAAAGAGACATATTGATCACAGGCTACTTTGGCATCATTAATAAATGGCATGGCATAAAATCTGAATGCAAAGAAAAGTCTTACATATATGACACATCACATAATTCCCTTAATTCTTTCAAAAGCTATAAATAAAGTTCAATTCTGTTTCTTTAGGTTTCAAGTACGGAACAACGACAACAAATATCAAAGGTTTTTTATTTTATTTTTATTTTTATGTATAAGGCATCAACCCCAAATGTATACACCTTAAACTAGGATGGTTGGTTTGCAACAAGAGGAAACGCTAAAAGGCCAGGCCAAAGTCAGGCCTGGTCATCCCAGCAGCTCTGGGATAGTAATAAGGTCATCTTGGACATAACATGTGTATGTTATGGTGGTATCTACCTTCCATCAGGGGGAGAGAGGTTCAGATATTGAGAGGCATAGTCCCAAGACTAAGCATAAGGATTAGGATGAAGACTAAAATTAGATAACATTTACCGAAGACTTCCTGACAGTCAGACACCATCGCAAAAAGCTTCTGTGCATTATCTCTGTCTTTCATTTCTATGTAACAAAGCCACTATCTTTGCTTCCATTTTATGGACAAAGAAGCCAGGGGAGCTACCCGAGTCATAGAAGAAAGTGGAACAAAGATTTGAATCCAGTTAATTGGACTGCAGGTCAGAAGCTTAACTATCATGCTCCATATCCTCTGGGATCTGGAGGAATAGAATCAACCACTGAAGGCAAATTGCATATAAGGTTGGATTCAGGTTTGAGGGTGAATGCTCTGCTCGGTACACTTCAGGATCTGCACTTCTGGGCTTTCCGTGGCCATTTATTGGGCTCAGAAGTTTGAATCTAGATTTTTTATTTCTCTCTGTGATATCTGGGGCCTGCTACGTAAAGATCAGAATTTTCACCATTTTCTCCTTCTGGAAGAAAAGTAACACATTTGTGAGTGGGAAACTGCTTTATGTGTCAAGAAAATGTCCTATGGAAACAGAAGATTTATTTCCCTTTATTTTGTTATGAAAAAAAGTCATTGCAGTCAGAAGCTGAACTCTGGAGGCCCTCCCACACTCTCAGGGGTGCTGCAAGCCACTCCTCACAGGGTCCTTCTTAGGGCAAAGATTAAGTGACTCATTGCTAATAGACATGGCTTTGGCTTCCAGGGTAGTAGGTGTCTGGTTGACTCTATTACACCTGAGAAAAGCCGTGGACACAGAATTATTTGACAGTTCATCTGGTAAACTGTCCAATTCTCAGTTTCACATTCATTTTAAGAGAGTGAGAAATTCTGATAAAAATCAACTTTGTGCTAACAATATTAATTTCTGGGCATACGTTTCAATCTTTCCGTTTTATTTGGGGTTATATCCCTGAGACTCATTCGAAAGGGCTTGGGAGGGACAACTGTCTGTGTAGTTCCATTAAAGCACAGACTTGGCACCAAGTTTCAGAAGACTAGACCATCCTAAGGCTCTAAGGGTGACATATGAAAACCTCACCTCTCTGTAAAGAACCCCTGCATACTGAACCTTTGTTCTAGTCCCTACTTATTTTCATGAGACGTTAGAATAAATCAAGATTTGGGTGGTGAACTTGAAAGGCTTTTTATCAATTCTCATATAATCAGTTAAATACTCACTGACTATAACCCAATGCAGTCTTCAAAATATACAAATGGTATATGAGCTATTGTCCAGGATTTTTCTTACCTAATACTGTTTTCTGGAGATGCAGTTATACTTTTTTCAGCTTTCCTCTAAAGTACTTAACACTTTAAATAAATGTAACTTTCATGTATTACAAAATAATAACATCAAACCTTTGTATACTTGTATTACAACTACAATCAATAGTCATGTATTTACACACTAAAATGTATACAAATTCATTTGTATGTTGTAACCTGCTTAAACTCTTTAAACTCTATAGCCCCTCTGTTGAGACCTACTTTAGTTCTTAGCATAACTGTTTCTCCTCTGCTAACACCTGCTGTGCCTTTAGCATACCAAAGCCATATTGCAGCCAACTCTCCATTTTGATCATGAAGTGAAATTAAGTTTAAGTTCTCAGGCCTTACATGCCAGAGACCAGGATACAATTCAATACCTCCATATTTGCTGATTAGAATAAAAGAATAGGTGATGAATGCATGTTCTGCTTGAATTAAGGATCACAACATCTTGCTATGTTCCCTTCTCCCAGAAAATTGGAAAGCTCCCAAGAGATCCCCTACCCCAAATCCCAGCCATTCAGCTTAAAGTGCTTTGTCTAGCTACTAAGTATACTTGGAACAAAATTGATTATGTTTAGCTAGTCAAAATGTAATGCTGCTCCCAGCCCCTCACTTCCTACCCCTGGTTACATGGTTGTTAGCTGGCTACCTGCCTTAGAAACAGACAGGTGTCATAGTCAGGCTCCTGAGCCCAGATTATGGCCCTGACTGGTCAGTCCTTGCTCAGTGTTCAATAAACTTCCGTCAATCTGAGTCTGGTGTTTGAGTGGTCAGTGTATGTCTATCCCTGAACCCATAACAATGTATATATATACAAGAAAATAAATAAGTCAATTTGGAGTAAGAAAGGCCTCAATTCACTATGCTGGTCCAGCTGTTAGCTTACAACGCAGCTCAAAGGTAGCTATTTAATCATTCTAGCTTCATTTTGTCCATTAAAAAAGACAATGCAGGTCGGGCATCAGCCGCCTCTCTCTCCTGCCTCATCCAGAGACAGTCTCTGTGACCCCTTCTCCCTTTCTCTCCCCTTCCCTTCCCCTCTTCCCCTAATAAACCTCCCACGTGGAAAAAAAAGACAATGCAACCAGTCTTGATGAGACCTGACAAGCTAGGGTCAAATAGGAGAGGAGGACCTCCCCTATAAGTGGACTAGGGGAGGGACATAGGGGAGAAGAATTGGGAAGAGATGAGGGAAGGAGCCACAGCCAGGATAAAAATTGAATAAATTGTAATAAATAAGTTAGAAACAACAGCTACAAATATGAGCTACGATTGCCTAGACTGAAATTAACACAGCACTGCTGGAGGAGAGTTGTCACTGATAGCCTTACTAAGCTGTGGCTCTCGCATGCCACGGCGGTAGGGCAGGCAAAACGGGCTCACTGGTGAAACAGGGGCACATCTATCATGGAGGCAACCTACTGCTTTCTGATTGGATTTGATGCCTGCTCTGCACAAGGGGTTTCTCATATGGTACCGTAAACATGAGTAGTATAGCCCATGGGACAAGGTAGGAAGGCGTCGGCCTTAGTGAAGAGGCTACTGCTGTTGTTTTGCTAAGTGAACATGATGTGCCTGTCAAATTACATTCCAAAAAACAATGCTATACACATAGAAGAGTATTGCTATCAACGATGGTCAAATAATTCTTTTTTTAATGTCAGCAGTGACACTTAGCAGGCTAAAGTACTGAGAATAAATGGTTTGGGAAGGCCGCTCATAAGTGAGACACCTGTGTTATGCTCATCCTCCATCTGCTTCTGCCCTAAGGCTCATGGAACATTGCAGAAGATGTGGAAAGAACAAAGAATGAAAGAAACAGAGGAAGATGGGGTTCTGACTTTTGAGAGTTACACATCTACTGTTCTAAACTCACAGCAGGTATGAAAATACACACAAGGTCCACAAAGACTGGATCTGTCAGCACCCGGTCATGGAGGAAAGATATATTCCTATGAGCAATCTTAATGAAACTCATTAGGTCACCAAAAGTAAGAGGAGAAGAGAAGGCACGAAAGAAGAATGGGGGCAAAGCAGAAGAGATAGAGAAAGAATTAGCGAGGCAGGACAGGCAGAGTGTGTTTGTATGAACACTTTATTCGTTATGAAGTGTCATCATGAAATCCATTATCGTGTATCGGTGATGCATAATAAAAAAAGCAAAATCCCCCCAAAGTATCCCATTTAATTCTCAAGACAGCTTTATAAGAGAATGCTGTCATTGACCCACTTGGAAGAGGTGACACAGGGAAGGTGAATGACTTATTCAACATCATGAAAGTAGCCAGAGTAAGGGACAAGATTCTGGGGCTCTTTCTTCTCGCATTCTGCTTTCCCTATAGCACTGAACAATCCACTTTGTGGAGTATTCAGAATTATTCAAGACAATGTATATTAAGAATGTGGGACTGACACTAGGCTATAATAATCCACCAAAAATTTTAGTCACTGTTAATAATTGCTAGAAATATTTAAAAAGCAGGGTACAGCTTGATTAAATAATCATGTAATTCAATTTCTTCTTCAGGTTTCAAGGTCAAATTATTGATGAGTCCCTTCTTACAATATTCATAACTATTTGCTGAGAACTTATGTTATGGCAGGCATTTGGCTCAGTCTCATGAACCTCAGACAGCTCTGCCCTCACAGACTTAGAGTAACTAAAAGCCAGAGGAGAACTATAGCACAGGGCAAAACAGTCAGAGACCAGCCATTACACAGAGGCCAGAACCACTTCTCATCCCTAACTATTTGCTGACAAGAACAGCAGTGGATCTGAGCAAGCGCATATCAATAAGATAAACTGGATGTCACTACTCACCACTAGGAGCCTTTTTCATTTTGCCTTTAACTAAGCTGAAGAAAATCTTTTGGCTGAGACATAGAGCAATAAACACCCTATGATCTTAGTTATATGTAGAATCTGAAAAATGTCAAACCCATAGAAACAGAATAGAATGACAGTTGCTAAGTGCTGGGTATAGGAGAAATGAGGTGTTGTTGTTAGAAGGATATAAACTTCCAGTCATAAAATGAACAAGTTCAGGGGCCTGCTGTGTACTATGAGTAGTGATGAATGTTAAGCAATTTTCTGGTAACCATTGCACAATGAATACATACAACCCAACATCATGCTATATACCATGAATATGTGCAATCCTATCTTGCCAATTAAATGTCCTTAAATGAAAACTACAAGCTAAATATTTTTCAAACATTTGAAAAATATCCATGTACTGTTTTTATTTTTCATTCAGCCCATGTTTGTGGAAGCTTCTCCAGCTTCATTTCTGGGTTTAATTTGGGGCTTTTGAGATCAAAGCACTAGTATGTCCCCTAAGCAATACTATTTTCAAGCCTGCCTTTCTGCTTAAGATCCTAGCCTGCGATTTAAAAAAAGCAACAAGACAAAAAAAACCCTCACCAAGACACCATTATTATAGCTAATCCCATAGCTAATCCCACGTATTTTCTCCCATCCATCCACCAGCTTCTCTTCTATGTCAGAGAGAGTCCAAATGCTAATTTTGTCCTCTGGCAGGCTAGCTCTCATCCTGCTTATTGCTTCTCATTTCTTTTATTATTTCAGTAGCAGTAAAGATGTCTACAAGGGTCTCCATCACAAGAGAGCAAATACAGGTAATAGCTGTTTATTTGTAAATAAAGAATACAATGAACACATGGTACAGAAAGATGACTACTTTTTTAATCTTCATATTTACACTAGATCACTCCTTGTAGTTTTTTTTTTTTCAGTTTAGTATGTCAGGTAAATAGCCTTATGTTTACTTTCTACCAAATCCCACTGCAGGAGTAATTACTGAAATGTCACCAGTTGCTTCACATAGCCATGGCATCATGACACAAAAGGGCTCACAACTTGGAAATTAGGTTGCTATTGTGTGTCAGAAACTACTGCAGAGGCTTTACATACACCATCTCCTTTATTATTTACAACAGTTTCTGGCGTTATAAGGTGGAATGGAGTTATAAGTTGGAATAATGACAATTTAAGCTCAGACCTGCTTGACTCTAAGAATCCCCCAACTTTACACCAAGAGTCAGGATGAAGAACAAGGTCGAGAAGGCACAGAGGAGTGCACAGATCAATGTATCATGGTCAGAATATCCTCACTAGCAACTCATTAAACAATTGTATGCATATGTAAAGTACTTGCTGGGCATTGTGTTGATGCAGATTTCTCCTCTGAGAAGCAAGTCTGGCTGAGGAAACTAGAATCTCTTAGGATGAACTTCAGCCCTTCTCTGTAATGATCTACATATGTGGAAGAGTTAGGAACTCAGAGAATGGGTAGGGCCCTGCAGCAAGGGAAGTCTTCTTAGATATGATGCCTTTTGTGCAAGAGCATACACTGCCTGGAGTGGCATGTCATAATAAGCAGTGGTGAAGGAAGGCCAGTGTCCTGGAAGTGGGCTAATGAAGAAATGCTTAGGAAACTGTATGCTTTAAAGGACTGCAGGGTCAACGCAGGCAAAGACTGGGAGATAAGAGCATAGAGAAGGTGGTTTTGATCCTGTGGTGGAAGCAAACATTAGGAAAAGGAGTAGGAAACAGAAAGGAATCACACTAAGGGGAGGGGATGTTGGAAATAAGGGATGTGAAGTTAGACTACTCGGTGACTACTCGGTGTAGCAAGAAATGTGCGGTTACCATCAGCCATTGAACTTATTCATGTGAATTGATTTGTCAGATGATTTTTGTCATGAATATGGATTATGATAACTGGCTCTTACTATCATTATGAGGTATGATTGACAGAAAGAGGAGTAATAGGTACAAAGATACCATCAGGCCTTAATCAGGGTCTTGGGATCTAAAGAAACAAAGGTACAATCTGAAGTGAGCAGGATCCAGGTGTATCAGAACAGGCAGATGAAATAAAGATGAAATAAAGACCAAGTTGTTGTTGATGTACTCCAGCACCACTGCGGCTAGGTATTAGGCAAAGGTTTAAAGGATCAGACAAGAAGGCAAAATGAAAGCATCTCCACTTCCATCTTCAGGAGTAATGAAATGACACATGTGAGCAAAGGCCATCCTTGAATTGGTACTATAACAATTGCTGCAACATAATTTGAAACAGAATATCCTGATATTTCATGATCAAGGTTTATATAACCAGACTGAGATCCTTGCCTGGTGCTTCCTGGTTGGACATTTGGTATTGGGTAGAAAGGGGTAGAGTGCCATAAAAGCTTTTCTAGATCTGGGTGCTTAAGGACAAAGTAGACAACATGTTTTCATGGTCAGTTCTGACGCAAGCTTTCTCTGAAGATAAGATTTTAAGAATGGGAAAGAAGCCTTTGTACCCCAGAACTGCCGAGCCACTGTTACCAGGAACACACCTGTATTGAAGTACTCAGGCAAAACAAAGTTAATAAGCCCTGGTTATATGGAATGAAACTTCTAGCAGAATCAAGGGGTAAAAAATACTTATGAGCTCATAATTGGATTTAGCGAAGCAACCTCTAAATTTTCAGGGCACATTTTTACTTTCGGTTTGCTGACCCTCACTTCTGTGTCTCTGTGGATAAGAGTGTCCCATGCTTCAGGTAGAAGAGTAAGCCATACTGTTTCTGGGTGGCCATGCCACAGTGCCTTGGAAGCTGCTTAGGCCACTATGAAACTGGTGAGCCTAAATGCTGGTACCAAACATATTTTATGTTCAAAAAGCTTTCTAGCTTAGAAGTCTAAGACAAAATACACCACCCAATACGCTCAATGGATCGAAGCTGCTGTTGCTATGATTTTTTTCAAGCTTTAAAGGAAGAAGCCACAGCCCATGTACGACAGGACTTCTCACTTCAAAGGCATTAATTCCATCTTGCTGTCAAATCTGCACTCATTCACCAACTTTTCATGAATATCTGGAGACATAAACTTCACGAAAATGATGCCTATTGCTAAAACCATATTTTATTCATCAATCTCTAGGACTTTGCACTTCTTCGTTACTCTTTAAAGTACAGACTAAAATATAATGAATTAATAAATAGAAATTGTAGAATTTTGGTCTTACCATTTTTGTCTGCTCGCCTCAGTATCTGGAAAGAAAAGAAGAAAAGTGTTATCATATTTTTATGCTGTGCTGGGCCTTAGGTCAGTGATAAAGCACTAGCTTAGCATTTGTGAAGCCCTAGATTCAGGTCCCAGGATTGGCAGAAAAAAATAACGGGGATATTTTTTGTTCCAAAATATTGCAAAGAATGTTATATTTGCACAAAATTCACCTATCACCAAACATAAAACTCTAATGTTAAGTCAATGTTCTCCAACTGAGATTTTCCTTTTTTTAACATTCCCCCACCTGGAAACAGCTCAAATGTTCATCAACAGATAAACTGATAAACCAGTTGTGTAATCAGTACAGTAAGGAGCTGCAGAGCAACTTAAAAAGGATCAGCTACCAATAAATATTTTACATGTAAAAATCTGAATGTATCTCAAAATGATTAGGCTGAGTAGGAAACCTAGACATAAAAATGCCTATGTACAAGTCCAGATATATACAGTTTTTAAATGCACAATAATATTTAGTGACAGAGAGCAGATCAAAAGCTGTGTGACAGTGGTCAAGGCTGAGAGCCATGGATTATAAAATTGTATCAAAAAACTGTTGAGGACAAGAAAGATACTAAATTTTCTCAAGTGTAATTGTGTCATTGTAGAGAGGAAGAGTAGGCACAGATGAGCATTAGCTAGGTAACCACCAGGAATGTCTCCTCAATGAAGAAAATGTAAACCTGTTTCCCATGCAAAAGGCTGGGAGTGGATACTGACAATGACCTGGTTATCGGCCTTTGTTATCGATAGAGCAAGGCCTTACCCAAATCCCCCTCCCCCAACATTTATCCTAGACTCTTCCTCCCTAGACCTTTATCTTCATTTCTCAGTCAGTTGAACCCATCCTTAGGGGATATGTCACTCATACTTTATAGCCTGCTGACGTCTATGCCTTCTCCCTCAGAGACCCGTTTTCATGTTAGAGGTCACAAGTGCTTTGCAAAAGAGTTTTGATGTACTCATGACTTAAGCTTTATTGTGTCTATGGTATTGGGAGAATTGTTTCCAGGAAAATTTTATCCAAAATTGTACTGTACTTAAATATGTCTAAAACTGGCCTGGTGTCAAAATCCAGAAGTCTGAATCAGCCTAGCTAAGTCATATTGTACCAATTTTCCATTTTTGCCTCACTGCAGAGTGTTTTGTTGCTAGCCATGAAATTTTCAGGGACCTCCACATTTCCTTTGTTAAAACTGGACAAATTTATATTTTAAATGTATGCACTCTAATGTACATTGTTATCTCAATAAAACAGGAAATAAAAACAGAAGAGAAAAATAGTAAATGATTGGTAAATAGGAGCCCATACATCTTATTCTGACTCTTACTTGTACCGTCTGTAAGGTGTGTTGATGTAAAACGATTCTTTGGCCCTCTGGTAGCCATTACTCAGTGGTAACATTTTCTAATTTTTCCTGCTACAGTAATCTTTCCTCTACTCTTGGTTTCTGTGTTTAAGGGCTGGGTAGAACATACAGGCCTGACAGAATATCACATTTCTCTGACACTGACATCTGATGTGTCAGGAGTACCTTAGGGCCAGTAAATAATAGGCTTTGCTTGAACAGTTAGAAGAAAGATAAACTATGCCTACTTTGGATTTACACCTGGAAAGATACAAATGCATAAGTGCTGCCCTTGGACACTGTTATTGTACATGCTGTGGCTGAACTGTGTTTTCTGTTTCTCCTGAAAACAGGTGTTGAAGCTCTAGTTTCTTAGTACCTGTGAATGTGACCTTATTTGGAATTGGGTCCTGCTTTGGTGTAATCAAACAACGATGAGGTATGGGCCCTAATGTGATGACCTTCTAAAAAGACAAAAACTCAGAGACAACTCTCAGAGAGCTGTGTTAAGACTCAGGAGAACCAGTGGCACTCTCTGAGCCCCTAGCTAGTCGCTGAGGAGATAACCCACAGATGTTTATAACAAAGGCCAGTACATTGTTATGTATTTAAACACTGGACCATATTTTGGTTCTCTCTTTCTGTTAGGAGCAATCAAATTAACCCCATGTGATCTAGGTACTGGCAGAAATCCAACTGGATGCCATACATACCTGCAGAGAATGACCATCTACTGTGTCACAAATGCAAACTTTAATTATATGGAAAAAGCCCTTGAGGAGCTTGTTTTTCCTGAGTAAGCTTTAATTTTAGCTAACTAGCCAGCACAATTCTTATTTTTAGATTGTCACTTCTTGGTGAACAGTTTAAAACACAGGCAATAATTTTGATTACTACTTTTTTTATTGTCTTCATTCTATCATAGGAAAAATATTCTCCCTTCATTCTTCCGGCTTCACCAAAGTTAAGTACGGGTAAATCTAATGTTCATAAAAATGTCTTCTATGATAAAATACCAATATTATTTCTAACAAATATCATCCATGAAACTTTTCTAGCAACAGATGGGTGCCACTCTAACCATCAGACATAAATTGATCCTTCATTTCACAGAATGAATTTAATTATTACAAGAGGATGACTTTCAATGGTAAGAGGTATGCTTAGAGTGGACTGATACCACATTGTTTTGACTGCTTGGTGTAGTTGCCCGCTGAGATTTTGAAGACCCACTGTTCCACCAGACAGGGCTTTCTTGTTTGCCAAAATTGAAAAGCTGTAGCTGAGTCAGGGAGGAATGAATTACATCCCATCTCTTAACTTTGATTGACCCTAAGGTTTGACTTTTGAATTCTATGTGCCCTCAAGACTGTGAAATGACTAGAATAGAAGCAACCACACACCAAGGAGTGGATCCAGGACTTCCATCATTTCATGGAATACAACCAGAGACATTACTCACATTCTCAGAGATGAAATTAAGACAGTAGCTCATGTTGTTAAACTCCTGTAATTAAATATGGGTAGAACTGCCTCTCCTGCAAATTTTGCCTCTGAGCTAAAAATGTAATTAAAAAAAATGCACTGGGGATGAGAATGGAGTTCAGTATGCAGTGTTACCATGCATGGCTAAAATCTTACAGCTGTCATCACTAGAGGCATAGTAAATAAATTTAAATATGTCTGGGGAGGAAGCTCAAATACGAGGAGTACTGTACTTTGCTGTAACTTATGTATTATTGTACAGATTCCTTTTCCCTCCAAAGATATTCTTTGATACCAATAAGTGAAATTTCATATTTCTCACTTTAAGTTATAGAGGATACCCTTTAAGCATTATCTTAAAAGTGTGCAAAAGTCATCATTCACTGGACTAGCAAGTACAGTGAAGGATGCAGATTAAGATGCAAGATAAAATGTGCTTTCAGTCACTTGGGTGGAATCCACGGAAACTGGGTTGTACAGAAGAACATTAAAGCTCACATAGAGCATGAATTGACATATAGAAGATATGAGCCCTGGTGCACAGGCCTGGACACTCAATAGACAATAGGAAACCACACCACTGGTTGCTCCCAAGCTTCAGGGAAGTTGGCACTGGAAAACACATGACTAAAATGTCATTAGTGCATTCTACCCTATTCTTCTCAGTTTTGTCCAGGATAAGCCCTGTGTGGAAAAACATGGCAAAAGCCATTACTGTTTAGTCTTTCACTTAACATTTTCTAAACTGGACAATCACATTCAAATAACCCAGTGTGCATGTGCAACTGGCCAGGCAGGAGATGTGTCACCATAGCAGAATTCAGTCATAGAATCATGGTGTCAGCAAATCCTTTCTGCTCTGACAATCCTGCATCCGTGACATCTCACACAAACACGTATGTGCTGAGCCTCTGAATCAAACATCTTTTAGAAGAAGAAGCTATTGCTCTTTTTTTTTTTTTACCAAATTGTGACCATCCAGGCTACCCCATGTCTTAGATGGGGTTATATACTTAGATGGATAAAAAACAAGTTGTCAAACTGTAAAGGCATTGCTTTCTTTTCTGCCCTTCCAGCTTTAATTCCACCTTACCTGTAAAATGGAGAAGGCCCTGTCCCTTCTCACATAAAAGTAATGAGAGGCTGGAGACATGGTTCAGAGGTAAGACACCAGCCTAGCATGCACTAGACCTTGGGTCAGATGTCCAACACTGAACAAAAGGAGAATCAAAGGAAATCTATTTGAAGAGGACAGTGCCGTTGAATGAACAGAGATGCAAAAGAATTCCAGTTCTTTTGGAACTTCTCTTGTGTCAGGAGCAGAGTTGAAGACACCTCCCCCCACCCCCACAAACACACTGTGCAGTAGCAGAGTAGATTAATCAAGAGTATATGACTGTGCCAGGGACTAGCATTTTAAATGTGACTTTATTTTCCCTTTATCTGGAATGAGGCAAATTGGGGAAATATGGTACAGTAGTGAGAAAGGAAACTAATTGCCAGCCTTCTGATCTCTCTGTGTTGCTGTATAACTGAACCAGTTCTGGTCTTGTCCCATGACTGGCAGATGTACATTGTGTAAATATACCCAACAGCAATATGCCAGCATGCTTGGGTAGCAGCCCATGGAAGAGGTCTTCTAAGTCTCACTCTCAGTAGGTATTCACAAATAGTTATGACAGTGATATGCAATTATGCCCCTTCAGGGGGAACATAATATAGATCATATTTATGCAGTTTCTTTGTTAGCTTGTGAATTTAGCTACAACTATTTATGAATTTATGAATAGGAACATGGAACACTGATATACCATAATACTTCAAATGCACATTGCATGTGTCCTTTTTTTCTTTGTTGTTTAGAATGTGACCCCATAATGACAACATGGCACCTGCTGAGTGTAAATAAGAAAAATAAAATGAAGGACAACAATGGTACAAAAATGTTCATGGCCATGTCAACCATTTATCTCTAGTTTTTAATCAGCTTGCCAAGTTTAGTCATATCATCAACAGTATCCTCAAATAAGGTTTAAGTAATTTCTCTAAGAAGTCTAAAGATTGACTGCTTCAATGGTACTTGAATATAAATACTAGGATTCAGTTCTACCAAAATTTGGAAATTAGTCTGTGAGGAGCAAAAGTCCCCCAGTGGTTACATGTCTTTTCTGATCTACAACAGGTCGTGTCTACCACCTGTTCCTTACACTCTGAATAGAATTCAAAAAGCACTCATTCTTAGCCGTGCTACTAGAATATACTAAATCTAATCAAATCAAGTGATGTATTTGAGTTTCACAGTTTGTTTTTGCTAAAACCAACATGATCCAGAAATGAATAATTCAGAGATCTCTAAATAACCGATCCTTTTTCATGTCACACAATTCACCAGAGTGTTAGATTTTGCGCAAAATAACTCACAAATGTGTAAACAACATATTTTCTATCTGAGGAAAAGAAACCAACTGTAGTTAATCTTTTCATTTTCTTTTTTGAGACTACATTTCAAAGAAAAGCAAGCATGCTAATCAGATTGGTTTTATCTTTGTTGTTGTTTTGTCTTGTTTTCAATTCTGAAAATAGACTCAAGAAGAAAGGTGAGGGAACCCTGTTTATAGAAGAACGTCCCTTCAGGGCTGGGACCTTACACTGTTTACATAACTTGGGAACAACTGTGTACATATGATAAATGAGATTTAAAAATTTCCTTTTAAAAAACTGAGGTTGATCACTTGGTCTTAGAAGGGTGAGTCAGTCAGGATGGCCGACTCTGCTCTTCTAGAGTTTCAACTCATTCCTCACCGGAGCATCACCTGGATTTGTGAGATGCATAAGGTAAAAGCACGAGGTAGCACTCAGCTTCCTTGCAGGGCAGAGCGGAAATTAAGCGCAAAAGAATGGAGGTCACACTTGACATCAGAATGAACTGGGCAGATTAGTTTTCTTTGTCATAATGGTCTGGATGAGCAAGGCCACGATTTCCTTCTGACCCTTCCTACGTGTGCTGTCATGTCTTTACATACACCCAGCCTGGCGCCTCACTCAAAGATTATGTCCTGAATGGCAGAGCACGACGAAATAACACTAGCTAATTAAAGCATGCACTGAACTTATGTATAGATTTAAATAAAAAGCTGTAACAATTTGGTGTGGCAAAAAGTGGAAACCAGAAACTTGTGTTTTCATGGGGAGAAAATGGCTCCGAAAGCCCGAACTTCATGGGGATGGAGGGTGAAGGCGGAGGTGGGATTGAACCTTCGACTAAATGTCTGACACAAGTTTTAATTATTGATGTGAATTGCTCTACTAATTTTTTTAAAAGTCTAGATAATCCATTCAAGACAAAATGAGGACTCATTGCCCCTCTCTCCATTATCTTCAACATCCCTGAATCATTATGATATTTGTATTTGATTTTATCATATTTTCATTTTTTACAATCTAGTGTATTTGGCCTCTGGCCCACCTCCTACTCGCTTGGACTTTAATACGAAATGATAGCTTAAAGAAGAGGGAGGCAGGGCTCTTGGCGTGCTTTTCCCGTTTTCCATCATGCCAAAGAAGCAGGGGCTAGAATTGCCTTCCCTCCCCCCTCCCTGCCGGACACTACCTGCTGGAACCGGAACCCAGTGAATTGGACAAGCGAGCAGCAGCGAGCTGAGAGTCAGAACCCAGACGGCAAGCTAGGGAGCGTAATAAGGCATCGGGGTGGGAAACAGAGAATTGAAAGAGCAGAGGACAAAGCAGAGCAGAATCAGGACAAAATAAGATCCAGAACTGCTGTAGAGACAGAAATCACAGCACGAGGATAGAAAAAAATAGCACAGAAAGAAAAGAATGGTCATGTTAGAGATGTGGAGGAAGGAAGCCAATTTCCAAGCAAGGAATGGGACCAAAGAGAAAGCAGTCAAAAGCTAGAAGGTAATGATAGCAATTACAACTTAGGCTCAGGGGGAGAGAAGGGTAGGGAAGGGAGGGGCACCGAAAGGAAAAGACTCATCCCAGAAGAGCCCCTGGATACTGTTGTAAAATGAAGAGCAAATACGTTCAAAGAGATTGTTTTGGGTGGCAGCTGGGAGAGGCTGGAGGGGAATTTCCAAGGCTTCCATCAGCGCTCCCCAGCACAGGCTAGGGTACTGGTGCCTGGCAGCAAATTGGGCTGCAGGGATGAAGGGAACCAAGTCCTATTCAGCCCAGCTCTGACAGAAGCCCAGGCTGATGGGAAATCGAACTTTTTGGTCTCCTTAACGCTTGTAGCCAAAGCTGCAGGTCTGGGACAGGGCTTTACAAGTTGGATGGCAGTCCTTTCTCTGGCGTTTGCCTAGGATTCTCTGGGGGACAGCAGATAGGTTGGGTGGAGGTCTGAGCGCAGAACGCAAGCGGCCAGCAGCTGCCCCCACCCCGACCCCTTCTCCTCTCTCAGCGGGGTGATGCCTACGGTTCCCACCTAACTCTTTCGTCTCTACTTACGTCGAGGAAGATGGACATGCCTTTGGACAGCTGTAGGGCAGAGCTGAGCTCTTCCGAGGAGTTGTTGGAGGACGGCGAAGTCTCCCGGGAATCCTCCATCCTCTGAAGCCCTGACGCCGGCGGAGACGGACTGGGCGGGATGCAGCCGCTCTGACCTGCTCCTGTCTCAGCTGCTGCCTCCACGCGCTGCACGCCACCGGGCTCGGAGGAGAGTGGGTGTTTGCTCCGCTGAGCGTGCCTCCCTCCGCTCAGCGCGGACTCTCCTCCCTCTCCTTCCTCTGGCTTCAACACTGTAGCTCTCGCCGCCCCCTTCCCAGGGCGGACTGCGCCTCACTGGGGGATCAGGCTCATCCTTGCACTTAGCAACAAGCTCCCCTTGCCTGTGAGCATTTCCTGGCCATGGCACAGCCTTAGCTACATGCCAGGGGTAACCTTCTGGACCCTGCCCACTACAGGACACCTTACAGGACAGGCTGGACTGGCTTTTGACCTGAACAGCCAAGGGTGAGGCCAGATGCACCGAGGGAAATAAATCTTAGTAGAAAGAAGGAATTCTAGTTTTGTCTAGTTTCGTCTACTGAATCCTCGGTGGAAGCAGGACTCTATGCCTGACACCCCCCCTCCACCCCCCCAACACACACACACCATACCCAGTTCATGGATTCCACCAGGGAAGTTCAGTTGGGAATTAAGACACTTAGTTTGGCGATCTGATCTAGCTGCGTTTTTAATCTTGTGCTATAGCAAATTGCTAAATCTTTAAACTTTAGTTTTACTGATCGGTAAAATCATCACCCTGATGGTACTTGGCTCACAGTTCTGATGCATACACATGCGGCACTACCAGATGAGGCCAGCAAGGCGCATCACGGACAAACCTCCCCTTGCTGGGGGTGGGGAGACATGGCCGCGAGCCTTCTAACATTTTGCATTCTGGTGTTTCCACCTTGCCCAGCTCCATCCTTGCTCTGTATCTAGTGTTTACAAAGAGTGAGTTCAGCTGGTCACAAATCTGACTGCATGTTGAAACCAACTCAGTGAATCAACTTCTAAACGTCTCAACAGATGAACTGTCATTCTTCCCTCAGGTTCTTTTCACTCCTGGACCGCAAAGGCTGTGCTTTCCGAGGCAGGGTGCATAAAAGGCCTTACAGCTGCACCCTTGCAGCAGTATTATTTATTTGTTCCAGGAGTCAGGAACTTCTACAGAAGAAGTTTGGTAATCTTGAGCCACCATACTCTGAGAAAGCCCAACATATATGGAAAGGAATGTGTAAGTTGGTATTTGACTAAGCAGTGCAACTGAGCATGGCCTTGACATCACCCCAGCAGAATTGCTAATAACAGGACTGTCAGTAAGGACTCCTCCAGACGGTTCCAGCTCCTTGAGACACCCTTAGCTGTTTGCGTAGTTCCAGACCAAACCCCAGGCATCACAGATATCCAAAACAATCCAAAGAAAGTAAATGCTGTTCCCTACAGAATTTTGGAGCTCAATACAATTTTTATTGCATTTTGCAGATAAATTTTGGGTGTCAACGTGGAACAGGTAGTATAAATAAATAAATAAATAAATAAAATACCCCACAAAAGCAAAACAAACAAACCAATTATACTGCGTTTCACTTTCAGATTCATGTTCAGCTAGCATGTGGTTGTCCCTGACCATGTTTTTCTTTTTCAGAACTTCTCAAGCAATCCTGACGAGCCCAAGATTAATAAGCACCTATAAGGAGAATAGCTGCAGAAATTAGGCAGAGGCTGGTGAACTCCGAACTGTCAAGTCCAGGGATAGAACACTGAGCTTCATTAAGCTGAGGGTAGCAAACATGACACTTGCTGGGGGTGGGGGATATTGATTGGAGCTGTGCTTCCAGGACTATTAATCTTGCATCTTTGCGCATCTACACCTTATTATCTGCAGGTTTTCTTATTTGAACAACTGAAATGGATTTCTTCCTTTGACAGTTGCTTATCCAAAAGAAATGAAAAATCGTTCAAAAAAAAAGTCTAATCAACCCAAACAAAACAATACTGATCACTCAAATCACACAGAAGCAAGAGGGATGCCACTGCTGAATGTTACTGAGTTTTGAAAACATCCTATAAGTTCTCACTATTGACTGAGGAGTATTATTCTGTCAATAGGGCAGCCTAAGTCTGGGCTCTCTAGGTTGTACGGGTCTCTCTGCCCTCAGCGTATAATATGCTTATGCTAGTCCCATGAAAACAAGCATAGGTGAAAAAGAAGATTTTCTTTGCTTATAAGTGAAAAACAGGAAAGTAATCTGTCCCCATTGTTCAGAACTAGAGAACTAGCTGTCACGTTTCAGTGAAGCCATCCTTGTTCACTTTACTGAAAACACGTGACACCTGAAGTACCTGTGGCTTTCCTTATTTCTTCTAAGTGGCTATCAAGAAGGACAGTAGGTAGGATGGAGGGACAGCTTAGTGAGTAAGAGCATATACTGTTCTCGGGAGGGCCTGGCTTCAGTTCCCAGCACCGACCGGATGACTCACAACTGTCTATAGGTCCAGGGACACACATGACACACATGTATATATCCAGACAAAATGCTCATGCAGATAAAATAAAGATAAATGAAAAGAATAACAAGCATAGGGCCAGTGAGATGGCATAGCTAGTAAAGGCACATTCCGTGAAATCCAGGCTGTGTTTAACCCCATAACTCATGTAAAGGTGGGAGGAAAGAATGGGCCTCACAATTTTCACCTACAGGGACTTGAAGGTACATGTATCCACACATAAATGCCACACACACACAATTAAAAGAACAGAAATGTAAATAATTAAATAATCTTCTGGTCATTATTTCTTTTAATTCTTTCCATAAGAATTATATTATACTACAGCTGACTTGCTTTATGACTACTATAGCAGTTAAGGAAGGCTCCACTAGAAACGGATGACAATTAGATTCTCATTCACAGCCAAATTCAATAGGCTTTACAAAGTGGTAACAAAACATATTTTTAGTTTTCTTTTTATCGAGACAGAGAGCATTTTGAAAACTGTTTTCACACGTCGTTTTACTGAAACACAGATGCTATACTGCTGTGCATAGTATCAGTTGCACACAGCAGACAGCTGACTGGAGGGGAAAAACACATCTTCTTTCCAACTTATTTGTAGTGAAGGCATGGGAAGAAAGAAAGCAAAGGAGAAAGGAATGTAATTGTAGATTATAGCTCTCAGACTTGCTATAGACTGACACGAAGCTATCTGGAGCATTTCAGCAGATGATGGCCATGTGGGAACGTATTGAATTTCAATCCATCTCTGTCTCACGGGGGGGGGGACTATTATCAAACCATTTCAGACTGCCAGGGATCTAGTTTATTTATACTTTAAGTCTAGGGAGTGCTATCCTTCAGAGCAATGAGTCAGGATCCTTCCAGTCTGGTTAATGGGTGTTCTGTTGCTTTGGCAACCTTAGATTCAAACCCACATTTTATCTGGGGACCTGAACCCAGGGTGTGTGTTCTGAAAACAGGCAGGCTCACATCTTCTTCACAGTGAAAGGTGACTCCACTCATAGAATTTAAAGCAGAGACTGAAATGTAAGCTTAGCTGACAGGATGCTTAAATACATGTACAAAATAAGAAGGGACATTTGTCCATTCCAATGCATACACAGAAGTGAGTATGGAGTAGCCACAATGCTGGAAGAACTCTGCAGACAATTCAATTGGTTTAAAGAAGGAATTTTGTGAATGAGATTTTCCCCCTCATTTCTTTCCTGGCAATTGAATTATTGGTATTTAGAAAAAATTACCAATTTTATGGTGTTGATTTGGTATCCTGCTACTTAAGTTAAAGTGTTAACTCTAATAGTTTTATTACAGGTAATTTGACTTCTTCCTTCCTGTTTGTATCCTTATTGTTTCTTGTTCTTGCTTTATTGTACTAGCTAAGACTTCAAACACTGTCTTGAATAAGAATAGGGAGAACAGACATTCTTGTCTTGTTTCTAATTAGTGAAAATGTTTCATGTTTTTAGATAATTAGAATAATATTGTCTATAACTTGTCATACAGAGCTTTTCTTGTGCTCAAATATATTCTAGTTTCTTCAGAGCTTTTGTCATGAATGGTTGCCAAACTTTGGCTAAAATTGTTTCTACATCAGTTCAGATAATCATGGTCTATCTGTCCCTGAGCCTATTTATGTGCTGTATGTATTGACTTTTTCATGTTGAATCAAGCTTGTGCCATTCAGCTTAGCTGGATTTATAAACTCCAGGTCCAGTGAGAGAACTTGTTTCAAACAAGACCAAGGCAGAGAGATTAAAGAAGGAAGACAACTAAAGTTAACCTCTGGCCTTTACACACACTTAAACACCCCTACATGAACATTTGCGTGTACCCAAAATGAATGACTATAATTAAAATTTTTCTTGTGATATTTTCATACATGTAGATGACATACTTTGGGCATATTTAACTTATCACTTAGCTTTTTGTTGTTTAAAATCTTAATAATAAATTTTGTCTAAACTTAGACATAGTTTAAACCACGCACATTAAAAAATCCTTTAAAAATTAGCAACTGATAACCATGGATGGAGAAGGGTAAAAGCTGGTCCTTTGCAAACCTCACATATTAGAGAGAGAGTCTTTTGAGTAGATAGTTGTAATGTAGCAATACAAGAGTGCTGCTGGGCTGGGAGTGTGGACAGAAGACCAGGAAAGGCACTTACTTCCCCCACCAGAGCCTGTTCTCCACAGACCTCTACGTGGCTGTAAACAGCAAGAGTAGAACTCAGGAGCTGTCAGTACCGAGGGCTTTTTAAAGCATTAACTGATGATGATTATTTTGTTATAAGCCATTTTACCCTGAGGATAAAATTTTTCTTTTTTGCCACAGAGTGAGTGAATTAAGCTCACATTTTATTGGCTTACTAGGGGAAAGCTACTACTTTGGTAAATCACAGAACTCTAAGCACTAACTCTGTATGTTGCTATGTTTAGAATACTCTGTCTCCATCTTGCTCATCTGTGGGTATTGCAGTTTGAGTCTTAAATGCTCCCAAGTCTTGTTGCTTTGAATGGTCAGCCCTCAGCTTTTGGTGCTATTCTGGTGGTCACGGAACCTTTAGGAGATGAGGTTTAGCTGGCAGAAGGAGGTCACCAGAAGCAGACCTCTATCTGTTCAACTGGTCCCTGAGTCTAGCCTGTTTCCCTGGTTTTCACCACCATGTGCATGTCTGCTGTCATACATTTAGGCCATCATGAATTGAGCTGAGCTGATGTTCCACAAAACTACGGCACAGTATGAAGTGAACATAAGTCTTACGTTTTTCTGTGAGATGTTTTGTCACAGAAATAAGAAGTCATTAAGTTCCTCATCTGTAAAAGCAACAATAAGGTGATATGTGTGTACAAGGTTCAGACAAGGGGGTTGTGCTCAACAAAGACAGTCATTGCCAACCCCAACAACAGGCTGCAAATAGCCAGAGTACAACCTGCTTGTAAAGACTACGAATCCTCACGTCAAGTTTGCAGTGCAGTGTCTGCACACTGGGATGAGGAAGCAGCAATGGTCACTGATACTGTGACAGTGTTATCGATGACTCTGGACCCTCCTGATTGCTCCCTCTCTCTTGAACCCTGAGCCAGATTTTATTATTATTTAATCATCGTTATTAAAAGTCTCTTTTTCTCTGCCAGATGAATGGAATCCTCCAGCACCTCTTGCCTTTTAAATGCTGTTCTTCGAATGGCTGTCCTAGTTTACCTCTTGTCTTAGGGTTCCTGTGGCTGTGAAGAGGCACCATGAGGATGGTAACTCCTATAAGGAAAAACATTTAATTAGGGCTGGCTTAGAGTTTCAGAGGTTTAGGACACTGTTGCCATGGCAAGAAGCATGGTAGCACGCAGGAAGACATGGTGCTGGACTAAGAGCTTAGAGTTCTACATCTTGATCCATAGGCAGCAGAAGGAGACTGCCACATTATTCCTAGCTTGAACATATGGGACATCAAAGGCTACCTCTGTACTGACACATTTCCTCCAACGAGGCCACACCTACTCCAGCAAGGCCACACTCCTTGTTAGAGGCACTCCCTATGCTCCTGGGCTGCTGCTCTTGGTATGGAGGGCCTGGAACACACATCTTCCTTAACCAGCCCACCAATCACTTAGACATCATTTTCTCTCCAAGACAGTGCTCTGCCTCCACACTCTCAACAACATGAGGAGCATAGCTGATCCTCTTCTTCCCCTTTCTCACAGGTTCTATGCATAACTATCTAATCCATTACAGTATCTAGTTAAAAACAATATTTTAGTATCCATTTGGCCTGACCGAACTCAGGTGCAACAGAAAACAGACTGAGACAGAAAACAAGAAAAGTTTATTTCACATCTGATCATTTTGTGCCTCAAAAAAATATCATCCAGTTGATGGGAAGGACATAAATTAATGTGTACGGATATTAGCGCAGCCTTTTGTGTTAAAGTTATCATATATGGACCCTTTGCCCAAACAGTGTTGTTTCTCGCACTCGTTCTAAGAAGACAAGCAGACAAATTCACAAAGATGTTATCTTAACCCAGTTTACCTAGAAGTTGAGTTTGAGGCGATGTTTGCACGGATAACTTAAAATGGTAAATAAACAACAAAATTAGTGGGAAGCAGTATCTTAGACAGGAAAAGAAGGAAGGAAAATACTTCCTTGTATGGCCACAGTTTTAAAATAAAATACAGTTGACCATGGCATCATGGCAGCCTTCTCTCATCTACTATTTAGATTCCAGTGGCTCTCCAGGGGTGAAAGAAGCAAAGGGGAGTTCTCCTTATCTCCTTTAGCTCCTTTCCATGCTGTGCTTGTCCCACATTATTCTACTATCCCCCTATTAGGATACCTGTTTCAGGTTGTGCTAACTGGTCCATTATCCAAGCAACCTAGAAAATACAGATGCAGTTTCCACCCCACACGGTCCCAGCTCTGTGCTCACTGTGTACCCAGAAGTATTTCAGGTGCAGGACCTTCACGGATCCTAAGTCTAATCCGTACTGTAACTGCTATGTCAATCTGTCCCCACATAATATCACCTTTGGGGAATCTGAGACCGCCCTCAGGCTTAGAAGATTGGGTAATGGTAAAAGTAGCTACTGCCGGTCACCGATCTTCACTGAGATGTACTGAACATTGATTGAAATGTGATCTGTGAAGTCCATGTTTTATGCAACCCCAGTTTCCAGGAATAGGGCATAAGGTCAATACATTTAGATGTATTCAAATTTGATTAAAAAATCAACATTTAAGGGATGATATAAATAATTATGTAAAGAGAATGTGACTGTCTTCAGGGTGAGTGTATGAATAGTGTGTTTGTGTCTAGCGATATATAAGGAACAAAATACATTTTCCTTATTTTGTCTTAATGTAACACTTAAAATAAAGTTTACCTTCTAAATTTTTTCTTACTTATAAAAATATAATGACTGTACACTATTTTCCAATATTTTAGAAACATATTTCACATGAAGAGAGATGTTTAAATAATAATGCAATGTATTCATCATATATAAGAAAAGATAATTCCCCTTTCAAGGTACACTGTGCATCTCACCTCAAAAAAGATCACACACACACACACACACACACACACAGAAGGAGGGAGAGGGAGAAAGAAAGAGAGAGAGAGAGGCAGAGAGAGAACTTACTCTGAAGCAGCAAAGCTGAAACACATCTGTAGGTCTGCCCAGCATTACAGCCAGCCATTTTAAGTTCCAAGTCCTCACATTATCCCTGTCTTATACCTTTCTTAGACTTTTCTCACTCTGTCCTTTCTCCAGTGTATCTAACTGCTCTCTCTCTCCTCATATCGACCTGTGCTTGATATTATCACTAAAGCTCCAGCTCATGGGTCAGCCCTCCCAAAAAACCTTCCCAGATTTATGAGCATATTTTGGAACTTGCTGTGATTCCTAAAATTTCTATGCCTTTGTCAACGTCTCAGTAAAATTCCGATCATTAAATATTGTCAGTAATCCTAAAGAAAATTTTATTTTCCTACATAAAGCATTAATAGCTATGTAGTTTGAAATGTTCAAATTTATAATTTACTGTGACAGGAAAAATCATGCTTAAAATGATAACTCAGATGTACATAGAGACAGTTATACAATAAAAATATGTCCCAAAGCACTGAAATTAAAAAAATAAAATGACAGTGGTTTTGAAGACCACCTTTGAAGCCATGTTGGTGTTAGTTTTCCGTTACTAATACTGAAATACTGAAAATACTGAAATAAACAACTGGCTCCATCTCAGGGATTTTGTTCCATGGCCATTTGCTTCCATTGCCTTTGGTAGCACCATGTACTGTGGCAGAAACGCAAGTGGAAGAATTACCTCATGGCAGCCAAGAAGCAAAATGTGAGGAGGAAGAAGAGGTCAGGTGCATACCTTACCCTGACAGATGCTCTCATGGGCATACAGCCTGTGTCCTGACTTCTTTCCATTAGACCCAGCTCTTTGAAGGACCCACCATCTCCTGATAGCACCACAGGCTGCTGATGTATTCAATAGATGGGCCTTTGGGGGACCAGTGAATAGGCTAAGGATATCAGTTCCAAGGCCCTCCTTTGTAAAGTTCCCAGGGACGAGGCTGCCTCCTGCCAAAGCAGACTGAATAGAAGGAAGAACAGGTCAGAGGGGCCAGAATTTGAGTGTTGAAGACAGTAACTCTCTTTCACCTTTTGGCACCCAGGAAGCATAAGGTGGCCCATGTCCCAGGAGGCACAATGTGAAATAGGGTAGAGCTGGGAGAGCCATGTTGTCCAACCTGCCAGTTGAGTAACTCAGGAAAGTCATGAAAAAGGCAACAGTCAGAGACTTCCAGCATGTTCCAAAGAGTGATAAAATTATCAGCAAGCATTCTTTTCACAAAGGACCTTCTGTCAGACACTACTCAGAGAAAACACACTTCTCAGAACTCATTGAACGTTCATCCACTATGAGGTAGATATTCTTCTTAATTTATTTGCAAAGAAATTGGGAGTTGGAAATTTGAATAATCTCCAGTTTGCACAAAATGTGAAAAAGACTTTCAGGCAGATGACCTCAGTCACAGTAATTCTGTCATGTCTGTTGGATTCAGCATAGGTCACTATTCTTTCCAAGCTCCTCATCAGCATCTCCGAAGCACATTAGTCTGGCTCTATGGATCTTTGCCAGAACATTGTATATGCCTATTGGAAGAGTTCTCTATATTTACAAATTCTTCTACATTCAGTTTGTCATTTTTTTTCAGACATCACACTTAAAATTTCTCTTTAGTGCATCTATATCCCTCTTATGTAGCCTTTCCCTTATTGAGAGTGAATGAAATTATTCTGATGGATCACCCAATCATTGATTGTGGGGCCAGAGGAGAGGAAATATGGTCAAGCGCTTCTCTGTGGCTATGGTAACCCTCTGAGAAGACAGGACCAACTGTCACTGCAGCTGGAGCTCTGTAACATCCCAGTAAAGAAGACCTGAACAGAGCACCAAGGACATGTCCCAGAGCCTTTCTTCTGAATCCAATACTGTGTATAGATGTATGTGAGTCCAAGTTTGATCACTTGTCTAGGGAAATTATGAGACATGCCACATACTAGAGCCATACTGAATGACAGTGTGTGGCTCGAAATGCTGCTTCCTAGGGAAGTGAGATAGGAGAGTACTAAAGACTACTTAGAAGCACTAATTGGATTCCAAAAGATTCAGAGCGATGGACGTGTTATCTATGTAGCAATAGGATGCAGGTGTGGATGTTCCCCTTCCCAGCCCAATACACACTGCCACAAAGAAAAACACACCTGAAATGATTCTCAAATGCATTAACTAAAAGAGACTAAGTCCTCTAGAATAAAGAATTCAGCTATCCCATAGAAAGTAGCCGTTCCCAATCCTTCCCCCAAGAAGATCAGCAGGTGTTTATGGCAAAATAAAGAGTTTATGTATTTTCAAGGTTACTTGACATTAGCTCTAACATGGCTAGACTCTACACATGATCACATTCCCTCCATTGACACTGTCCAATCAATGAATGGTGGTCAGAAAATAAACAGAGAACTGACTTGCAAAATCCCACAGTGGAGCTGATGGCTTTACAGACTTATCCACTGCTCATTTTCTCAGTACCTGAGGATAAAATATGAAAGTCATATTTAGTGGCTGAAAGAATCTATATTTATTTTCTGCTTTGCCTAAGGACAAAGTGATACTAGGATAGCGAAGGCCAAGTAGAATTCCTGAACTCTTGCTTCCCTCTTATAATCAAAATACACAACATGGGTGATAACCCACCCTCACCCAACCTCCAAGCCAAAGATTATCTAAGTCCCAGTGTTAAGCATAAGAAATGGTCTTTCAAGTTGGTCAGAGAAATTCAAGAGACTCACCAAATGCTATTACCTTTGCCCTAGGTTGCCACTCAATCACTAAAGATAAGACCTTATTGCTGAAGATACCACACACTTGAAACACATGTTGGTGAGGGGGGATCAACCCAAATCTGACCTGGAAGCTTTCTCCCTGGGGGCTAGTTCTCATTGTCTCCAAAGGCACTATATAACCTGGCAAGGGGGAGAAACAATCAGTAGTTCCACCCAGCTATAAAGCCTATGGACCACAACAATAGCTGGCTTGGCAATAGTGGCAGGTTTTTTGTTCTCTTGGTGGTAAAAAACCAAATCTAGCCATTTAATTGGACTTAAGGCCCTTCAACAAGAAGGAATTTATGCCTAGTACTGTTAACCTATTCTACTACCCTTGGCTGATGAGGCCGTGAACACCAGAGGAAAATATCCTACAGCTAGCTTCCTAAATAAGGATAGACAGAAAGATTGTAAGGTCCAGAAGACCAGAACACCTGTGAGGAAGTGTCTTCTAGATAGGACAGAGAAGTTGCCCTTATTAAATCTCTACCAATAATGATAACAACATAATGATAACAGCAGTTAACATGACAATGTTGCTGGGAAGAGCTCATGAGGTCCCATCCCTAGATAATGAGTTACAGGCAATTAATAGCAGCAGAGAGAGGGGAAAAAAATCAGTCTTCTTCAGGGAAAATACCTGATAGGTTATCCAGTCTCAAGTGGTGAGCCCTCAAGATACATTTACATATGAAGGACAGTAAAGGGACTCAGCAGGTTGTATATACGTATATACAAATATGGGTATACATACACATATGTATAAAACAGTAATGATTAAAATTAAGGAGTTATGAATTTGAGAGAGAATTAGGATAATATGAAGAGTTAGAGGGAGGGGAGGGAAGAAAGAAATTATATAAACAGTTTTTGCATGTGAAATTCTCAAATAAAACATATTTAAAAAAACAAAGGCAACATCACACATGAGACAATTTCAGGATTGGTGACACTTTCAGAAACTCAAAACATGCAAAACATGTCCCCTTCCTCCTATCTTCATTTATTTCATTGGCGTGCCTGCTAAGGCTATATAAGGAAACAGTACCAACTGCAGGTAAAGCATTATCTAATAAGAGAGCCTTGATTTCTTCTTGATTCTGTCCTTGTCCACTTTCATAGTTACATGCTGGGCTTATCAAAGGCATAGCAGCAACTATAGTAATTGATGCTACATGGGCCAGTGAGATGGGCTCAGTGGATAAATACACTTGCCACTTGGTTTTGATTTCCACATGGTGGAAGGAGAAGACCTTCCTGCAAGTTGTCCTCTAAATGCTATCCCAGGACATGTGCATGAGCATGCTGTACAAACACACAGACACACAGACACACACAAGACACATACACATTCTTTAAGTGCAAAATATTAAAAACTATAAAATAAAACAGATAGTAGGCATGAACTAAAAATCATGGGTACCCTTTCACTTACCTTTACCTGCCTAATGCCACAGCTAAATATTTAATCAATAAGAGTCATTTGTTTGAGCTCCTACTACTTGTGTCATGCTTTAAGGGAGAGAGAGAGAGAGAGAGAGAGAGAGAGAGAGAGAGAGAGAGAGAGAGAGAGAGAGAGAGAGAGAGAGAGAGAGAGAGAATTTAATTACATGCGTGTTTTCTACTCTAGAAAGGCTGGCAGTTTTTCCCGGGGAATCAGCACCGGTTACCTGTGCTAACTAACCACACTCGCTTAACTAGTACTGACACCAGAATATATAACACTGCCTAGGATCACAAGAGCCACTGTACAGCCAAGGCAGTCTAGCAGCAGGCATATGGAAATATAGGCCCCAGGGCTCTGGAAATATACCAGTTTGTATAGTATTCTACTTGTGCAGGATGCTGTTTTTGAAGATACGGTATACCGAGTGACCTGAGATTCCTCATATGACATGTGTACCTAGTAAATAGAGCACATGAGTTTAGGAACTAAGGCACAGCAGTGAAAATAACCCAGTAACAGTCAACATAAATTATTTTCTAAGGAATTCATAGATTCCATCTTGGTAACATTAAACTGTATAGAATATCGAATCTAGTTCCCAGAAAGGGAAACGTTCCACCAGTGGTTTAGGTACAAGTCTCACTAAGCACAAATCTATTGCTGCTACCTGCAACTTTGGCATCATTCTTCTAATAAAAGAACAGACAAAAAGAGAGAGAGAGATACTATGTAGATCATCAAGAGGAAATAAGATCAATATCATCCAACAGAAGCAGAAAGAAGTACACCTCAAACCTCTCTTCAGAGTTTCACATTAAGTTTTATTAGAAACGGTAAGTACAGTGGCTTGGTAGAGGCCTGGGATTCAGAGGGCCGGAAACATCAAGGAGGAGGCTCGAAGTCTAACAACAGGCAAGCTAACTAGAAATGCCACAGAGGGACAAATAAAAACAGTAGATGAAGAGAGGGAGAGTGTGCTTCAGTTGCTTCCTTAGGATCGATAGCCACAGCAGTGCTGTAGTTTGTCTCACTAATCTCCTGGCTGCAAGATCACCCACAGATTATGACTGAGTACAGGCCAGAAGAGCTTTGTGTATGTGCTGGAAGCAGTGTAAGAAGCAAATACATTTGAGTGGTTCACGGTGAGCTGTGTAAGGCTCGATTCTGTACCTAATGTCACTTGTCATGTAGGTTCACCTTGCTACAGATAGCATAGTTGTTTACAGTTTGTAAGTTCTGCCAAGGAAAGAAACCGAAGCCTCACCCGTAGAGGCCTTCTTGAGGACATGGTCTCTCACTGAAAGGAACTCAAGCCTAAAAACTGATATATGTGGATATGTATGCGCGATGTCTATGCTGTTGTTTGTTTGTAAAGCTCTCCAATAAAAGCTTACATGTTTCAATTTTGTCTGGTAAATTTAATCATGGAGGTGTGCCTGGATCACGAGGACTCTAGCATTACCAATGGGTAATCCACCAGTGGATCATCATAATACGATGAGGTATGGTGAAGTGATGGAAAATTGGTAGGCAGGGCCAAGTTACGGGAAGTATACCCCTGATGCATGGCCATGTGGAAATGTATATCTTCTTTGCAGACTCGTCCTGGTGACTCATTTTGTTCTGCCGTACCCTTCTGCCTTGCTAATCTGCCCAGCAACAGAACCAGATGACCACAGGCTAAAATCACGAGAGCATTCCCTTTGTAAATCATTTGCACAAATTCCCAGACTCTGTACCTGGGAAATGCCGACTAATTCAACAAATCATTAGTATTTTGGTAACGAAAACCCTTTCTGAGTCTGGGTGAGAGGCTTCTTTCTTTTCCGTGTAGTAGAATGGAGCCTGACAATGATGGGGTGGCTATTGCAGCAGGAAATGTCCCTGGCTTTGGGAACTAAGGGACTGCACGCATCGAGAATTTCATGACAATTTTGAGGCAACCAAATGTCTCCTTGTACTTGAGGACTAGTCCTCATAAGATAAATTGTATCTTTTCATAAAGGATGTCAAGAAGGACTCTTTCCCAAAGACATCCCGCCTCTGCACTCCACTGCATTCAGTCAGGCAGAGGCGGCCTCTTCTCCTGAGGCATCAACTCCATGATTATAGATTTCCAGTAATGACACAAAATAAACATTTGCATGATGCATGAATGAGTTCTAATATCCCCAATGTCAGCTATGTTTATCTGAAATGCCTGGAGCCTGCTTATCACCATATATAATATTCATAAAGCATTTTCAATCCCTTGACAGAGGCTCTCTGCAGAAAGGATACAGTTATCTCTCTCTAAAGGATATGGTGAAGATTAATTAGTTAATTACTTAAAGTGCTTCAGGGATGAAGTTTCTTTGCTCAAACTAATTATGAATATCACAATGTATTTATGCTGTAAACCCACACCTGTGAAGCTGATCAGAACTTTTTTTATTGACATAAGGAATACTTAGACATTACTTTCTTATGCCACTAAGATCACTTTGCTGTTCAAAATGTAGACTTATATGAAAATTGTTAGATCACTGAGGCAGCTTGAATCTTGTTATATAATCAGGCAATTTGCACAACTTCTCATTCAACAATGCAGACATAGTCTATTATCATTTAAAGAAGTTAATATCTTTACTCATATACTGGCTAGGAGTCTTTACAAGAATCTCATTTACTGAATAACAGAGCCCAGATAGTGAAACTAAATAATACAATGCATTTGTAGGTTTAGCAGAGCACTTGCCTTCTTGTTAGCCCTCAGGACTTATAAACATACTAAGTTGCACAAGGATAAACAGAAATGTGAGGCTAAATAGTTTTTATATTTGTCTCTGACTATTAAACTCTACTTCATTCATGAGATATGGCTTACTGTTCTGTGGCACAAACCTTCTAACAGGCCTTTGAACTCTACAGTCAGCTCTTGAATCACTGTTTCACAATGTTCTCTCACTGTGGCAAATGGAACCAAAACCTCTGTAGTAATGTAGTGAAGATAAGTCTTATGTCTCACCTACTGCATAAGTGTAGCTGAACTTCTTGCTTTTGGAGAATAGACTTGGGCTTTATTCCATGAAACACAATCTACCCTTCCGCTAACTTCAGGTTTGAAAAGGTGTTTATATTCACAGGAACCGTTTTTTGTTGTTGTTGTTGTTGTTGGTGGTGGTGGTGGTGCACTTTTTGTTTGGTTTTGTTTTGTTTTTGAGGCATGGAGTCTACCTGACCCTGTAGGCATGAAACGCACCCTCCCTCAGATATGGAGTCTTGCCATGAGCACTGAGTGTGGCCATGCAGGTTGGAAATGAGCCGTACAGCCATGCAACGTCCCTCCAGAAATGTACTACATCCTTCAAGTGTGAGACCTGGCCTTTCACGCATCAAAGAAAGGCTCTTAAGTTTTGAAGTAATGTAACAGTCTTTGCATTATGCAACTATGGTACATGAATGCAGTTAGAAATATCAGACATGAAGTCTAGTCTTCCAGGTCAGTAACAGAGAGCAATGGCTTGGATGCGGGCATAGTGAAAGCTTAATTTTCAATGTGTGTGTGGGGGTTTGGATGGGGAGCTTAATGAAAGGCCACTGAATGTGCTGCCTACAGAACAGATTAAGCTAGTTCTCATGTGTAGTAGCTTGGGGGAGAAATGTCTCAGGTCCCCATGGTCTCAGGTCTTTTTGTAGCAGATTAGAGAGGCTAGGTGGCATAGCCTTGCTGCAGGAAGTAGAGTGCTGGTCGTGGCCTATGAGAGTTTACAGCCTCCTGCACTTCAGTTTTCTCTCTCCCTTTTTTACCCTTGCTTTTAAAGATGTCATCTCTCAACGTCCTGCTCCTGTTGCTATACCTGACATATTTCTGCCAGATAATTATGGACTCTTATCCCTCTGGAACCTTAAGGCAAAACAAACCCTCTGTTCCTTAAGTTGCCTTTTGTTATGGTGTTTTCTCGCTGCAACTGAAGAGCAGCAATATATTATGAGACTCAAGATTCTTACACAAAACCCCTCCCTGCGCGCGCGCGCACACACACACACACACACACACACCTGTCATTGTGTGCTGCCATCCACTATAACATGATACATCCAAGGAGATCCTCCCCCAAGCCATGATAATGCTGTTTAAACTTCCAATGGTAAAGATTATGAAAAAGGAATTTCAAGTGCCGAAATAGAACGCTGCTCTAGAGAAGTGGAACCTGGCCCTCCAAATACGAAAATCAGTTTTTCAGACATTGATTTATGTCTTTTATGTGTGAATTCTGTCTTTCCCACAAGACCCACCCTTGGAAATGTATACTTGGGCCTCCATCAGCACCAACTAGACATTTTAGTGTAAAATTTGGCCCTTCAGGTGTAAGGTATGCCACTTCTGAAAGCATTTCTTATGTGGCGTGTCAGTTAAATCATCTAATTTAACTCCATAAGTATGAGATATGATTCAGTAGTCTCCAAGCATAAAATTCATAGGATGAGTTCCAGTAATAAAGATCTAAAAAACTATGTTTCTCTGCTAAATATTTATTTTCCACATATGTAATATGGTCTTTCTAGCCAGGAACTTGGAATACTATATATAATGTCTACCAAGGAGCAAATATTTATTTGTAGGGCCATGAAGATAACATTTCATGACTGAAATCCCAATTTCCAAAACTGCAGCTTGGGTATACAAAGTTGGAAATTGGTTGCCTCAAGTGTGGGTAAGAAACACTAAACATGGGTAATCGTATCTGAACCTGCGATTTCAGACACAGCAACTGTCTTCCTATAGCATAGAAACTGTAGTCCAAATGATTGTAGTTACACACCAAGTGTTAGGACTAATCTGTTAACTCCTCAAATTCATTTTTTTGAAGATCCAATCCCAGTTTGACTAAATTTCAACATGAGACCTTTATGGATATTATCACTGTTAAATAATATCGTGAAGATGGAGCCCAAATCTGCTCAATTCTAGCATCCTTATTCAATGAGACAGAGATGCCAGCTGCTTTTATCTAGTGCACACAGAGGAAAAAGTGACATGAAGGTACAGAGAGAAAGGGGCTTTCCGAAAACTAGAAAGACAACCCTCAGGTGAGCATGGTGCTGTGCACCAGGAGTCATAGCACTCGAGGCACATACAAGAGTATCACACGTTCAAGATGAGCTGAACTAGGGAGTGAGACCTTGTCTCAAAGGAAGATTCTCTGCGGAGGTAGCTCAGTGGTAGAACAATTATATAACACATACCTGACACTACATTCCATTCCCACTACTATGAATTGGGGAGAAACAACTCCAGATAGTGAATTTGCTAGTACTTTGAACTTTTGGATTGCAACTATGAAAAAAATTAATTTCTCTTAGTTGCAATATTATATATCACACTGTGGTACCCTTTACAGACTAATATGCCATGAAGGAAATCTAAATCTCCAAGCACTCATTTAAGCCATGGAAATTGGCTTTCCCAGACATGAAAGCTGATCAAAATTTGGATTCCACATATGAAATCTATGTGTTTAATCATGAAAATACCCACATAGCATTGGATACTAAATCAATTATGAATATGATCTTCAAAGTGTCCTGCCTTGATGGCAGGAAAAAGAAATCTGAATACATGATGTATTAACCACATTTCACATCGCTATGACAAAATGCCTGGCAGGAAGCAATGTAATGGATGGAGTGTTTATGTTGGCTTATGGTTTGAAGACACTCAGACCATTATGGCAGGAAGGCACAACAGCAGGTGACTTGAGGGCTACAGAAATACACCACGGCTTCCGCACATGTCAGGGGGCAATGCAGCAGAGCACTTTCTCTGGCACAGGGGCTGGACTGCATCCCATAAGACACACCTTCTAGAGAGCCACCTCCTCCAGCTGGGCACCACACCCCGAGGCCTCGTTAAGACAGCACCATAAGGTTGGGACCAAATGTTGAAACACTGTGCTGTGGGGAGACAGTTTACACCCAAACAATAATGCATGGAAAATTTCTTTCTATAGAGGTACATACTCAGAGAGATCGATAAATTAATAAGCACAAGTAGGCGAACTATTTTTAGAAAATGTTTCTAGTCTGTGACTAGGAGCAAAATTTACACGTAAGAAAATGGAATAAAGAAGCCCATAACTTTGCATGATAGGTTAAAAGTAAATAGAAAAGTTTTTGGACAGAAAAGTTTTTGAACTAAGTTTCTAATGAGAAATAATCAGAATATTATTTTCGAAGGTTGTGTCTACCCATAAAGAGGAGAATCATGTAAGAAACATTTTAGCATGTTTTAGAAGTTGTCATCAGGGCACAGTCGTGTAGATAGGACTCAATAGCTTATCCACCAAGAACTCATGTGATGGAGACATGCTCCTGCATGTGTCAGTATGGGAGGTGGTGCAGCCCTTTAAGGGGTGCTGCCTCCTGAACGGTGCTCAGTTCACTAAAAGTGCTGGCCCCAGAGCTAGAACAGTTGTCAACTTGTTCAAGTGCAAGTTGTTAGGAGAGTAAAACAACTCCTGAGTCTGTCCTGCTTCCTGCTTCCTGCTTCCTGCTTCCTGTCTGCTGATGTGCTGTCACCCTCTCATCTGTGCCCTCGTCACCCCCCAAGAGGCCTTCATCAGGGTCACGGTGATGCTGTGCCATTGCATTCGGATCTCCAGGATTAGGAGCTCCTGAATCCATCTTTACTCTTAGGATTACTCTATTCACATGTTTTTTTACACTATTTAAAAAATATCCAGGGCAATATATATGCAGAGATTGAGAAAGCAGGGCCTTCATATCATAATGAAAGTAACTAAATAAAGTTTTCATAGAGGGACATTTCATAAGACATGAAAAACACTTCAAAACACCAGCTTTTAAATCCTTTTGTTTCTAGAATAAATCCTAAAATATTTAGATAAGGAAGATGAATGCAGGTGAGCAGGATATATATATAACATATATATATGATTTAATTAAAAATATATACAGTTAATATAATGAATTATACTATATAAAAGTATATTTTAATTATATATTTGATTATACATTTATATATAATATATAAATAACAAAATATATAGTTATATATCAAATTAAATTATAGAGAAAGATAATATAAATGCTTTATTATATATACTATAATAAATATATAAGATATATGGTTTATATATATTTATATATGATATGTATATTTATGATATCTTATATATGAAATGGTTTCTTAAAAATTCTGTATACTAGTAAAACACTGGACAGAGTTTGCTTAAGTAAGGACGTAATGAAGTAACTTATGTCACATATCACAATAGAGCACTTCTCTGTCACTCTATGGGTATATAAAACTAAAAACTCAAAATTCCCATTGTACATTGCTAAAGGAACATGGTAGTTAGTATAGTAGTTCATAGTTGATCTTACTAGACAGAAATCTAGTTCATTCACCTCAGTACCATATATACTGTATCTGGCTAGTATGGAGACATAAGTACCATTATATTTGTTCAGTTATGAATAAATGTAAGATTTGGATGGTTTAACATTTTGTTTTGTGCATAGGTGATATATATATATATGTATATATATACATATACATATGTACATATATATATATATTGGAATCATAGTATAACTTAAAATAAAGGAGAGATTCTTACTTATATTCTTATTTTTCTTAGAATAAAAGAGAATTATATAATGTAGATCCTGATTTACAACACAATCCTTTAAGGAATTCCACAGACATGAATAATTTCCCATTACTATAACTCTTATGCCATCTTCTGGTCTAAATATAATTCACCTATCTGAAGTTGTCTAGCACCACCTGTTTGTGCTTTAATGCTATTTCAGCTAGCATACTTTCTCTCTTATGAGTCAAGCACTTACTTCTCTGCATACCTAATGCAGCATAAAAACATAACATAACTGCAAGCTTACACTTCATGCTCATGTAAAGGCAAGTATAGCTGAACAAGAGAGAGCATCGTCAAATCTTGCCAAAATTAACAGAGTGGAGAAAAATCCTGTAATGAATAAACCCATAAGTCTACCAGATAATGTTAATGTGGATCTAAATACTGATTTAGATTCATTACAAAAAGACACAGGACTTGGAATCAGAGCCTAGATTAGAATGCCTGATTAATGATTAATTTACCCTGTGATTGTTCTTAGCCAGTTTATCTACTCATTCACATTTTTTCACTGCCCAATAAAAACTATGACTTCTGTCTTCATCAACTACCACAACTTTCTTCTTCCCATGCTTTTAAACCTTTAAAATCCTATAAATTGGCATCCATCATTGGTTGTGCAATAAGCATATAAGGACATAGTTTAGGAGAAGCTGATTCTCTTTCTAACAAATAAAATAAAATAGTTGTTCAGAGTCATCTTGAAAACTTAGAATCCATATCCTGCAATGTTTTTAAAGAAGATGTATGACTGCTCTGCACATACAGTATCACGCAGAGTGAGAGTGGGCACCGTTAAAAGGCATCACAGGCCCAGGAGAGACAGTGCTTCCGCAGCGGCAAGACTGCATGAGAGCTACTATGGAGTTTAAGAAGATAAACCACTGAACTTGGGTGTTTCTAATCAGAATAAAAGATCACTCCTATTTCCTAGTGATAGTTTTCAAAATCAAAGCTTATGTGGACAAAAGCTAACACCTCATCACTTCATTTCTGCTACTCAAACAAAACTTAGAAACTTGCTCGGTGATTCATCTTCCTCTGTAGCTAGATCCTGACTCCCCTGAAACACTGGAGGAATTTACACTTGTTGCCAGTGTTCCCTGCTGCCTGAGATGGAATAGATGCCATTCTGCGTGAACTGGGAATGTATTTTTCAGTTGACAAATCTTTCCCACTGGCTTAAATGCCATCATCTCTCCTTAGTGTCAGAATAGATACCAATTATTGGCTGGGACCTGGAAGCTATCACTATATATATATATATATATATATATATATATATATATATATATATATATATATATATATAAAAGTATGTGATTGGCTAACACTTTTAAGTCAATAACTAATGACTGTAAAGAGTATAGTGAAACAAGTTTAGTAGGTTTACGTAAAACAGATATCTAAATCCATTTAAAGTATAACAATGACTACCTCAGACTGAGCACTAATACACAAGAGATCTGATTAGCTCATCATTTTGGAGGCTGAAAGTCCCAAACAGCAGATATCTCTGGAAAGAGTCCTTGGGTTACGTTACTTCTTGGCAGACATTTCTTGGTGTGCGATAACAAGATTACATGGGATAAAGGAAACCAGGACAACAGAGAGACCAATATTGTTGCCTCCACTTTACCCTAGTAGGAAGCCCAGGAGCAAGCTGGTGAAGTCCCCATGCATGAACACTTGGTGGACACACTCAGATCATGTGCAAACCATAGCAACAGCAAAGGCAAGTGGCCTCCTACGTGTGATTCCCATTGTCTTTCTGGGAACATGCACACTACCAATGTCTTGTTTTACTCTTCTTTTGTTACAAAAATAAGGACTTTTCAAAAAAATATGAAAAGCAAAACTTCTCAGGGGAAGATTAAAATAAATTATTATTATTTTTTAAAAATGTAACTATGTCACCCTGAAGAATTATGTTCCAAAATATTGTCCATATCCCTACTACAGCCCATTAACCTACTCATAAAAAGTTAGCACTGTAAAAGCACACTGTTCATTTCTCTTTCACATATCTCAGAAATGCATGTTATCAAAATAATATGCTCATTATTTAAAATTGAGAAAAGCTACTTTAGATCTATGATGTCCATTGATAACCTATGCTTTATCTCTGGTAGATGAAAATCACACAGCCGGGACCTTACAGCACAGTCACAGTGACAGAACTACATGATCAGGAAAGGTTTCATTTGTGACCTATATTCTGCCTCCAATGGAAAAAAAAAGCTCTATACAGAACTTTATATATGATAGTATGTAGAGGTATTCAAACTTAGCCTTTATTTTAGCTATAGGTTGTTTGTGAGAGATCCTCGACTGCACCAGATGGAAGGCAGCATGAAGTGCTCATGCATGGGTCATCTGGGGTCAGGAGGAAGATTGCTCTTGCTCTAGCCCCTCTATTCACTGCCTGTGAGATTCTTATCCATCTTCTTAGCACCTAGTTATTCTTAGTTGTGGAGCAAAACTGATTCCCCATCTTTAAAATAATTCCAGCCGGGTTGTTAAAATTTGATAAATATTATCCCTTATTCTTTTTACTGATAAATGCAAGCATTCTTTAATTTTTATGACCCTCTAGTTGTGAACTTCTAATTCAGGACTTCACTGGGAAGTAGGCCTCTCCAGTGATGGGAGTCCTATTGCTATTTGAGGATGGGGTACAGAGTAAATAAAAATCTTTAAAATGTATTATTTACTCCATTCTCATTTACCTAAAGGAATCATTGGTTATGGCCTATTGTGCATCCATCACTTCTGCTAGATGTTTTGTCATTCTTTTTTGTTTTGTTCCAAAGTTAATATGTTGGTTTTTTCCTGTTTAAGATGTCTGAATATCCCTGATAAGCTAAGGTCAGATGGAAGGAGAGGAGGACCTCCCCTAGCAGTGGACTTGGAAAGGGACAGGGAGGAGATGAAAATGGAGGGTGGGATTGGGAGGGAATGAGGAAGGGGGCTACAGCTGGGATACAAAGTAAATAACCTGTGATTAATATTAAAAAATAAAAATAAAAAATAAAATGTCTGGCAGACCCTCAGGACCTTTCACTTTGTGTAATGACTGTCCCTCAGAGAACTGATTACATCCATCACTCCAGTCAGCTCATACTTTTACTGTGTTAACAATTTGCATCCTTTTAGGTTGATTGCTCCAAATATGACCCCTACCAGCATTGAAAAACTTCATAGGATTCACAAAATAGTGGCTGTCCCTCTGGTATTCCAGAGAAAAAAATGATACTCGGTGATTAATAAACCAGTAAAGTTCTGTAAAATAGTTGTCTTTTGGTATAAAATGGTGTGAAAGCATGTTATACGTTTGCTTTTCTATCATTTTCCCGTGAGAATATAATTTTCTAATTATTCCTTATTTCCATAAACTAAAACTACACTTTGAATTATTTAAAAATCTGTATTCAAATATAGTATAGAGTCTTACTATTTGCTAAACAGGGAAATAAATGACTTACTTGAACTGAAATTTTAATGATGGTCATCATTAGTAAAATATATATATATATATATACCTGCTATAGGCACTAGGTTTTAAAACTCTACTTTATTGGGAGTTCCTTAATGCTTCTACCTCCCTTCCATCAGCCCCTCAACCCTAGGTAGAAGAAAAAGAAGGTCAGTGGGGAGTAGGGGTAGAGGCCTCTTCTTTCAGCTTGGTGGGCTCACTGGGTTCTTTGGGGGCAATACCAATCTCAGTCGTCAGGATGTCCAGCTGTCCTCAGAATTCAACTAATTCCAGCTGGCAAAGACCACATGCCCCGCAAGAGGCAACTATCAGATATGAACAAATTAAAGCACAAACTAAAATTCCACACTTGGGATTAAAACAAAAACATGTTTGTATAATATAGCTGAGTTTTGAAAGAAATAAAAAACTTCCATTCAGCCTGTGTGCATGTGTGTATGTGTGTGCATGTACGTGTGCAAATTCAACAGCAATAATGTTGTGTGAGACGTTTCCTAAGGAAATGTAAACAAATCTTTATTCACTCCATAGAACCAACCACAGACTGAAGTAAAGTTTCCAACAGTGTACAACTTGAAGAACCGATAAGGTATTGGACTACTTACAGGTTTACTGGTTGCAGTTACTTACAAGGGTATGGGTAACTCAAATGAAAGTGCATAATTAAAAATATCACTCCATCGTGGGTCACAGCTCACGAAGCATGAAGGAAGCTCCGATTCTGAAACTTCTGCAGAACATGCAGGCACGTCAACATGCTAGAGAGTCTCCTCCTGGAAGCTTGGCTAATTAGAAAGACTTCCTAACTGTTTCTGCTATCCTGGGGGTGGAAGTAAGGGAAGGAGGGAGCTTTCAGTTTTCCCATACTAGGTAGTTTGTCTGCTTCCTAAGCTCCATGAAGCTGTCTCTTCTCTTCGGTTCAACTCTACTGATTGGCTATTTCTTTGGCATCATTCATATTCATAATTAGTCTACTCACATAATATGTCACTTGAGCACTTGGCAGGGAGTGGAAGCATAGTTCATTTGCATTCAAACAACATGTTGTGGTTTATTCTATGTACTCCACTTAGCATTCTATGTTGAAATTTTCTGATAATTATACATTTTTTCACAAATGTACCATAATATGCCATATTATCCCAAAAAGGGCTACAAAAGGGCTGCAATTATTTTGTAAGTAGCTTTAGATATATAGTTGGTCACTAGGTAGTTTTTGAAGAAACAGAACAAGTCAAATATACTACTCTTATTTTAGTCATCTGTAGTTTTTTTGGAACTTTTAGCAAATAATTGAAAAGTACAAGAAAATATTTTAACTCTGTGGAAGATTTTTCAACAAAAAGGCACAATTCTAGTGAATAAAAAAAAAAAGAAAAAACTAGCCTTTTTCTTCAATGTCTCTTCTACCACTGACTGCTTTATATTGACTACCCATAATTCATCTTTAACCTTTTACAGTTTCTTCTAGTCCAAGTTCATCTAATCACTCCATGGTGATGGTTTCAATTTCTCTGGTCCAGATTGCTAGGTCTGAAACCCAGGACAGATGGCTAACTGGGGTACCTATTAACATATCAAAGCAGACCCTGGCCACCAAGTTCTCCCAGCATGTCTCAGTACCTGTTAAAGTCATCCTGGCAGGCATACCTATCTCTAGTCTAGGGACTGGGCTGGGCTGCCCTTCCCCCAGCTGCTCTTCCCTATATAACCCAGCCATTTTGACTATGCTGGTCCTTTTGGATCTCTTTGCCTCTTGGCCATCACTCTTGGATTCTGGCTCTGTCTTCTCCCTTCCTCCCTCACCTTGTTTGGCCCAGCTTAGTCTGCTAGTGATGTTCACTCTATACTCTTCCAGATGCTTTTGCCTGTGTTTTCCTTATGTTTATAATAAAATCCTCAGTCCCTTAGGAGCAGTCATGTTCTCCATTTATTTCTCTTTTTATTTCATAGATCACCTTGTTGTATCTCTGACTCTTAGATGCCCCTGGCCCACCAGGCAGTCCTGTCTTAATGTACCATACTCACAGCAGACAAAACACATTCAAATGCTGAGAAAATAGGTCCTCATAACTTGAGAGTGACCAGTGAAATCCTTCCAGACAGTATTCTGTAACACATGCCTCCATCACTTTCGTTACTAATTACTCAAGTCTTCAAAGGATTCCTAAATATTTAATCTTTTCTTTTTCTTCACGCCAGTTTCAAGTATGTTAGCCCACATACCCATCACTTGCTTCCTAGGCTTTTACAATACCCTGTTTAATGCTTTACCTACATTGGGGGTTAACACTTTATAAGTTAACTTCCTAAAATGACCTTTCTAATATCCAGCTAATGTTATCACTGTCTTCCCGCTGGCTATGTGCCACAGTCTATGTGGAACATCATTTGGTGTTGCTCATTCTCTGTAGTCTTGTTTAGTATTCCTTTTCAATCTTCACTTCCTCATTTATTTATAGACTTCTTTTGTCTTCAGTCTTTCTTGGAGGAAGAGCTGGGCCTCTTACTGTCTATGATTCCATCTGTGTAATTCTGTTTTAATTTCACACTACAGTAAGATTACATGTGTATTTCTCACCAGACCAGAAATAGTTACCTTCCCAGGCTGCCTGGCATAGAGCATCTGCTCAGTACATACCTCAAAATTAGTCACATGATTGCTTACAGGGTCCATTTTAGCACTTATTTTCTGTACAACAGGTGTCTTATGGCTCTTGCTCAAGAATAAATCAGTCTTGGGGCTAGGGAGGTGGCTCAGAGGTTATGAACACTGGCTGTTCTTCCAAATGTCCTGATTTCAATTCCTAGCAATCACATGGTGGCTCACAACCACCTATAGTGAGATCTGGTGCCTTCTTCTGGTGTGCTGTATAAATAATAAATGAATCAAGCTTTAAAAAAGGAATAAATTAGTCTTATTTCTATATAAACATTCACTTATGTAGATTCTGAATAAGGATGAATAGCAGATATGTTTTCCTCATTTATTGATATTCTAAACCGTTGGTTTGTTGGTGAATTAGGAATAACTGTTTGTGGTACTTTGAACTTTGAAACTGATTTTACTTCCCTCTTTGCTTTGACACTGAAGAACTTGGGTCTGATACATAGTTGCCTCTCAGAAGTTCTCAGAAACTTACATCAAGGATTTTGTATGTGAGTCTTTAAATTTTATTTTATATTTTATTTTGTCTTTTATCAGATATTTTAAAATTTTTCTCTTTTCTCTATGATGTTCTTTTAAAATATATATTAAATATATAAATTTAATGACTGATATTTACTTCTCAAATACCTCAAATGGTTCATGTTATAATATACAAAATGTCTAATCTTAATACTTGTGGGAAAGTGTTTTGAATAATATAATTTTATTTTTTAATTATTTATAATGTATGCTTACTTTACACCTTGATCAGTTAGTTAATTTCTGAATATTCTTATTTTGTTCCTTCTTAAAAAGATTTAGACTATACTTAGAATTACTAAATGTCTTGAGACAAATGTATTGTCACTTACTTGTCTGTTACTAACAGCCTTTAATATCTATGTGTCTGCCATAGGAATCGAGTGCTGTATTCTACTGGGAGACAAAAATCAAGGTTGAGAATATTGATATAATTTCTAAACAGGACTTTAAAAAATTCTTTATCTTATTGCTAATTATTTTGAAAATGTATAATAATTTGTTGAGCCTGTGACTTAGTTTGTTTTGTTTTCTATTGCTGTGATAAAATGCCATGACGAAAAACAATGTGGAAGCCAAAGGTTTATTTCACCTTAATTTCCACAGAACAGTCCATTACTGAGAGAACTCAAGGAAGAAACTGAAGCAGGGACCATTGGAAATTCTGCATTCAGATCTGCACATATTCAGTTCTCATTTATGTATCCTGGGATTTCTACCCAGGGATGGTATTGTCCACGCTGCCTGGACATCCCCCATCAATCATTAATCAAGAAAAATACCCCACTATTTTGCTTGCAGGCCAGTCTTTATGTTGAAGCTCCCACCTGGCTGTGCTTGAAAAGTTAGAACGAACAGAAAAAGCCCTGGCCTTATTAGGATTGAGCCTCTTTCTTAAATCACCTCACTACTTGATTGGATTAAGGTTAGTTTTTGCCCCAGCTATCTGCCAGACACAAATGTAAATTTTATTTTGGAAAAAGATAATTTTATTTTAGACTTCAAATTGCCTCAGCAATTTTTCAAATGCAGCAACTGGCACTGAATTTAAAACATTAAGTACACAGAAAGACAAAACAATGTTATGAAAACCAGGAAAGAAACAACAGATAATACAACAAATATTCACAACATGCAGCCAGTGGTATTTTATATACAATCTGTTTAATGTATAAAAGGTAACAATGGCATATACAATCTTATCATATGTGAAAGTTAAAAATACAATTGTTAGGGTTTTGGAGCAGAACACCTTCGGGTTTGCAGTCAAGGTATGCTGCAAAGATTACACCACACAATAACTCTCACAAGAGATTTGTTGGGGAAGTGGAGGGAAAGCCCACCTTAGAGGGGGGCAAGAGAGAGAGACAGGCATAGAGACAGAACAAGAGACAGAGAGTGACAGATAGAGACAGACAGACTTGAAGACAGAGAGCTGTCCCTAATGGCGGGTCCTTTTAAAGGGTATCACTGTGCCATTTGGTGGCTGGTGATGATATAGCCACTGAGGTTGAGTCATTGAAGGCAGGATGGGGCTGACATTCCTCCTTCTGTTTATTTTTAAGGTGAGGAAATAGGAAGGGATGACTAGTGAGGCAAAACGGGAGCACCAAGCTCTTTAGATGGCTCCTTGCTGTCTGAGGGCATCCTTTGGAGACCTAAGAAAGCTGGGATGCTGGCCAATCTTGGAAAAGCAGGCTGTTCCACTCACTGTCTAGGCTCTGCTGGGCCATCTGGGGACATGAGGAAGCTATTGGAGCAGGCTATGAGGCTGGACCATCTGGGACTAGCCACTTTGAAGATCTCTAGGATGCAGATTTTAAGGGAACACCAGGAGCTGGCAGATTGTTGAAATAGATGTATATTAGCGGCAGAAGATAAAATTAAGGAGTCTAGGGGAATTTTTTTTCCTTAGGTGTACATTTGAAACTTTTAGGCCTATGGTCCTGGTAGTTGGTGGAGGGAAGTACCCGACCAGGGAAAGTGGGGGATCCCACCCTCAAGAGTAAGTGGAATTGGCAGGTGGGGATGCAGGCTATTGGCTGACAGTTCTTATCTGGAGTCCATTTGATACATGAAAGGTGGATTCAAGTTGACTTTCCGAAACTTGCAAAAAGGAGAAAAATATTTAAGTTTGGAAGAAGAGGTAAGTTTTAGATATGGTAGCATTACCACTGTTTGTAACCTATGCTGAAATCCACATTGTAGAAAAGGCAGTAGACTCACGCCTTTAAGTCATAGTAGAAGTTTGGGGACCCAAAATTATTTGGGGCTAAAAAATGAACACTCTTTCCTCAATCCAGAAGACTGGGTATATATAGATTAGACAGATTCTTTTCAGCCAATGATAAGCATTCTTAAGTCTATGCTTAGAAAACAACCAAGGGAAATTTAAAATCTTGAGCTTGTGACTATGATGATAGAAGTCAGTGCTTACCAGATCTAGATTAATAGCTCATCAGAACTCCATTGTTTAATGTTAAAACTCTGAACATTTTGAGGTATTAATATAACAGTAAGGTAGAGGGGGAAAAGATCTGAAACATTTTTCATTTTTATATGCCTTAAGTCATTTTCTTATACCTTTACAAATTGCATTTACACACGTTAAAACACCTTCTTAGGCCCTCACAATTTAAGCTTTCATATCTTCAGACCTTGCATTTACACACCTTAAAGCATTGTCTTAGATCCTCACAACCTAAGGTTTCATATCCTCAAACCTTTCATAAACTTTATACTTTTTAAAAAATCCAGTCATTTACCATGACACACAGGTGGCTGATTACCGAGCACAGTCATTGTAAAACAAAGAAATAAGTAGCTGTATTGTGCCTGGGAGAGCTGTTACTTTAGCCTTCTGCCTCGTAGATGTGTAACGTCTCAGTGTAAAGTTTAAAATTATTCAGCACCTGTAGAGAAGGGAAGTTGTAGAATTAGTTCACATTTGCGGCTCTGTTCACTGTATAACTTTAATTAGGTGGTAGAAATACTGCTATTATATAGAAAACCTGCATTTGAAAGCAGGCTTGGGGAAATGATTGAGCCCCAGAATGTTGGAGATTATACTATGTCCTAAGGATTGAAAGCAATGCCTTCGTGTGCGGAAGGTGGAGCCCCAGATAGAGCAGCCATTCAGCGTACCCAGGCCCCATATTCAGTCCTTAGCACCCAAAGAAGACAGGAAGAGAAACAGAGAAAGAAAAAGAAAGAGAGACATGGGAAAGTAGGAAGAAAGGGAGGGAAAGACTCAAAGAGAGAGGAAGAAAGGAGGCAGTGAGGGAGAGAAAAGAGTGAGTAAAAGGAAGAGAGGGGAGATGGAGAAGAGGCAGAAGGAGTAAGGAAAGCTGATTACATAAAATGAAATAAAGACTTCAGGCTACAGATAACGGGCATTAATCTTATGGAGCAGAGAAACTGTCTTCTTAAAGAGAATAATGGAGACGTGAATATCAGATTATCAACAGTGGTATGTGGCCATAATTATTGTTATTATTATTTTTTAAAAGGACACCGATCATTGCCGTGACAGCCTGTATCAGAGTTTTTACACAGAAAGAACTTTTCTCTGGTATCAAACAGTTGGTCTCAGACACTATTTAAGCATGTCATACATTTTGTTTCCACAAGAAAACTGGAATAGCCCCCCGGTGCTACAGTTTTCCTCTGTGGTGTGAGTTTACCACGTCGCGCCGTGAGGGGGAGTACACATCTTCAGCTCCCGATCTTGGCAGGTCTCCACAACTATTTTTAATAATAAGATGTAGAAGTGATACCATACACATTTCAACCATCACCCTTAACTGACTTCTCCTTCTTGCTTCTTGCATGTGGACACCAAATGCTATTTAAGACATGCAAGAATTCCGAAAGCACCATGCTGGAGAAGCCCAAGCCACATGAGCAGGCCGTGGAGGACAGGGCATCACGAGAAGAATGAGCCCTATCAGAAGGATAGGTGCCAGCCATGCAATGAAGTCTTTCTAAAAGTTATTCTCCAGCCCAAATGAGCCAGAAAACATCACATATAAATTTTTGTTAGAATTGTTGACACCTAAAATGCTACCACCAACTATTTACACAGTTTCCCACAGACCTCTGCATCATTTTGTGATATTCCCAGTTATAATTAATCTTGGCCCAAACTTCCCTACTCTCTCACTATCTCAGCATCAATCTTGCACTACTTACTGTGCCAAAGCTTCCAACAAAGGCATTGACTCCTATTTTACTAGAGACCTCACAGACCTGGTCAGGAGAAGTCCAAGTGGGCTTTCTGCCTGCCAAACTCCCTACTATCTCACTATTTCAGGATCCCCATCATATACCCCACTCCTGTGCCCTCCTAGTTGCCTTGTTCTGCCCTCCAACTGGGGCAGTGTCTCCCCTGCTCTACTAGAGACCACACAGAGTAGGAGAAGTCCAATGCATATAGAACAGAAGACCAGAGAGGAAACAGAATCAAGGAACAAAATACCCATCCAACAAAAACAAACTTAGAAATCTGCACCTAGACCTTTAATTACCCCAAACCCAGATGGCTAAAGGACAGTTTAAGAACATAAAAAACAACAGCCAATACACAATGACACCACCAGAACCCAGCTACCTTACTATAGCAAGCCCTGAATATTACAACACAATAGAAGCATAAGAAAAACACCTTAAAACCTACGTTATGACTGAGGTCCTGTCCTTAAGGAGGAAATGAACAAATCCCTTAAGGAAATTCAGGAAAACACAAACAACCAGTTGGAGGAAATGAATAAATCTCATAAAGTAAGTCAAGAAAAACAAACAAACAAGCAAATGGTTGAAGAAAACAAATAAAACTATTCAAGACCTGAAAATGGAAATCAAAGCATTAAAGAAAACACAAACTGAGGAAATTCTGGAAATGGAAAATCTAGGTAAGTGAATAGGAACTACGGATACCAGAACTACCAACAGAATACTAGAGATGATAGACAGAATCCCAGGTGGTAAAGATACAGTGGAAGAAATAATACATCTGTCAAAGAAAATGTTTAATATAAAAAGTTCCTGACACAAACCATCTAGAAAATCCAGGACACTATAAAAAGATAAAACCTAAGAATAATAGAAATTAAAAAAGGAAAAGATTTCCATCTCTGAGGCTCTGAAATATTTTCAACAATGCTATAGAAGAAAAATTTTCTAACCTTAGGAAGGACATGCCTATGAGAGTACAAGAAGCTTACAGGGATCCAAGATGGCTGCCACGAGAGAACACTGTGTCTGAGGAGTAGGAGAGCAGAAACAACGCAGTGACCAGGAGACTGAACTCCGGGACCTAAAACGCCAGCATTGTGAGTGCCAGGTGAGCGGAACTCCTACGGTGAGAAAATCAAGTGGGAAAACCCTAGGAACACCCAGTTATTACCTGGAGAAATTTCCCGGTGACCAGCGGCACACAGCTCTGATCTGGACGAGTGGCTGCACTGTGCGCCCACACCTGCCATTATAGACAGTCTCGCGGGCAGTCTCAGGAGGAACCAGGTGCCATTTTCACTGAACTGCGCCCTATGAGCGCACACTGCACCCGGGTTCTGCTTCGACCCACGGGTGTGCTGCGGGTTCGGTCCGATCATCAGAACCACACCAGACTGAGTGGATTGGGGGACCATTTTGACCAGTCCACACATTGCCGGGGCGCAAGCCGAACGCCCCGCCAGCAAAATCTCAGTCAGTGTGTGAGTCCGCCCGCGGATCTGGGAGGATCCCGAGTCTTGCACCAACCCACGGGTGTGCGGCAGGCACGAACAGATCGTGGGAACCACCACAGGCTGAGTGGATAGGGGGAACATTTTGACCAGTCCACACA